>LPNX010267930.1:481540-650376 GCA_001517045.1 Pseudotsuga menziesii | reverse complement strand
GGGGGGGGGGGGGGGGGGGGGGGGGGGGGGGGGGGGGGGGCCATAAATAGCTTCCACCTTCATGTGGTTGGTGCTGTTTAGTAGAGAATATTAAGTTATTCTCAAAATAGAGAGGAGCTCAATGAATGGTAAGGAAGAATACATTAAAAACAAATATTTCTATAATTTTAGTGTTTAGTTTTTACTATTGCTATTTGACTCCTCTGTTGGAACTTGGTACAGATAATCATCATCTTCATTATTTCTATTTGACTCATCATCATGTTCATCATGATCGTCGTCGTCATCATCATCATCATCATCATCATGACCATCATCATCATCATAATTATAATCCTTATAATCATAATCATCATCATTATTATCATCATGATGACCCTCATCATCATCATCATCATTATAATCATTATAATCATAATCATCATCATCATGACCGTCATCACCATCATCACCATCATGATCATGATCATCATCTTCATCATCATCATCATGACCATCATCATCATCATCATCATCATCATCATCAACATCACCATCACCATCATAACCATCATCACCATCATCATCATCATGTTGATCATCATCGTCTTCATCCTCATGATAATCATCATCATCATCATCATCATTGTCTTCATTATCATCCTCTTCATCATCATTGTCTTCATCATCATCATCTTCATCATCATCATCTTCATTGGCTTGACCCTCATCATCATCATTCAAATATATCATAGGTTGAAGTTTCCATATGTTTGTATATATCACATTGAAATATATATTTATCATCATTATGAGAGGTACTATGCTTACTACATACCATGTCTCATTTTCAAGGGTGATTGAATTGTTATATATATATCTACCTTATAATTATTAATTCAATATAGATTTATATTAACTTTAGATTTAGTGAAAAGTAATAAGGATTAAAAGAAATTTAAGCATGAAACAAAGAGTAAAAAATAAAATGGACTGTAGTAATATAAACATACCATGATTTTGAGCTTCTTCAGTCTTTTTATTTTCCATTATATTTTGTTTGAAATCTAGTTAAAAATTGAAAATTGAGAAGAATGGTTGGAATTCTAAGTATAAGTTGTTTGGGTTGCATAATTTAGATACAATAGGGGTTTTTGAGATGGATGAATTGGTTTATGCATTGAATAATGCAATTTAATCTATTAAAAATTGCAATTTGACAAAAAATTGTGTAGTCAATTGATGATGATAGCAAAAAAATATCCAAATAGTATAGCATTTATACTACTTATTTGAACTATGCTAATTTATTTTAGTATATATATTTTATAATTGTTATTTTACTTTTTTTATTATATAGTTCGATAATTTTCCATTTATCAGTTTTGTGGTTTCAAAATTTATATTTAATTTATTAACTTTATAAATGTTACATTTAAAACTTTAAATATAATAAAATTAAATATCTTAACTCTAGTGGTTGAGTGTTGTTAATTGTAAGTAAAAATTTATGAATTAAATCTTCGAGCTGGTTACCTTTGTAAATATTATAGGCCTCACTTAATTAACTTATATAAAAACTATTTCAATTCAATATTACCAATTTGTTAATTAAATTCATGTTTTAAATTCAATATTACCAAATTGTTAATTAAGTTTATGTTTTAGATAAGCCAAGAACATGAAACAAAACAAAAAAGTAAATAAGGATTATCATTAAATTTGTAGCAATATTTTACTTTTATATATAAAAAATGCAAGGATTAATAACATATAGCGAAGGACAAAATTCTTATCCATCATTTCTAAATTATTAAAGTAGAGTTGAGATGGTTGGTTGTATGGTCCCACTCACTTGCTTAAGGTTAAGTGAAAAATCCCACTCACTAAAAGGTAAAGGACATGCAATATGTAAGTTAATACAAGTCATCCATTGAACATGGTTAGGGTATATAGGTCATTCCAAACTTAGTTGGGTTTAAATAAGTGAACACACTAAGATTAAGCATTGAAGATGAAGGAACAAAATGAAAGATAACATATATAGTACATGACATTGATTCAAGAACAAACATTTACATAGATTCCAACATAGCCATCTACAATAATCTATGCATTAGAATATATTACATTAATACATGTCACAAGTACAACACTTGGGCAGCTGCGCAACTGCCATCATAATCATCTATTTATTACAGGTTCATATAGTGAAATTTTGGTAGAATATAACAATGAATTTTACTTTTACTCTAAAAGTCACATGAATTATATTTTATCCTCACTCCTATAGAGTTTACCGACCTCCAAAAAACATTGACAATCAGTTTTCTCACTAACAATCAATTATATGAGAGCAAGACTAACTCCCTCTCATAGCCATTCTAGGACACATCATGAAGAAAACCCTCCCACCCAATGTCGAGTTTCAAATGATACCAATAAAATCATGGAGGAATTACTTTTACAAATCCATAAGCATCAAGGGAGGCCCAAAGAAGATGATGATCAACATGATGAAGATGATGGTGATGATGGTTATGATGGTTATGATGATGATGAAGATCATCATGATCATGATGATGAATATGATGATGATAAACATGATAGTGATGATGAAGATGATGGTGATGATGGTCATAATCATCATTTCCATCATCATCATCATCATCATCATCATCATCACCATCATCATCGCCATTACCATCATCATCATGATGTTGACGATGACGATGATGATGATGATGATGAAGACGATGATGATCAACATGATGAAGATGATGTTGATGATGGTGATGATGGTTATGATGATGATGATGATGATAATGATGATGATGATGATTATCATGATGATGAAGACTATGATGATCAACATGATGATGAGGGTCATGATGATGAATACAATGATGATGAAGATGATGATGACGACGACGACGATGATGATCAAGATGATGATGAGTGTCATGATGATGAAGACGACGACGATGATGATGATGATGATATTCACCATGATGATGATGGAGATTATGATTATGATGATGATGATGATGGTCATGATGATGAGGATCATGATGATAAAGACGATGATGATTAACATGATGAAGATGATGGTGATGATTGTTATGATGATGATGATGACGATGATGATGAGGACCATGATGATGAAGATGATGATGATCAACATGATGAATATCATGGTGATGATGGTTATGATGATGATGATGATGATGATGATGATGATGGTGGTGATGATGATGATAATGATGATGAGGGTCAATGATAAAGACGATGACGACGACGATGATGATGATGATGCTAAAAATGATGATGAGTGTCATGATGATGAAGACGATGATGATGAATACGACGATGACAATGATGATGATGACGATGATGGAAATGATGATGATGAGGGTCATGATGATGAGGATCATGATGATGAAGATGATGATGATCAACATGATAAAGATGACGGTGATGATGGTTATGATGATGATGATGATGATGATGATGAGTATCATGATGATTGAGATGATGATGATCAACATGATGAAGATAATGGTGATGATGGTTATGATGATGATGATGATCATCATCATCATCATCATCATCATGATTAACATGAAAATGAAGACGATGATGAATATGATGGTGATGATCATCATTTCCATCATCATCATCACCATCATCATCTCCATTACCATCATCATCCTGATGATGACGATGATGATGATGAGGATCATGATGATGAAGACGACGATGATGAAGATGACGATGATGGTGATGATGACGATGACAACGATGATGATGATGACGATGATGATGATGGAAATGATGATGATGATGAGGGACATGATGATGAGGATCATAATGATGAAGACGATGATGATCAACATGATGAAGATGATGGTGATGATGGTTATGATGATGATGATGATGGTGATGATGATGATGATGATGAATATGATGGTGATGATGTTGATCATCATCATTTCCATCATCATCATCATCATCATCATCATCATCATCACTGTCATCATTTCCATTACCATCATCATCATCCTCATCGTCATCATCATGACCATCAACATCTCCATTTTCATCATCATCATTATCATCATATACATCATCATCACCTTCATCATCACCATCATCATGATCATGATCATCATGATCATGACCATCATCATGATCATGATCATGATCATCAAATTTACCATCTTCATCATAATCATCTTCGTCTTCATCAGCATAATCGTCATCGTCGTTGTCGTGATCATCCTCATCATCATGATCATCATTGTCCTTGTTTTCATCATCTTCGCCATCATCATCATATTCATCATCATTGTCATATCTCCCTCATAATAGAAGTCTTAACATGTGAAAATTTCCTTACTTCAAAACCAAGATTGAGGTAATCATAAAATACCGAATGATTGATAACAAAATAAAGGTAAGTACATGGCACATTAGATGGGTAAGTACATGGGACCTTATATGGAACATTAAGTAAGTACATAGCACATTATATGGGTAAGTGCATCACACATTGGACGAACAACATGGCACATTAGACGGGTAAGTACACACATTAAATGATTGATATCTACATAAAGTATAGACAAGGCATATTTTTAAATAACACATTCAATGATTGACATTCATTTTATGGCCATTGTCAAATTAATAAAACACATTTGCACCCATTATCGACACCAGCATCACGATTTGTCACCTCTCACGCTTGTGGAAATTGCATTGTGAGTTGTGTCCATCCTTTGGCCCTCGATGAGTAAGATTTCATAGGTTTCAGAGGGATATTGCTGAAAATTTCTTTATAGTTACCAAGGGCCAATGATTTGGAAAGAGCCATACACTGACCATGAAGGGCCAACAACCAGTAAGTCAGTTACCAACCTTTCATTCAATTCCCTGTATAATTAGGGGTTTAATTGAGTAAGGTGTAGGTGTTTTATTAAGTGTTGTTCAATGATTATTGGATATAGGCTGTGAATATTTGAAGGTTTCTAGATATGGCTTGTGACTGTTTCAACGCTGCTAGGGCTGGGTTTTGACAATTTGAGCTTGCCTAGGTTGGGTCGTAACCCTCATAGGATTTCTGCTTCTTTTCTGCAGTGTACTTCTTGTAAGGTTTGTCATTACACCAAAAACTACAGATGTTGGTGAGCATTTGAAACCCAGAACAAGGCCCAATCACAAGGAGTGGTGGTTAGTCCACTTGTTTTTATATTCCCATAGGTGCGGCGGTTATACCATGTGGAGGTAACCGATACTCCAACACTCCACCTCCGGCGTAGCTCAAGGGAATTGAACCTAAAAACTCTGCTCTGATACCATGTAGAAATTGAACCCATGTGATAGATCAATTGCACTCACAAAATTACTAATGAAACATACAAATTTACACATAAAGGAGACTGAAATTGGAGCATAACACTAATCTGTATTGAATAAGTGTACAATAGCCAACCTTGTGAATTCATAGGGTACTGCAATAAAAAAATTACATGAGAGATTCGAATGCATAAGGATTCCATTCAAAATAGTCAAAAGCAGGCTTACTAAATCTAGTCAAATCCCCCATAGGTGCATAAAGCAGTTTCCAAATCTGCCTAGGAGCTCACGAATTGGCAAAGTCAAGTAGGAAAGCTAATAGGTGATGGAAAGAAAACTAATACATGCTTTTATTAGGATAAAAGAATGGAGGATGATGAGGGAAAAAAACAAGTTAACTGCACCTAGTCTTACTTTCCCTTTTGCCATAAAACTCAGTAAAGCAGGCAATAAAGAAAAAAAAGCAGACATGTGCTACGGAGGATCTGGAATAAAGTAGATATTGTAAATATGGATTCTAGGAGGTTTCCCAAGTGCTCCATGACTCATTTTTAGCAAGTTTGACTTCTAGGACATGTGGAAGACAACTTGCCTAGAGTGGAATATTGGAAACTAGGCAAATAAGACAAAAATGGATTAATTAATGTCTAAGGTAGCTAACTATGGGTTGATTATTCTAAAACCCCCCTTAAGCCTGACTTATGAGTAAATATTAGAAAACTATATGGCTTAGCAACAAGGCTTAGTCACCCTTTACATACTGCATGTCCATTTAACCAAGGAAAGAGGCAAAAACCTAGTGGGAAAATCCTCCCTTAAACATGGACAATAAAAAAAATTTGAAAATATTGTCATCAATCAAGCCTCACATCATGATCAACAATCCCCATCAGTGATTTGATATTGCTGAATGTCTTCTCACAAAAAACTTTGGTGAAGATGTCAGCTACTTGTTCTGAAGATGCACAGAACAGTAGGTGAATGGTGCCATCATGCACAAGATGTCTGATGTAGTGCATATGAATCTCAATGTGTTTGGTTCTTTGTATCTAAACTAGATCATTGCATATTTGAATGGTGCTCTCATTATGACAATCGATAATAGTTGAGAACCTTGATTCGAGGCCACACTCACCAAGTAACCCCTGCAACCATAAACATTGAGTTGCTGCATTTACAACTCCTCTGTACTCTGCTTCTGTAGATGAGAGTGCCATGGCACTCTGTTTCTTGCTTGACCAGCTGATTGGTCCTTCAGAAAGCATGAACACATATCCTAATGTTGAATTTTGATCTGTGTTGTTACCCATCCAATCAAATCAAGATCAGATTTAGCTTTGTAGAAGATCCCATGAGTTCTTGTTCCCTGAACATAGTTAAGGATCCTTTTGGCTTCTCTCCAATGGATCTCATGAGGCTGATCCATGTATCTTGAAGCCACACTCACTGCATAAGAAATATCAGGTCGAGTGTGTGTAAGGTACAGCAAACACCCAATATGTTGTCTATACAGTGTACTATCTACCATAGGAGAAGAACTTGCTTCTTCAAGTTTAACTCCTGAAAGGAAGGGAGTCTTTCTTGGCTTGCAATATTTCATGTTGAACTTGATCATCAAGTCCAAATAATACTTGGACTGATGTAATTTTATTCCATGTTGGGATTGAGCAATTTCGAGACCCAAAAATTGGCTCAACAACCCCAAATCAGTCATAGAAAATGCATGGTTCATTGTATCCTTCAAGGAGGCAATTTCTTTCTTTGAGCTTCCTGTAATTAGAAGGTCATCCACATACAAGACAATAATAATAAAAGAACCATGAATCAGATTCAAATAAACATTAGGATCAGACTTGCATTGAACAAAACTCAATGACAGCAGAAAGCCATCAATCTTGGCATACCAAGCCCTGGGGGCTTGCTTAAGCCCATACAATGATTTCTTTATCCTGCACACAAAAGATGGATTAGTAACAAACCCTTGAGGTTTCTGCATGTAAATATCTTCAGTAATATCTCCATTCAGGAAAGCACACTTCACATCCTTGTGATGTACCTCCCACTGCTTCGAAGCTGCAATTGCTAAGGCTAGCCTGATGGAGTCCATCTTAGCCACTGGTGCAAAGGTCTCATTGTATTCAATAGCATGTACTTGTGAGTATCCCTTCAGTACCAATATTTCCTTATATTTCAAATGTGAACCAGCAGCAACAAACTTAGTTTTGAAAACCCACTTACATTGAACTAGCTTCCTCCCTGGGGGAAGATCAACCAGCTCCCAAGTGTTATTCTTCTGGAGTGAGATGAATTCTTCTTTAATGGATGCTTGCCATATTGGATCATGTGCTGAATATTCATATGTCGGTGGGTCTGATTAAACCATCATATAGAATTTCTCTACAAACAAAGGGTCTTTCATGCTTAGGGCACTCTCAAACTGAGATCTAGTCCTCCTAGGATCACTAGGATTTCTAGCTAGTTCCCTAGTTGCATGAATGATATTTGCTGCCCATTTTGGTCTTGTAGGACTGTTAGGATATGCAATTAAATCATCATTATCAGAAATATCAGAATCATCAAACTTGTTTGTCTCTTCACTTACATTCAATGGTTCTGGTGGTGAAGAAGACTCTCCAACTCCAACTGCTGCTAAAGGCTCTTCTTGGAACTGAACACTCCTTTCAATGAAGGCTTTGTTTGTGGTCAAATTTATCATCTTGTACCCTTTTGAATCTTTAGAGTAGCCAACAAATAGACACTCTTGGATTTGGGGCTGCAAAGCCTTCCTCTTTTCTGTTGGAATTCTAGCCCAAGCCCTTGAGCCAAAAATCCTGAAATGGGTCACATTTGGCTTATCCCCACTCCATGCTTCGAAAGGAGTCATACCATCAAGATTTTTATGAGGCACCCTATTCTGGATATAAGATTCATATTTTATAACATCGGCCCAAAACTTTGGTGGCAAATTCTTAGCGTCCAACATACAGGTTTCCATCTCTTTCAGTGATTTGTTCTTTCTCTCAGCAACACCATTTTGTTATGGTGTGTAAGGGATTGAATGCTGCACCTGAATATCTGCATCTTCACAATATTGAATGAACTTAGACTTGAAATACTCACCACCATTCTCATATCTAAAGATCTTGAGTTTCCTCCCAGACTGGTTTTAAACCAAAGCCTTAAATACTTTGAAGAGGCCAAAAAATTCATACTTGTGCTTGAGGAAGTAAACCCAACAGTACCTGGAAAATTCATCTATGAAACTTAATGCATATTTGTCCTGACTCATTGACATATGAGGGAATGTACCAGCAACATCAATGTGGATCAACTCAAGAGGTGCAGAGGTTCTCTCATGACTAGCTCTCTCAAATTTATGCTCTGGGTGTTTTCCTAGGACACAACCTTGACAAACACTCTTGGAAAACTTCATATTTGGTAACCCTATGACCATTTATTTTTCACTTAGATAAGAAATATCCTTATAGTTAATATGGCCAAATATTTCATGCTAAAGCTTGCTTGCCTCATTAGCATGAATCAAAAGAGCAGAGGGGTTTGAGTAGGGTAGAAAATGTGAAAACCAGTATACCTTCGAAGTGTGATCTACAACTCCTTTTGCAATGAATTTACCACTAGAGATCTCCATGATCTCAACATCATCAGGGGAGAATATGACCTTCTTTGGAGACCCTGTGTGGGTCATCTGATACACTGACAAGAGGTTAGAGGAAAGACCTGGAACATACAATACATTGTTGAACTTACCATGGTCAAGATCAATCCTTCCTTTTCCCAAAATGTCAGTGAGAGAGTCATCTCCCAACATTATTGGTGGAGCTTTAGACATGTCAAGAAAGGCTAATGCCTCCTTGGTCAAAACCATATGTCTTGAAGCTCCAGAGTCTATGATGAAGCTAGGTGAGCTTGATGTGCTAGCAACCAATGCATGAAATCTCTCTCTATCTTCTGAATTTGATCCTCCTTCCCTCTTCTTTCAACTATCAGGAAGGGAGATGTTATTCTTCTCCAGGAGTTGGGTCATCATGTCAATTTGCTTCTTCATGTAGGAGCTTTCAAGATGAAAGCCCTTACTACGGTATGTGCACTTGCTCATTTCTCCTTTGTTCTTCTTCTTCTGGAAGTTCTTCTTGGAGCCTTGGGGCTCCTCCTGAGACTTGTTCTTGTCTCTCTTCTGCTCAGGTGGCTTCTTAGATTTATTCTTTCCTTCTGAATCCATCCTCGAATCTCCAGCAACCAGAGCTTGGTCTTTGGAAGGTTTGATGGTTCCCATCATTACCAGTTTATCTTGTTCCTGTGTGAAGGATTCCATGAACTCTGCAAGCTTAGGCATCTTCCAGGCTCGAGCTGTCAACTTGGTGGCATGGAAGGTCGAAAAAAACAATGAATAGTCAGGGCCAAGCTTCAAGAGTATGGCCAAAACTAGTTGCTCCTCCTTCTTTTCAATTCCACACTGTTTTAGTTGCAAAACAAGGGATTTAAAATTGGAAAAGTAGAGTTATAGGGATTCGAAGCTGCTGGGACTCAAGGAGATCAATTCATTCTTGATTTGATGTTCTCTCATCTCATATGTCTTACCAAAAATATCTACAAGCTTCTCCCATACTTAATTTGGTGATGTCAATCCATCAATATGGAAGAGGAGGTCTCTGGATATGCTCAGACACAAGAGACCATAAGCCTCATCCCTCCTGTTGTGCCATTTAATTTTATCTGTAGCTGCATTGGGCTCTGCTTCAGTTGCCATAGTCACCCTGTAGAGACCTTTTGCTCTCAACAGTATCTCCATCTCTACTTTCCATTCAAAGAAATTAAATGGAGTCAAGATGATCTTCTGAGATTGATGCATAGCTCAGAAATTGTCCATTCGGTCAGCAGAATAGCTCCTAGTCAAGATGTCGAACCTGCAATAGCAATATGGAAGGAGAGAAATCGATCTACAAAGGCTCTAATACCATGTAAGGTTTGTCATTACACCAAAACCTACATATGTTGGTGAACATTTGAAATCTAGCACAAGGCCCAATCACCAGGAGTGGCGGTTAGTCCACTTGTTTTTATATTCCTAGAGGTGCGGCGGTTATACCATTTGGAGGTACCTAATACTCCAACACTTCTACAACAATTCTATTAGATTTCTTAATGCTTAATGGAGGGGGTTCACTCTCGTTCTAGAACATAGGCACTCGGTGTAGCTCTGCCATCTCCAAGGATTCCATTATATAGCCATGATTTTGTTGTGATTTGGCATGTGTAGAAAAAGGAAAGCACACACAAAATTTGATGAAATATGGATAGGCACTTATAAGATAGCTGCTGTGTTAGAAATAAAGTAAAATAATCATGATTTTGTTCTTCTTTTGGGGATACGCCATTTCTTTGTACTCTTCCTATTATCGTCTTGCAAAGAATTCTTGACAATGACCAGCTATGAGAGAGGTCGAGGTCAAGGGATATGGCTACTATGGGAAATACCAAGTTTATAAGCAGTTTATCCAGCTACAACAGACCTTGAACCATATAGATAGATAGTGTTATCCAGTTTTGTTGTGTGTTACGGATTCATGTGTATGAAATGAAAGCCATACACTTTGACTGTGTATGCATTCTTGCTGTGTATGATAGCAATCATACACAGTGAATAAAATTTGTTGTGTATGCTTTCTATCATACACAATTTCCACTTGCGGCTTGATAGTGATAAAACCAAATGAGCATGCAATTTCCCATGTGGCATTGATTCTTAGTGTAATTCTCCACTTGGGGCTTTGTTATTGACTTATTCCATGCAAGTTATTGAGTGTCTTTGTAAGGTATCACTCTTAGAGAGAAAATTGTAGTGATTATTAGTTAGTGTTATGCTAGCTATGTGAAGGATCTTGAAATAATGAGTATTTGTTATTATAACAATTTTTGTTCTCAACGGATGCATGCACTAGGGTTCCTTGGTTTGTGAGATGCAAGTGAAGAGTGTGTGAAGGTTGTGTGATGTGAGTTATTCGGATTGGATAGTGGTGTGATCCTTATATATTGATGTTGATCTCCTTGAAGAGGATTTTGTAGCTTGGTCAAATGCCTTGATAGGGGCTATTATTATTTAGGGGTTGCACTGATTGTGGATACCCTAGATAGGGTTTGGGTTTCATTGAGAGTCCTTTCTTATGATGAATTGGAACTGTTCTACCATATTGGTATTAGATGAGGTATTTAGCATGACTTAGATGAGACTGTAGATTTGAAAGGCATTATTATATATCTAATGTTAATGAATTCAATTTCATGTATGCATACCATACATGTACTATTGAAGGGTTTTTGTATTGATTTAGCATGAATTATATGAGACTGTAGATCTCAAAGGTGTTATTATATATCCAATTTTAATGAATGAAATTTCATGTATTCATACCATATATTTACTAATAAAGAGTTTTTGTATTGATTTACTATTGAACTATGTCTCTGTTGTCTGTTTATTTGAACTTGCTTACCATACTAGTGGGAGAATTTAATGAAGTATTTTCAAGTGGTTACTAGATTTTTTTTTTGGCCTTAACACTCAAATTTATATGAGATAGACCTATTATCAATCTCATTGGAGTGAGTTAAAATTTATGAATTGGTTAAAGTGCATATTTCTTGGTGAAATTTTCCTTCTTCACAAAATTCCTACATTTATTAGTTGACCCATAAAGGCATTTATAAGTGCACAATGTAACCCAATTCTTCTTGTGAGGCTTTCACATTTTATATCCCCTTCCTCTTGGGTTCCCACCACCAATTTCACTACAACATCCACTTTAGCTCTTATTTTAGATTGGCTTGAATCCTTCATGACCAATACTTGATTTTCCTGATATAAATATTCCTTAGGATTACAACCTATCTACACCTCTATCCATTTTTATTTCTCACATGAATATTCTAACACTTATAATTCCAAAGACTAAGGACTAATTAATGTTGACTGAATATTTTAGGATGAAGCACAGTTTAAGGGCCCTATAATGTTGAGCATCATTTGAAAACTATTTATAAACATTACTTCAATCAAAAGGAGTAAACTTAGCACTTAATTATAACAATGATTTTTAGTTAACTTAAGAAAAAATATTGCTCTCAGATAGAAGTCATCTCTCAATTAGAAAAGCTAGTGCTTAATATAAGAATGTCATTCCTAAACCATTGATCCATGCACCACTAGGAAAACCCATCGAAACATGAGAAATTGATCTTTGACATGCCACTGCCACCTAATTATTCCAACTTATAAGGAAAATGCTCTCTTTTATGTTATCACATCCCAACCCACATTTGCTTTTGACAATGCTTTTATTCTCTAGTGTGGTAATTATTTTCAACATGTTCTTATCACCTTCATATTATGAATCCATACCATGATTAATAAGATTTTTATGGTATTTATTCATGAAATATTTTGTATATGTAACATAATATTTATCCCTAAAGTGTTGAAGCCCCCCTACATAATAACACACCCCTCTTAAAATAGTAAAAAGAGAATTTCCCTCCCTCAAGAACCAATGCCTCCTTGGATAGAAAATCTCATGCAACATAGCAATACAAATTTGGAAATTTGGGTACTTGCTCAATGCTAGTTCAAGATATGTGTCAAGATTCACTATTGGATGAAATGGGTTTTTGAGTTCAATTAGTTGAGTCTCAGATGGTGTACCATATTGATGTGATCGAGCAACTAATTTGATGTCACATGAATCAATATTGAGTATGTGGTAAGTTAATTTTCCAGACTAGGAAGGAATGGAAGGGGTTGTTGTAAGTTCATTTTCTAGAATGGGAAGGAATGGAAGGTGACTATGTATGCATGCTTGCTGTGTATGCTAGCAATCATACACAATCAATAAAAAAAATTGTGTATACTTGCTAGCATACACAACAATCAAGCAAAATGTTTTGCTGTGTATGCTAGCATGCATACACAACAAAAAAAATTGCTTGCTTTACTGTGTATGCTAGTAAGCATGCACAGTCAATGAAATTTGCTGTGTATGCTTTCTAGCACACACAACAAAAAAATTGCTTGCTTGTTGTCTATCATCTTTCTTAATCTTCTTGGAGGATCAACTTTGAGATTCAAGGACTAGAGCCTAGAGGAGGTAGGTATAGAGTTATATTGATGAATATGATTCTAATATAGGCAATGGTTCTTTGACATGTATAATTTATGATTTATTCACAATCATTTTCTTAAATGTCCTTTATCATAAAAAAACTCTTCCCGATTTCCCCATTTTGTGCAACTTAGAATCTAACCATAACCTTAAATCTATAAGACAAACCCTAACTTCATGCTTCTAGGTGTTCAGCTAATACCACTACTGTAGTTTCACATGAACTTGAGGAGTCCAAGATTGAGGAAGATGATGGTGCCATTGCTATTCTTGATTCTAGTTATAACAGTGGTGATAAGTTTGATGATTGATCATTTTGATTAATGACATGTATGATGTATGATTATTGATGTATTTGTATAATATTGGCATCATAACATGTTGTCTTTTTGGACTCTACAAACCATTTAGGTCTCATTAGTTATTTATTTTTTTCTAGATATGTATTACATTGTTTTACAATAGACTGTTGTGTTAAGAATACATAGTCAATAAAATTTGCTGTGTATGCTTCCTAGCATACACAACAAGCATGCATACACAATCAATTTTTGTTATTTTGAAGAATGTTTGGTCCTTTAGTTTTGTTAACATTATGAATCATGATGAATGTTATGAATTTACGACTGAAGTTTAAATCCATTGATGTATCACAATTCACTATGATATCATGTTACTATGTTAGTGTTATTGACAAGTTGACACATGTTAGATAGTAGACTTTATATAATTTTTATGTTAATGTTAGTAATAAGTATATTATTGTTGTTAACTTGTTTATATCATTGTACCAGTATGACATTCATTTATATTTCAGTATGAAAATTACATGTTATGATGTTGATGTATCAGTATAATGTAACATGTTAAATTGTTAATGTATGATACATGAATCTCTAATTGAGTTCTGTAATGCATATAGAGTCTATAACTTCTCCCAAAATGTTGTTTAGAGGCCCATAACAATTCATATAATGCCCAGGTTTGGGATTTATGGTTGTTTTCATGCCCATATATGTTACTCTTGTGCTATCTTTTCCCAGAATCGGCCTAGAATTAAAAATGAATGTTATTTTAGGGCTGATTGAGGCAACAAATAGACCCAGAATTGCCCATAGTGTTGTAAAAATGGTATAAACCTGTCTAAAAAGTAACATTTTTCATAGGAGAAAGATTTCTAATTCATTTACCAATTACAAACAATATTTGTCATATGACATAGATTTCTAGAATTCCTTTGCTTGTAATTGGTAATAACCCCATTAAGCTGGGATCACTTAGAATACTAGGAAATATTGGGACACAATATACTACAGAAGATGGACGAGAAAATGGCTCAAATGAAGACTAGACTAAAGGAAGATAAAAATTGTTAAAATAACTATAACAATAGAAAAGGGGACTTACTTCCCTATAGTTGATTTATTGATGTCTCAATCCCATATTGATGAAGAAATTGTTTCCTAGAAGATCAAGTTTAAACTCTTCCTAGATTACCCAGTTTCATAAACAAGAACAATAAAGATAACCAGAGGGTTTTTGTTCTTCTCATAGAGATGAATATTTTATTTTGGAAATGTATGTGACCTATATGCTTAGTGGGGATGAGTACTGATTCCAAATTTTTCCATATGATTTTATATATCGAAGGCCTTAGATAACCCCTCTAAGTTCGAATCACTTAAAGTACCAAGCAATTTTGAGACTCGATATACTACAAGAGATGGAAGAGAAAATGGCTCAGACAATGATTGTTTATAGAACTATGAGAATACAAAAGGGGACTGATTTCCCTGTAGCTTATTTAATGGTGTCTCCCACCCATCTTGAAGAAGAAATGATTTCCTAGAATATGAAGTTGCAATTCTGCCTAGATAACCAGATTAAGGAAATACAATTATAAAGATAACCATAAGGTTTTCCAGTTCTTCTCATAGATATGAATATTTCAATTTGGAAATGTCTATGTCCTATATGCTTGGAGGGGAGGAGTGATGAAACTAGTAAATACTTTTGTTGTTGTTGTTTCAAGCACCAATAGAGGCCACTTCAAACCTTTTCCCATGAAAGATGGCACCTTAAATATAGTGGTATAATATTTCACAGTTAGGCATAAATATTAGGTTGAGTTCTTGGGATTAAACCACATGGAAGACTTTAAAATTGTCTGACACTAGTGAATCAATTTCTTCTCAACCCCCATATGGGCCTTAAAAATTAAGAATATGTAGCTATTTACCTAATCATTGACTATGAAAAATCATGCATAGGCATGAAAATACTACAAATGAATTGGAAAATACTACAAAACCATGCATTGGCCATGATGGGTGGTCAATTGGAGTTTTGTTGAGCTAAACTGGGCTAATTCCTAGTGATCAACATTTTGAGCACATCGCAACCTCTTAAGAATTAGTAAACAGTCTCTAGTTCTGGTACTGTTTTGAATAATTATGGGATCCTTATTATAAGTCCTATGTCATTTCTGTTCATAAAGGCCAGTAGTAGGAGGCTTGGTTTTTAATTGTGGCCGACAAGCTATGCATGTTTTCATTTGTCTCTCTACCTTCATAACAACAGTCAACAACATTTTAGGGCATCTTTGATTTGAGTTTTGGGCATGGCAGGGACCTGAAATATGGTCCATCCTATGGCAGAAATACATCAATACATTGAGTTTGTCTTGTAGCACAAGGGGTGGGAATAGGTTAAAGGATCAATATTTCTCTGTCTATTTTGGGCAATATTTGACACACCATCAATGATGGACCTATAGTAGATTATCCATTATATGGTCTCTGAGGAATCTTTAGTGTGCATAGTAGCGATTATTGATGAGAGATATTGTATTTTGATGACAAGAGCCAACTGGAAGTGTATAAAAACTGTTACTGAGGTGACAGTGGGTAACACCCTTATGTTATAGTTGGGATAGATTGTTTTTAGGGTCTTAATCACATGTGATTGTTGAAGCTCTAACAAGGACTTTTTAAAACTACTTTTGGTAGATTTCATTAATAAATCATGGATGGAGTTGATTGTGTGCCAAACTGTAAGCAAACTTGCTTGTGTTTTTTTTAGTTGACATAGCTCAAGGTTTAAATGCACCTCCATGCTTATTTTTCTCAGTGCACCCATTAGATTTCCTTCTGTGGCTTTGAAGAGAAGGTAGGGCCTGCCCATACATACAAAATTTTAGTTTATATTGTAGGTTAAATATGCGTGACACTAGCAATGGAAGTCAGGAATTTCTCCACCTATATAGACTCAAGCTTCTTGTGTAGCCTACTTCAACCAAAATATTGGTAGCTTATTCTTTATTCACCCATTAGTATACTTAATAAGCATGGAATTAAAAGAAGATTCACATAAACTTTGTTGGAAATTAATGGATAGTAGTCTAGACATATATATGCAAAAATGAATAGCACTGGAGGGATGGAATTATAAGGGATTTATTTCTAGAGAAGGAATGTTTTATCCTTGTGTTGCATAAGTTAGTATTGTGGTTTTCAAACAATTGATCCAACATAAAATTTCAATAGTGGTATACTTTGAAAATCCTACCCTTTCCTTTCAGTTATAGAAATTGTCATGATAATTCTATACATCCTTTTTCACCTTAGTGGTGCCATAGTCTAGATAGGGTGTGGAATGGACATTGTAGTATAAACGAAACAATTATTCCATGACCTTTTTGGGTATACTTTTCCTTTTTGTATCATCTATGTTTCCTAATTTATGGCATATCCTTGGACCTTAGATCTACAAAATTAGGATTGCATTATTCATTTTTGCTAAAACCTGTAAACCCTTATTTCCCTATTGTTTGTCTATTGTTATCTCTCATATACCTGTCAACGTTTGGTTGTAACCCTAAACGACGTAATTTTTCCATTCCATTCATGAATAATTCCATTGAATTAAACCCTAAACATGAATAATTCCATTCTATTCAACCCTAAATGATGGATCTGGATGCAGCTAATACAACCTCAAAACCATAATGGCTACCGGGACAAGATTCAGACGAGATTTTTTGTGATGAGTTGGAAGTTTTTATAAGTTATATGTAAGCCTAAAGGTGTATATTAAGGATAGAGGAGTGGCCAAAAAAATGAATAATCAAACCAGTGTAGACTAGAGAATTGACCTAGAAGTTGTGTGATCAGGTTGGTGTAGTGTTAGAAGCTCTCAAAATGTGAACTCATCTATGGAGGTTGGAGAAAGTAATGCATTTCATTGGATATCCGACACATATGCTATACCATCGACATATTAAATTCATTTATATGTCTTTATAAATGTCTAAAGGGAGCACAATATGAGTGTAGACTGTTTATCCAAGGAAGCATTGAATACAAAGGCTGGCCTCCTCCCTTATCATAAATTTTAGAAGGATAAATAATTGAGGAAGGCATGATACAGTTAATTTAAGAGCCTTTTTTGGTTCTTTCTACTATGGGATACACCAACATCTTTCTTATTTTAGCTGTGGATATAGAGTTTTTTTTCATCACCTCACGCGTGTGCTTTCTCCACCCTTGATGCCTCCTTGGATAATTTTTTTGGGCTCCTTATGTTCTCTGTGTGGTATTGCTACTTCAGTCATATTTGGATTGTGGGTTCCATCCCTCCCCTTGATATATTTTTTGATACTTATGATCTCCACTCATTAATGGACTGAATTATTGCCAGGACTATGTAAAATTTACCTTTTAGTCACTACTGAATATCAAGATGGAACACCTCTTTTTCTTCTAGAAAAAAGATACAGAATATTTGCAAATGATTTTATCACATATATTGAGATCCATAAACTGGGTCTTTTATATTTTTGGGTGAGGAAACAAACTAAATTAAAATAGTTGCACGTAATAATATTGTAAAAAACATATTTTGTATTTTGAGACTAATTAACTGAAGCATTCGATATGGAACTACTTGATATTAATATCGTGTTAAAGGACTATGATCTCTTATTCCTCCACAATGGCCTAGAAATATTGAATGTACAATGAGTAATTTATTTTTCAATGTTTTCTTTTTCATATATACATTTATGTGTGCATGGGTTGCATTGCTTTTACTACTTAATTCCCCCTTCTTTATCTTTTTAGTGATGAAAAATTAATCCTCTGGGTGGGAGATAAATAGGAGTTGATAAATAGGCGGTATAATTTTTTTTAACTATATAGAAGCTCGTCGGTTATCCGATGCTCTGTGATGATTGTCCAACAAGAGCGATCTGTCAGATGCCATTGAAAAACTAACTAACTCCCATTGGTTATCCAATGCTCTGTGAAGATCGTCTGATGAGGTTTCCATAGGTCCGACAAGAGCGATCCGTCGAACGCCATCGACAAACCGACTAGCACCCATTGGTTATCTAACACTCTGTGAAGATCAACCGACGAGGTTGGCATAATTTCGATAAGAGCGATACTTCAAACATCATTGGTAATTCGACTAGCACCCATCGGATATTTGATGGTATAGGCCCAAAATTCGATGACATAAGCCCAAAATTTTACAAAGGAATTGTCTCAGATTCAACAAATATAAGTCATATTTTCGACATGATGGGAGTTGGATATTCGATGGCATAAGCCCAAAATTTTACAAAGGAAATGTCTTAGATTCGACAAAGATAAGTCATATTTTTGACAATATGGGAGTAAAAAATTCGACGACGTATGACGTCGACAATTAGACAATGTTTGGCATGTGGTCTAATATTTGACGGCATGCCACTGACAAAAAAACAAATTGTGGTTGTCGAATTATCAATAGGATTCTATCGAATTTCAGACATAGAAGTCGTCGGATTTTGGGCTCAAATTTTGTTGTGATCCACTTTGATATTGAACAATCCTGCCAATAATTTACGAAGCTATACGGCTTCACTATAGGATGAACATGCTGCAATGTAATCAATCATGATTGTAATTAGGGAAACACTTTTTTTCTTTCTGCTAAGATATGATATCGCACCTAATCCCAAACTGAAACAACATCCCTAATTTCTTTTTCTATATTCAACACTTGCATCCCAATCCAAATCAGTATAGCCACACAATCTAAAGTCACTGTTTCTATATATCTAAGGATAGAGTACAATGTACATTTCATGTACCTCATCACATGTTTTGCTGCAATTAGATGAACATATATGGGATCCACCATATACTGACTCAAGGTGTTCACAACACAACATATATATGGCCTTATATTTGTCAAATACATAAGTGATCCAATAATCTATCTGTATAGTGTGACATCTATTAGTTTTGAAGCATCATCATTTAGTAGCTTCAGGTTTGTCAACATCAAAGTGTTAATTTCCTTGTGATCTAACATCCCAAATCCCTCCAAAATTTCTATTGTGTACTTTCCTTGGTTTAGGAAAATCTCATCAGGAAACTGCCATACTTCAAGACCTAGGAAATAGTACATTGTTCCAAGGTCTTTCATATCAAACTTTCTTACAAGTTTCTTCTTACATTCATTGATGATATTTTCCTTCCTTGTCAAAAATAGGTCATTTACATATAATAGTAATATCATGATCCCATCATTTTCAACCTTATTAAAAAGGATGGAATCATCTTTACTTTTGGTAAAGCCCAAATTCATTAGGAATCCATTAATTCTTCCATACCATGATTTGGTTGCTTGTTTTAATGGAATATAGAGATTTCCTTGATCTGCATACATGTGTTTCCTTGTCATGGGTTTCAAATCCTGGTGGATGTTCAATATATACATTTTCTTCTATGACTCCATTTATGAAACTTTGTTTTTACATCCATTTGACGTCGCTTCAATTTCATCTTGGCTTAGAAGGAAAGGATAAGTGTTATAGAAGTATATCTTACTACTTGTGAAAATATTTCGTTAGAATCAATTCCTTCCTTTTGTGAAAATCCTCGATCAACAAATATTGCTTTCAACTTTTCAATACTACCATTTGTTGAAAGCTTTGTCTTGAAAATCCGTTTTGAACAAACTAATGATTTTTCCTTTGGTCTTGGCACCACATCCCAAGCATCATTCATTATTATTGACTGGTATTATTCAATCATGGTTTGCATCAATTCTTTATTCTTCAAATCTTATTCAAAACATGTGAGTTTTTCATCAACAAGGTTGCACATTAATTACACGTAGTTTTATTAGATTGTTTGTCTTTTGATTCCTTCTTGTGCAACACATATTTTTTCTTCTTTGATTACATCATGATCCCAAGCTAGTATTTTTTTTTGTTAATATCATATTCTAGGGTATTTTCATAAGTCCTTGATATTCTTATAGGTCATGATCTTGTTCAATATATCTAATTGGTGTTCTAGTACCTTCCGTGGTTCTAGGATCCTCCTCCTCTTCTTCATGATCTTCATCTGCAAATATCTTTTTGGATTTGGTGAAGACTAAATATTCATCAAATGTAACATCTTTACTGATCCCAATATGGTGGAATCCTGGAATATAAATTCTATAATCCTTTGACTATTCACTGTATCCAACAAATATTCCCTTCCTTCCTGAAGGGTCCAACTTTGATCATTTCTCCTTTAAAACATGTAGGTATACAGGAAAACCGAATATCTTTAGGTGGCTTACTTTGGAATTTTCACCAATGAACATTTCTTCTGGTTTTTTTTTCCCAAGAGAATTGTCAGATATTCTATTCTAGACATAGACTGTGGTTCTTGCTACTTCTTCCCATAAATGCATAGGCATATCTTTATCATGGATCATTGCTTTGACTGCTTCCATGATGGATCTATTCTTTCTTTTTGCTACTCCATTTTGTTGTGGATTATAGGGTGTGGTAAGCTCCCTGTTAATTACAGCTTACTTACATAAGTCATTGAATTCATTTGAAGTGGATTCTCCTCCATTATCTAATATTAATATATTGATCTTCTTTTTAGATAGATTCTCCACAAGAACCTTAAATTCCTTGAATTTTCCAAATACTTCTCCTTTTACTTTTAAGAAGTATATCCAAGTCTTATGAGAGTAATCATTAATAAAGGAGACAAAATATACATACCCACTTAAGAAAGTGGCTGACATTGGTCCGTACACATATGAGAAAGTATGTGTAGTTTACATGAGAAAGTATTCTATGCCATAGTTCACATGGATTAATGGTGATGGGTGTAATAGCTGAATTTGTGCATCCTTTCAATTTGTAGAGTTATCCTTCTTCGATACCAATTATAGTAGCATGATCTACTGTTTTCCCTTTCGGCCACATAAGGGCCTCACCATCTACAAAGGAAACTTTAAACCATTTTTTATCTAGAGCTGATATAGAAAGAATATATTTTTTTAAACCTAGAACATATAAGAATTCTTTCATCTTGATGAAATTTCTAGTTCTTAATTTGTAAGAGGTTTCCCCCATTCTTTTGATGGGGTACTGATAATCATCTCCAAATTGTGCCTTATGTGAATAGTCCTTTTGGGTAAGACAAGAGAGTGAATCCTTAGGTCTTGTCATATATGTTTGAAAGCACCATTGTCTATGTTCCAGGTGTCACTTCCATGAGTGATTGAATCTGTAAGAGATGAAATTAGGACATACTCTTCACTAGAGTCTTAATTTTCTATCATCCTTTCCTTGTCTCATTCATTTTCTTCATCTTCATGGTCATGGTCATGGTAATTCAAGTTATTCTTCTTGAGCTAATATTTCTTAAAAGGGCAATGTCTATCAATGTGTCCCATCTTATGACATGAGTAACATTCAAAACATGAATAATCCCTTCTAGGTTTCTTGTTCTTCTTGAAGTCAGGTGATCTTCTGGGAGATGAACCTTGCCTCTTCCTTTTGATTATTCCATTCTTGGTGCGTGTATATGGATATTGATATTCATTATCATTTACCTTCTCTTTTATGTTTATTATCCTTCCTTATTCTTGTACACATTCTTCCCATAACTTGTTGAACTTGTTTAACTTTATTCTAGCACATATTCCTCTAGTGAAGGAATCCCACTCTATAGGGAGACCATTCAGGATGGTCATCACCACTTCTTTTTCTTCAACCATATCACTGATGGCTTCAAACTTTTCTTTGATATGAGATACTCTTGAAAAGTAAGATTGTATGGTGTCTGTCTTTTGTATCTTCACACCCTTGATTTGGTTTCTCAAGGACATGGTTTAATTGATGCTCTTACCTTCAAACATACTAGTTAGTGCATCAAACATTTCTTTTGGAGTATTCTTTGAATATACTTGGGGTCTCAACTGATCCTTCATGGAATTATCTATGATCCTTTTTAGTTTGATCATATCCTTTTTTTTAGCCTTTTCCTTTTACCCCTCTGGTTCCTTGACCTCATCCTTGTTAAATACATCTAGGTCAATTTCTTCAAGGATGAACATGATTCTGTACTTCAAAGATTTGAATTTCTTTTCTCCGTCAATATTTTCATCAAGATTGTTACTATTTTTCATATTTAATGAATGAGAACCTCAAATGGAAAGATAGGAGATATTAGTTACAAGTTTTAGGACCTTTTATGGAACCAACTACAGGATGACCTAGGGTTTGACGAGGAAACCCTACTTTTCCAATTGTGACCACTTGTAGATATGGGAGGTGAAAAAGATGCACCTACCAAAGGTGAGATATACTATATATTTATTTTCTGGAATATCAGGACAGAACCTTGAAAAATATGATACCCTAGTTTCTCTCGGTGGAGTGGTAGGTCAAAACGTGAAAATGTTTAGAAGGAAAAATGACTCCAATAGAAAGATGCACCCTCCTAAGGAAAGTTGAATGAACCTTATTTTCTAGCTAATTTGTGAAGGTAGGTATTCAGAATAGTAAACCCCATCTTTTTGGATTGCCAGATGAGCTGCTGCACAATGTATTCTTTTAGGTTAGCTTTGACACCATGTTAATATTTTAAAAGTTGTTATACCAAAACAAATTATCTTTGGAAGAATAAAAAGTACAATAGAACAAAAGAGAACAATAAAAAGTCCTACATATATCCTGATAAATTCTCATGGGGATGAAAACCCAATAAAATGTCCTCTATATATACTTCAACCAATTATAGTGTAAGACCCATTGTTATATTTTTAATGGTTATACCAGATCTAAATTTTTTTTAGCATAATAACATCATAACCATAAGCAAAGGATCGTTGAAAGAAACACAAATGCAGCAACACAAGAGAACACAAAGATTTTCCTTAGGAAAACCACAAGGGTGAAAACCCTGCAAAACTTCCTCAGTATAGAATTCGACCAAGACAGTGTAAAACCCCAGCAAAAAGAATAGTTGCTCATCTTCCATAGTAGACTCTCTCTCTCTAGTGCAATACTTGAGTGTGAGATGTATCCAAATGAGAGAGGTGCCTCACCTATTTATATTCATTAGGTGAGTGACTCAAATAACTAACTATGTGGACTAGGTTCCCTAATTAGGGATGACTTATGTAAATTTGAGCATATAGATCTGTAGACAAATACACAACTCACAAAGAAGATCTCACAATTTACTCAGCAATTGAAGAATGAAACAGTGCAAAAGGCTTGCAGCTATGAATGCTTTCATTAATCAAAAAAGTAATCCGATGATAATTACAAAGAAGTAAAATGGATTTAATAGCCACAAGCAATTTGAATCCACATGAGGAAGTTCGAATTGATTAGACTCTACTTGACTGTAGGTAACCAAGACCTTGTCTAAATCACTATCGAAGGACTCGGTGGTTAACTGACCTTTTCTAAACCATAACCGGAGTTCATCAGAGCTCTAAAACACAACTAAAGTGTTACATTTAGTGTTGACTAAGGTTAACTGACTGTGGTAGGTGAGAAATGCACCCCACATGTGTGCAGTCAAGTAAACCTAGTTCTAACTGAATGTAGAGGACTTAAACTGAATGTAACTGACTCCTAACTTAGCTTGACTAGTCATTAACTGAAGTGAACTAACCTCGGTTGGTTTCGGCACTCCCAGTGGCTTCCTAAATTGTGGGGATTGATCTAGGAGACTCCTAAACTTATGCAATCAAGTGCAGTAAGTGGCAGTGAGCCTCAATTAGTGTTCTTCACAATTTACTAACTGAAACATGTGCCCCAATTAGGTCAAGTGGACCCAATGGTGTTAATGACTATAAGTAGACTGGATTGACTCCCGATTTAGACATGACTCCCAATTTAGACATATGACCAAATTTGGACAAGGGAGGATTAATAATCCTAACACCCCCCCTGAATGCTAACTTGGAGAAACTGTGGGCCCTGGTAACTAAGACCATAGGTCACCCATTACATCAAGTAAAATAAAGTAACTATTTAATACAAGGAGTTGGGGAAAAAACCACATGGGAAAAAATCCCTCCCTCTAGCTAAGTAGGTAGAATCAGGTCTCAAGTTTGAAAAACTTGAAAATATGTTGCTACAATCTTCATCTATGTGAGGTAGTGAAGCAGCATTCATGGTGTGCTGTGCACAGGTATTCTGGGGCCTGGCATGTAGATTTCTCTTTCTTCTCCAAAAATGATGATGAGAGGAAGGAGGAATGTAATCTTTGTCTCTTGCTGAATGAAGAGGTGTATGATCATATCCATTCTTTTGAATGTAGTAAGACTGAGCCTTTTCCATATTGCATCTTACAGGAAGTCTATTGCATCTCTCTGAAGGAGGTAAAATAGCATGACATAGTGCAATAGTCTTTCCTTTCTGAGTGTCAGGTGAGTTTCCAGTCATCTTCCTAGCTTCCAATTTGGAAGTAGGGACTGAATCTAGATCTGATTCACCTTGAATCTTAATGTCATAAAATGATATAGATGGATTTGCAATACTAGTAGAAGCTAGAAAAGAAGTAGATGCAATGATTTTACCTTCCCTTACAGGTGGCTGCTGAGAGTGCACCGGTTCTGAAGGAGCCATGAAATGTGAGAACTCATATGCTTTTGAAGCATGATTTGTAGTACCCTTTGCTATGATGCTCCCAGTAGAGATATCTGTGATCTCCACTGAGTCAAGACCAAATATCACTCGCTTTGGAGATCCAGTATGGGTCATCTGATAGACAGATAATAGGTTTGAAGCTAGGGAGGGAACAAATAGCACATCTTTGAACCTTCCATGTTCAAGTTGGATAGAGCCCTTCCCTTTTGTTTTGACTACACTGTTATTGCCCATCTGAATACTAGGACCATCAAAGGACTGATAAGAAGAGAATGATTCTATGAATGCATCCATATGGTTGGAAGCTCCAAAATCAATGAGGAAGATAGGTGTTGATGTGCAGCAAGCCTTCAGTGCATGTCCTTTCCTTTGGTATTCTTCTTCTTCTTCTTCGGAGTCTTCCTTCCTTGCGCTAGAAGGTACAGAAATGTTGTGCTTTTTCAAGAGAAGGGCCATTTCATCAAGTTGTCTTTTCATACAGGAGCTTTTGAAATGGAATCCCCTTCCACAGTAAGAGAAGAGGACCTTTCCTTTGCCATTATTCTTGCTTCTCTTTGAACCTAAAGGTTCTTTTGACTGCTCTTTCTTCACAGGGGACTCATCTCTTTGCTTTCCTTTGTCATTCACTACCTTATCTCCTCTTGCAACTAGAGCTAGATCTTTGGGAGATTGGATGATCCCCATTTGGATCAATTTATCATTCTCAGAAATAAGAGATTGGATGAAGGCATTAAGAGTGGGCATCTTCCAATTTGGAGTATTGAGCCTTACTGTTTGGAAGGCAGATACAAAGACTGAGTAGTCTGCATTGAGATTTGTGAGAATGGCAAGGATGAGCTGATCTTCATCCTTCTTCACTTTGCATTGCTTCAACTGATATATCAGGTTCTTGAACTTTGAGAAGAATTCATTTAGAGATTCGAAATTAGATGGATTGAGAGTAATTATATCATTTTCTAGCTGATGGATCCTCATCTCAGCATGCTTATCAAATAAGGAAGAAATCTTGTCCCAATCCTCCTTGGGAGTGTCCAAGTATTGGATGTGAAATCGAAGATCTCTAGAGACAGAGGAGAGAATGAGACCAATGGCTTCATCAAGCCTATTCATGTACTTAGCTTTGTCTTTATCTAATTCTGGCTCTTCCTCTGTTTCTTCTATGAGTCTGAAGAGATACTTGGTGCAGAGCAATACTCTCATGTCATCCTTCCACTGGTGATAGTTGAAGGGAGTGAGAGGCTCTATTTGATGAGCCATTTCGAATGCAATAGGAAGAATTGAGCTACTATAGCGAATGCAGTGAGAAGAAAGGGATGCTTGTAGCGAATTCTGTAAGAGAAGCTGATAACCTGTCACACAACCAAACATACAAAGTAAGGTCGACAGTCTGCACTTTTGGAATTTCCTTCACACCCAGCATAGTTGATCAAGCAATCTTGATCAACAATTTTTTAACTTGGGATATTAAGTGGTAAATTCTCCGCTTCTGGTGCAGTACTGGAAAAAAAATTGATCTGGATGGAGATCTGAGGAGGAGAGGAGTCTTATCCACCGAGGCTCTGATACCATGTAAATTTGAGCATATAGATATATATACAAATACACAACTCACAAAGAAGATCTCACAATTTACTCAGCAATTGAAGAATGAAATAGTGCAAAAGGCTTGCAGCTGTGAATGCTTTCATTAATAAAAAAAGAAATCCAATGATAATTACAAAGAAGTAAAGTGGCTTTAATAGCCACAAGCAATTTGAATCCACATGAGGAAGTTCGAATTGATTAGACTCTACTTGACTGTAGGTAACCAAGACCTTGTCTAAATCACTATCGAAGGACTCAGTGGTTAACTGACCTTGTCTAAACCATAACCGGAGTTCATCGGATCTCTAAAACACAACTAAAGTGTTACATTCAGTGTTGACTAAGGTTAACTAACTGTGGTAGGTTAGAAATGCGCCCCACATGTGTGCAGTCAAGTAAACCTAGCGCTAACTGAATGTAGAGGACTTAAACTGAATGTAATTGACTCCTAACTTAGCTTGACTAGTCTTTAACTGAAGTGAACTAACCTTGGTTGGTTTCGGCACTCCCAGTGGCTTCCTAAATTGTAGGGATTGATCTAGGAGACTCCTAAACTTATGCAATCAAGTGTAGTAAGTGGCAGTGAGCCTCAATTAGTGTTCCCCACACTTTAGTAACTGAAACATGTGCCCCAATTAGGTCAAGTGGACCCAATGGTGTTAATGACTATAAATAGACTGGATGGACTCCCGATTTAGACATGACTCCCAATTTAGACATATGACCAAATTTGGACAGGGGAGGATTAATAATCCTAACAACTTACCTTGGGATACTCAAAATACATTTTATATATTACTTATGTGGGTACTATTGCCCCGACTTACAATAGAGGGTTTACCTCATGACTTTTACATGACCAATTACATCAAGGACATCTCCGAATGGAGGAATAACATATCCAGGGGAGAACACAACAAAATTACAATAGAATATCTTCTGAATTTACAATATTTTAACACTCCCTCTTAAGTAGGAGGGTATTCTACATCAACAACAACCATCATTACAACTATAAAACTGACTGGTGAATCTCTATATGTCATAGGAAGTTTTGGAACATCATCATACATCTACATCATCGATCTCACCTGGATCATCTTTTGGAATATTAGTATGTAAATACTGAATCATCTTCTATACATGCTAAATCATATTATATCAGTATATAAATATTGAATCATCTTCTAAATCATCTTCTTTTAGCATTAGTTTGTGAATACTAAATCATCTTCTGTAACATCAGTATGTGAATAATGAATCATCTTCTGAACCTTCTTCTGTAACATCATTATGTGAATACTCAATATTCTTCTATCACATCAGTATGTTAATACTAAATCTTCTCCTAAATTATCTACTTTATAGCATTAGTGTGTAAACACTAAATCATCATCTGTAATATCAACATCTTCTGAATCATCTACTTGCCAACATCAGTGTGTAATCACTGAATCATCATCTGTAAAATCATCATCTGAACCATCACCATTTGCATCTTTAGTATGTGAATACTGAACTATCATCATCTGAACCATCTTCATCTGTATCTTTAATATGTGGATACTG
This sequence comes from Pseudotsuga menziesii, assembly GCA_001517045.1. NCBI lineage: Eukaryota > Viridiplantae > Streptophyta > Pinopsida > Pinales > Pinaceae > Pseudotsuga > Pseudotsuga menziesii. Next base: position 621,759 of record LPNX010267930.1, on the reverse strand, counting down.
AACTATCATCATTTGTATCTCTAGTATGTGAATACTGAAAGAATCATCATCTGCATCATAAGTATCGTCATTTGCATCTTCAATATAGAAATATTGAATCACCACCATCTGCATGTTCAGTATGTAAATACTGAAACATCATCTGTATATTCAGTATGGGAATGTTGAAACATCATCATATGCATCAACAATATATAAATACTGAAACAATCAATAATATCATTAGCATGTTAGTGCTAAAAACCAAATCATGTGTAGTGCTAGATCATCATCTGCATTACCAACATAGAGATGCTAGGAAAACATCATCACCATCAACATAGAAATTTTGAAACAACCTCATCATCATCAACAAAAAAGTGTTGTGACTTCGACCACATCAACCTTAATAGCATAGGGTGCTGAGACCACAACAATATCAACAACAACACAATGTGTTGGGGCCACAACCACATCAACATCATCAACACAATGTGTTGGGACCATAACCACATCATCAACATAATCATACAAATGCTGAAGCAACATTATCATTAATATCAGTATATGTAAATTCCTGAATTTTGGACATAACACTTATAGGCATCTGCCTATTGATTATGATGATTATCTTGATGTTTTATTTTTATGTTGGGTCGAAGACCCCACTGCATATGAACATGAAGATTTGTTTTATATATTCGGCGTAAGATAATTATTGATGATATATATATATATATATATATATAGATATAGATATAGATATAGATATAGATATATATAGATATATATATATGCTTGTTTTTGGTGGGCGTGGACCCTGAAGCACATGATCTATGAGATGTTTTCGGTTGAGCGGAAAGCTCTGGAGCACTGGAGTGATTTATGTCTTGTGTTGAGTGGGAAGCTATGGATCGCATGAGTGATGGATGATTTGTGTTGAGCGGGAAGCTCTGGAGAATTGGAGTGATTGATGTTTTGTGTTGAGCGGGAAGCTCTGGAGCACTTGAGTGATGGATGATTTGTGTTAAGCGGGAAGCTCTGGAGGACTTGAGTGATTGATGATTGGTGTTGAGAAAGAAGCTCTAGAGCACATGAGTACTTACCTTTGTGTTGAGCAAGAAGCTCTGGAACACATGAAAAGATAATTGGATGTGTTGGGCATAAGCCCTAGATATTTCCATGTTGATGTTGAACATAAGCTCTAGAGCATCAGATCCTTGGCCATTGTATCCCTAGGTGTAGAATACAAGTACATCCTAGCATTAGTGTTGAGCGAGGTGCTCTAAAATTGCACTAATTTGTAACTCCCTATTAAAGCATTGAGTATGGGCTCTGGTAAGTGCTAGGGGTTACTGAAAAGAATTTAATAGCTTTCAAGTGAAAATGACTCAAGAAAAATATTGATCTCATCATACTTATTTTTAACTGATTAAATGAAATTTCAAAATTTTGTATTCTCATAAAAGTACTGAAGAGCTAACATGTTGTATGAGGGAAATCCAACATGCAAGGATGTTTGGAGCTGCTTAGCCTAGTAAACCTAAACCCTCTACCTACTTGATATTAATGAAGAATTGTCATTAAGTCTAGGGATCATGGTATATGATGCCCAAAGAAAATTGTTAACAAAGTGTTATATTATTATGTACTTTATACATGATATGTATAAAGAATTAAATATATTAATAATATAAATAAATGAAAGAAAGAAGAGAAGCTCCATCAATTATTATTTATTATTAAAGATTAATAAATAGTATAATGTCTATGAAAGTAGAAAGTTGCTAAGTTAAAATATTAATAATTACCCAAAGTAATTGAAAACGGTTAAATCAAGAAACCAAGGTTTCTTGATTTAACTATCCCTTTGACTAAAAAATCTATCTATAAAGACTCAAGACAAGGAAAGGCTTGGGGTTCTGATCTATCATTTAGAGGAGTAATTTTTCTTCCTGTTTTCTCTCAAGTAAATTCTTGAAGAAACATTTTCCTGGAAGGAAAAATGAGAACTGATCCAGATCTGTTACACCAGATAGGAAACCTTACCTTGGGAGCTCTAAGATACTTTCATGTTGGATTCCGGCTTGAGGGGATCCAGATTAAAACCAGGAACGGTTCCGGGTCATGGTTGGGAGGAACATAGTAGTTTCTAAGTGATTTGGTAATCCAAACCAGAGGTCAGATCTATCTTAAATTGTTAATGTTGGTTATTTAAAAGTGTGCAGGTTCAACCTTTAAAGGAGGTTCAGAAAATTACAGGTATGAGTTCTTATTATGTCCAGTTCATTTCTAGCATAAATGTTGGCTTCTTTATGTACAGGTTCATTATATATATTTATAACCCTAGAAGTGATTGTTCTATCCATATCTTCTAGAGTTTACATTTCTTAAATTGTAACCCTAGGATGCAAATAATACCTCATGCTATATTCACCTGGGTTTGTGCAATAAATTTAGTTTCTATATTTGTCTTCATTACTTAAACTAGGTTAATGAAAACTAGGTTTTGTTTCAGATTATGATATAGATGTATTGATTACTGTTGGGATGCATAAATGTCCATTTTTCATCCACTTTATCTTCCTCTATTCCTCACATTTCATTGTCCCATTAACCTTTTATCACACCATTTCCATACATATCTGTGGGTCTCACCTTATTATTTCCATTTTATTTATTTTTAGTATTATAAGTGAATTTATGATTAAATATTAGAAAATTAACATGTTTTTCACTAATATCTCAAAGTATGGATGAGCTTTGTGATGTGTAGGAATATGTGAAGGATTAATTCAAAGAAAAGAATTCACGTATATCTCCTCCATCATTTCAAGGAGATAGTTATGCAAAGAATATTCCAAAGAGAAAATCATGGAGATTTGGTTGAGAGATATGTGGAGAATTTGTGAAAGATATGTGGAGGATTTGAAGGAATCATATCTTGTAATAATAGGAAAGTAGTTGAGTGGTTGACTGAATAGTGGATCTCTCATTATGAGATGGTTATTTCCTTCATGTATAAAAGAGAGTGCTCTCTCTTCATTTCATAATTTTTATTAAATGGGATATTATATTAGAATATTTTAGATCTTAGATTATCTTAGAGAATAGTAGATTGTAGAAGTTAGTCTTGACTTTGTAAAATGGAGAAGGGAATTCTTAGATTTTGTTCATAATATTGGCTTGATGTTTTCATGATTTATAATTGATTCTTGTGATGTAATTTAAGATTGCTTTATGGTTAATGTGAGCTCACATGTGTTGTTTGGTTGCTCTTCATGTGTTGTCTTTCTTTTATGCAATTTACTTTCAGCCGTGTGTTTCATCTTCTAGCATTAGATTTGCAATTGCTTGTTTCAGTTTAAGGGGGGGTTAGATTATATTAGTCTTAGTTTCATGGGGGGTTAGATTAGCTCAATTTCACTTCAGTCTTGCATATACATTGCAGGTGCTTAGTAAGCCTACGAACCTTGGATTGACAAATTAAATGGCTAGGCAAATACTACAATGGAATTAAAATGACATTAATTCAGCCCAACATTTTGGCGCCATTGCCGGGGAAGCACAATGGATTGAAGTGTAGATTTCAATTTCTGTAAGTGTGGTAGTGTAGATTTCAATTCCTGCAAGTGTGGTAGTGTAGATTTCGATTCCTGCAAGTGTAGTAGCATAGATTTCAATTCCTGCAAGTGTGGTAGTCTAGATTTCAATACATGCAAGTGTGGTAGTATAAATTTCAATTTTTGCAAGAGTGTTTAATTTCCGCAACTGTGAAGAGTTATTTATTTTTTTTAGAGTGTTTTTTTTACATAAATGGTTTGTTTTTATTTAAGATTTTCAAATTTCAGTTTTGTGTGCTGTAAGAATCCCTTTTTCAACATGGTTTAATAATGCGTATAAGTCTGGAACTACTCACTCATGCCTTGGCAAAAGCTGTATTTTCCTCTTCCCAAGAAGAGGAGGTCTTGGCAGCAATAAGAGATTTAACTACTCCTCTAGAATCAAATGAGGAATCATCATCAAAAAACTCCTGCACATGTGAAGGCAAACAAGTATTTGAACAGGGGATCGATGAAGATGAACAAGAGATCGAGGAGGACCACGAGGAGTTGTAGCATGATCCGAGGAGTGAAAAATATGCCTACGAAAGCCCTATCGAATGATGGTTTCAAGCGAGAACGAGGTTAGAACAATTTAGTTTTTATTTTTATTTAGTTAGATCACAGCCACAACAATTAAATTCGTTCATCTTTGTATATTGCCATTGTTCATTCATGCTATTAAAATATAATATATTCCTATTACTATTGTGTGTATGGCTACACTGGCTATTTGATTACATGTAACTGTTTTCTAATTCCCAATTAGCATAGAGTAGGTAGGTTTTTATTTCTAGTCTTTGCTTTCACCTAGAATAAGTATGCTCTCCTCCACGCTTCGTGTGATCGCGAGGATCAGAAAGTAAGATGTTTTCTAAAATTTTCAGGAATGAATAATTAATGTTTTGCAACATGCTTAATTGATTTCATATTTATTTTGCAATTCATTATCTCCATTTGCTAAAACCTTTTTCAATTGTTAAATAAAAATAGTCTGCAATTTCATTTTTAAGTTGAAAAAAACACTGAAATTATAATGCTGAAAGCAGCTGCAAATCCAAGCTGAAACAATGCAAATCTATTGCATTTTTTTTTTACATTTTGGCTTGTTAAAGTTCGCTAAAACACAATCGGGACAGTCCTATTTTTAGGGACCATAAGGACTTAGTTTTAAAACCTATTTCTATCCAAAGTATCCCTTTAAGTGTAGTTTCCAATCCAATTTGAATTCTTCAATTTGGTTCTAAAACAAAAAAGATATGGTCAAAATACTGACTGGGAGTGGAGTAGGCAGCTTAAAAACATAGTTGGGACAGTCACGTTTTCGGAGAGCTAATGGATGAATTTTAAAAACCTGTTTCTACTGCATACTCTCCTATAAATCTAGTTTACAACACATTTTGAATCATTCGATTTTGATATCGTACGAAGGAGATATGCCCAAAATACTGACTACCTATCCTAAATCTGCACTATAAAAAATCTGCTTTCTCAGCTGTTCATTGGAATATTTGACCCATCAATTCTTCTTGTATTTAAAACCTGTTTCTATTGGAGATACCTAGATGAATCTCTTTTCATATATAATTGGAATCACATCAATCCATATTTTAACGAAAAATTTGTACTCAAAATAGTGACCGTTGGTCTAGGCTGAAACTCACAAACAACATTAGGATGCAGGTTGTTATTCAGATTATATGACATACCATACCATAGAATTTTTAAAATCTATTTCTACTAGAAGTATCCCTATGAATCAAAATTTCTTTTGGCTTTGGAATCATTTAAATCAAGCGTGAAACAAAGAATTTATTATCAAAACAATGTTAGGTAGTCTACGTCGGCCCAACATTTTGGCGTCGTTGGCAAAAGTGCAAAATTTGATTTAAGGATATATTGCAAACCATGAGCTTATTTTTCCTAAAATTTGGATAGGGAATGCATAACATGATGAAGAATAACCGTGGCAAGTTTTAGCTCATTCCAGTTCACGGTTTTCAAGAAAATGACTATCATCACCTACAGTAAATTCACATTTTTATCAAAATCCGTGATGTGGGTTTGTCTAATTTTTGGTGTGGAGATACATTATAATGGTAGTTACTTGTTTGAAAAATTTCAGCCCAACCCAATTTTTATTTTGTGAAATATTGGTTCAGGAAGTTCAGTTACAACACATTTTTATTCATGCTCATCTACAAAAGTGCAAAAATTGAAATGGGTATATCTTTAAATTGGTAAGTTGGATTCTCATGAGTTTTGGAAAAGAAGTGTATAATACCAATATGAACAATCTTGGAAACTTTCATCCCAATCCAATGCACGGTTTTTTGGAAAATGGCCATAATCACCTACAACCAATTTGCATTTTGCTCGAAATTCGTGATGTGGGTTTGTATAATTTTTGGTGTGGAGATGAATTAAAATGGTAGTTACTTGTTTGAAAATTTTCAGCCCAACCCGGTTTGTATTTTATGAAATATTGATTCAGGAAGTTCAGCTGCAACACATTTTTATTCATGCTCATCTACAAAAGTGCAGAAATTGAAATGGGCATATCTTTCAATTGGTAAGTTGGATTCTCATAATTTTTGGACAGGAAGTGTATAATACCAAGATGAAATATCTTGGAAATTTCCATCCCAATCCAATGTACATTTTTTTAGAAAATGGCCATAATCACCTACAGCCAATTTGCATTTTTCTCGAAATCCGTGATGTGGGTTTGTCTAATTTTTGGCGTGGAGATGCATTAAAATGGTAGTTACTTGCTTGCAAATTTTTTTTTCTTAAAATCACTTTGACAATAATCACATATGAAACCAGCACGACAAACATGTAATTTTCTTTGCAGCTTATGTATTTCTTTCTGCATGATATGTTTTCTTTTACGAACTTCTCAGAATTTTTATGGTAGGTTGCATGAGGATATGCAACCAGATCAGTTGGAGAGGGAGAACTATATTCAATACATATTCACTAATACGTTTTCATGTAGGATTTTGTACTAAAGTTTTTTTTTCTAGGTTTCAGAGACAGTCGCATTTTGCTGGTGAAGTGATTTTTCAAAGAAACACAATTTTTTTGAGAAACATGCTTTGATAGACAGCCTGAAGGAGCTATTACTCATGATTTTTGCTCATAAACATCACAACGTTGGTTGTTACACAGAAACCATCCATAAACTTGCGTCATGATTGTTTATCCATATTTTTCCTTCAGAGCACCTTCATCATCCATGTCTTGAAGTCCACTTTCCATCACTTTATCTATCATGACTTCACACATGCCTATCTTTCTGAGTTGCATACATCCCTTTATCTTTTTCAGTTCATTTTTCCATTCCATTTTGCCTTCTGAATAAAACCAGCTCCCTTTCCATGACTACATAGCCTTGCCATATCCATTGTTTGACTCTGAGATATTTTCACTGATAGTCCTACCAATATTTTTATACCAACTCGCATTGACTGATGTGGGATTCCTTAAGGCCCACCTTTCAACAAGTATTTTACCATCGACCTCAGCACCTTATCTAGGATATAGACTAGAGTTCATTATTGAGTACTTGGAGGTTTGCAAGCCTTAATGGCAAGTTCTCTTGCTGGCAATCATGGGAATTCATCAATGTCTCTTGATCATCAGATCTTACAAGTGGCTCAACATCAACACATCTATTCACACTTCGCAAGATGTATTTGGGTACCTTGGCACTCATTGACATCACTGGTGAGTTGCCTCGCATTGGTTAACGGCATTCATCAATGGCCGATAATCCAATGATTTCTCTTCATGCTCGACCTCGACACATTTATTCACATGACTAGAATTGTACCACTGGGTTTTGTAGCGGGTGAAGACTATACATTATTTTTCATGACTCCATCAGCAGTTGCAGAAACATGACTTCAGATCTATGAGTATACCACATTTCCATTTTCTGCGTTCCACATTTTCCATTATTTATCAGTAGCAGTTCAGATTACTCCACTTCACATTACAGCAATTCCAGCAGTTACAGCCGCAGCAACATTTACAGTTACATATTCTCCATGATTCAGTAGCAGCAGTTCTGATTCCTTTATTTCCCATGATCCAGCAGTTACAGTTGCTGTAGCAGTGACACATTCCCCGATCCAGCGGCATTAGCTACATTCCTATTGCATCGTTCATCTAATTTTTGGGTAAGTGGGGGTATGTTGTTTTCTAAACTTTAATCATGCAATTCCTTACATGATAGAAATGAATAATTTGGAAAATTCCCTCACCATGCTCCATTTCTTTCACAGACCATGATAGGTTGCATGAGGACATGCAACCACATCAGTTGGGGAGGGGGAACTATATTCAATACATACTCACTACTATCATTCCATTCTTTTCACCACCATCACCCATTTTTCATCTCATTTACCATTCATGAGCATTTCTTTTCCGATAAATCCTCTATTGCACTTTGCTTCATACACATTGATATACATATTGGCATGATTCATAAAGAAAAGGCTTTCTTATGCACAATGATGCTTTCTATACACATTAATAGCCTATCATTTTTAGTGAATGTATGGTTAAGTTATTATGCAGCTAGAAAATAGATGACGAAATGAATGTTGTTAACACAAGAACCAACATTCTTTACATTCATGGTTGTCACACAAGAACCAACCATAAGAAAAATGCCAGCTGTTACTTATGCATTTCACATCATGAAATGAATGTTGTTAACACAAGAACCAACATTCTTTGCATTCATGGTTGTCACACAAGAACCAACCATAAGAAAAATGTCAGCTGTTACTCATGCATTTCACATCATGAAATGAATGTTGTTAACACAAGAACCAACATTCTTTATATTTATGGTTGTCACACAAGAACCAACCATAAGGAAATGCCAGTTGTTACTCATGTATTTCACACTCCAGAAATATTCATTGTTAAAAAGACATCATCAATCAAAGCCAAAGTTTAGATGCCAAAAGTTCTTGAGAAGAGCCATACATGGTTGCATGAGGACATGCAACAAGTTCAGTTGGGGAGTATGTTGGGACGCAGAAATGTCCATTTTTCATCCACTTTATCTTCCTCTATTCCTCACATTTCATTGTCCCATTAACCTTTTATTACACCATTTCCATACATATATGTGGGTTTCACCTTATTATTTCCACTTTATTTATTTTTAGTATTATAAGTGAATTTATGATTAAATATCAGAAAATTAACATGTTTTTCACTAATATCTCAAAGTATGGATGAGCTTTGTAATGTGTAGAAATATGTGAAGGATTAATTCAAAGAAAAGAATTCACGTATATCTCCTCCATCATTTCAAGGAGATAGTTATGCAAAAAATATTCCAAAGAGAAGATCATGGAGATTTGGTTGAGAGATATGTGGAGAATTTGTGAAAGATATGTGGAGGATTTGAAGGGATCATATCTTGTAATAATAGAAAAGTAGTTGAGTGGTTGAGTGAATAGTGGATATCTCATTATGAGATGGTTATTTTCTTCATGCATAAAAGAGAGTGCTCTCTCTTGATTTCATAATTTTTATTAAATGGGATATTATATTAGAATATTTTAGATCTTAGATTATCTTAGAGAATAGTAGATTGTAGAAGTTAGTCTTGACTTTGTAATATGGAGAAGGGAATTCTTAGATTTTGTTCATAATCTTGGTTTGATGCTTTCATGATTTATAATTGATTCTTGTGATGTAATTTAATATTGCTTTATGGTTAATGTGAGCTCACATGTGTTGTCTGGTTGCTCTTCATATGTTGTCTTTCTTTTATGCAATTTACTTTCAGCCGTGTGTTTCATCTTCTAGCATTAGATTAGCAATTGCTTGTTTTAGTTTAAGGGAGGTTAGATTAGATTAGTCTTAGTTTCATGGGGGGTTAGATTAGCTCAATTTCACTTCAGTCTTGCATATACTTTGCAGGTGCTTCGTAATCCTACGAACCTCGGATTGACAAATTAAATGGCTGGGCAAATACTACAACGGAATTAAAACGACATTAATTTGGCCCAACAATTACCTTGCCTACTCTACTGACATATTCCATTTGTGAGTAGAGACATGTTTATATTAAAATAGATTAATCTTAAAACAAGATTTCAATAAATAAATATGCAAACAAGATAACCTAAGGTACTATTTATAAACTGAACTATAATTATATATAAATACTAGCTTCAACCTAAAGTACCAACAAAGGAACTATGATAGTATCCACCTAATTATTAACAATAGTAAGTAAACCAAAATACTAAATATAAGTATTTAGTAACAGAACTAGAATATAAATCAAATCAACTAAGAACATACTATAATTAAATCAAAGAATAAATAAGCATTAATGAGCTTTCAAGGTCTTCCCCGGGAAATAAAACTAATATTAAAACATTGCATTTAAATCAACAACATCATAAATAAATGAACAGAGGAGGCATCGTGACCATCCATGTGGTCCTTTATCGAAACTATGATCACATAGATATAAAAAAATATCCATAGTTCTATTTAATATATTCATTTACATATAACTAAAACAACAAATATATCATTACACATGAATCATTGCTTGTATTAAATGATATCGAAATCATATCACAGTTCCACATAATTACCAATTGGGTCAGGAATTGAATCTTGTGGGCATACAAGCCCAACCCTCATACATTTAAAATACAAATCATTACATTTATCCACTAACAAGATTTAACCCTGAGGCTATTATTTATCAAGGCCACGCTATACATTATAGTATGCGGGCTACATAATTTAAAAACCAACACTGCTAAAATGATAGCCAATACTTCGCTACAGCAAGTCATGAAGCTATGCTTCTACCCTTGCCCTATAAGCACAACCTCAGCCTTAACCATCTAAATTACACATTCCATTCAAAATTCTAAACATAGAGACGAAGGGCATCATGGGCTTGCACCTCAGGCATATAAATATAATCCACATTATAAACGAAACCCATAAATTTGTTGAATAGTAAAAACAAGCATTTAAAGCTATGAACAACATTCTCCCAAGGCATGACATGCCCAATAAAAATACACAGTATGGTTTTAAAAACAAAACTACTCTGTGAACGATTCACCCCATAAGCTAATAAATGAAATAAAAATAGTAATGCCATAGTGAAGCTATCGCCATTTACGGCATGGAATCATCTCACGCTGTCAATATTTTCAACCAAATATAAATACTTAACACACAGACCTCAACGAAGGCGAATGCCAGTACATAAAACCCTGATAATAAACCATTTATGAAGCATGGTTTCCATCCACACACAGTAAGCATAAAAACCACGGCCATTTCATTGAAATGTAGGGTATTTACATTATGAATAGTAATTCCAATCACAGTCTTTCCACACAGTCACCTTTAAATCCAAAACAAAGTCCACACAGGCATGCCAATGGGTTATGGTACCATTGCGAGAAATCATGCAGCCCATGGCTCAAAAGCTAAAATTCATTTACGATTTACATTACCCAAAACTTAAATACATAGAGCCTGTGAGAAACACGATTCTGCTCCACGGCCAAAAACCCACACCATTAATTTAAAACCCAATTCTGTACAATACAAAACATGAACGCAAATTTAAAACCCCAAGGAGAACCTGAACATCAAACGAGGAAACAAAATTCATACAGGCTGAGAGACAACAAGCACAATCTTGTTGGAAAGGATTACCTTGCATTTCACTCACAATCAAAACCCCGACAGAGATGGAGCCACGTTGACCCTCACCACACTTCGGCACCTGCAACCAACCAACGGAAACATGAATTAGAAGCATGGCAATGGTCAAGCTTCAAAGCAAATGATTTAGCAGGCACAAAAACTACAAATAAAATCTCACCCTCCAGGTATAAAGGTCACCTCCATAACCCCTGTGCTGAGAAGAAAAAACCCCAAATGACAACGAAATGAACAAGCCGTCGTGAGCCAAGACTAAGGGAGGTCTACCACGAAAACCAAGGTGCATTAATGGCACCAGCTGGTTTCCACCACCAAAATGAAAACCCACTATGCTATAGTTTGGTAACGTCGAATTTGTATTGGTCTCCATTTCCATGCAAGGGTTAAAACCCCTTACCATATGTTTCAACCTTATGTTATATCGCCACCCCAAATCATATCACCATGTTAACACTAAAAGGTTTATGTATTAACAGGGTTGAACACATTGCATAGTTAAGGTCAGTGCAAAGTCCAATGCACTAGTCCTAAGTCAAGCCTCAAGGCTTAAAATATAATAACATTCAAACCATAGGCTTAAATCCTTAAACATAATAAATTTTTCCTAATATTAATGCTTAGTGAACATGGCATATGGAATATGCCATGTTAAACATTTAACCCTAAAACAATCAAAGGTCTGGTTTTTAAAGCCACGAACATAACCTGTAGTAAGAATTATATAGGAGATTTTAATAAGATTTCATAAAATAAACATAGAATGAAATGATAATAAGATGTAAAACGACGAATTATGAAACCATAGTGAAGCATAAGTAATATACAGGAAATTTAGAAGTGATAGCTAAATTGATGAAAATATTATTTTACCTGGTTATATTTCCGAGACGGCAAGGAACCAAAGTCAAGAAGCAGTATGTTCTTTAGGACCAAGACCTTCAGGACTCTTTAAAACAAGACCCTATCAAAAAGTATGAACTGCAAGAGAAGTGAAATAGGTGCCTTAGTTTAGAGAAGTAAGTAAGCCTGCAAATAAGTAAACACCTTTACCTCTCAAACCGTCATGGGAGAACGGGTCCCACCACTCTGCCCACTTTATTTCCACAAACAAAATTAGGTTATAACTTTATAATTAACAAGTGAGACTATGCAGAAAGGACGAAGCACTTAAATCTAGTAATGACACATAAGTGACAAAAGTATAAACATAAGACTAAGTAGTAAAAAATAGTACGACATCATAAGTGAAATACATTAAAAAAATAATGACTGAAAGTAAAATACACAATGTAAGAATAGCTTACGGATAAACAGTGGTACATGAAGTGTACAATATAGTTCTGCAAGTGAATAATGTTTCGTCTAGGTAGGCTTTACTAGCCTATAATTTTTTTTTTTCTGATTTTGGGGACATTACAAGTGGTATCAAAGCCTAGTTTCAATACTAAGAGACCTATGGCCGCCTCAAGCAATCACTGCAGAGAAAATAAAGTATAAAATTAAATTTTGGTTTCTAACATAAATTGTTCCTGTTATTAAAATATTTTGCAGTTACAGGAATTTTTATAGGAACCGTTCAGATTATGGACACTAAGCGAGATAACAGCCGACAATTCAGAATGAACACCCCCACCCCAAAAGGATAACTAGCGGTGGAGCTGAATTTTCATATTTTGAAGACTATACACAGTCTTCAAGCAGAATTGCGAAGTCTCAGAGAAGACGGTCTGAATGAAAGAAAAGAACAACGAGCTATAAACGAAGCATTACTAAGAAATATGATGTGAGGAATCCTGTAAGCTAAACCTACCTAGTCCACAAACAGTTCCAAAAGAGAACTGTACCATAAACGAGCCAACAACCCAAGAGAAGGATATAAGGAGGAATGAACCCCTAAAGCACTGAAAAGAGATCATCACAGTCCTTTTAGTGATGACTCTCTTTCTCCCCGAAGAAAGAAACAAAGAAGCAATGAAAATATTCAGGGGGAGTTTTGAAAAATAAGAGCCCCAACCTATGAACGTGAAGTAAACACTGGGGAAAAGGATGAAGAGTGGCTACTGGGCATGAGTAAGTATTTCCAGGTTCATAACTATTAAAGTGAGATGAAGGATCGAGTCTCCATCTATAACTTAAATGGTAAGGCAGCAAGAAGGTAGAGGGATTTAAAACACACCAAGAAATATGAGTTGTGATAAATACACTAGGATACTTTCCAAAAGCTTTTTCAAGAAAAATATATGTCGAAAAGGTTCTTTGTTCGAAAAGTTAAAGAGTTTCATGAACTACGCACGGGATCGATGACTATGGACACATTGATTAACATAGTTCTAGATCTATTGCATTATGTACCATACATCAAAGAAGAAAAGGTAAAGATTTAGCAGTTCCTAGGATGTCTTCCTCCTAGTTTTCAGGACAAGATTGAATTTGACATGGCTAAAACTTTGGATACCACACCACAAAAATCTAGGCTCTGTTATGAGCATGGAAATATGAAGCAAGAGAACATTAACCGAAACAAAGACAAGTCTAAGAACTTTTCCTATAACCGCAAACCTGGGTCCAACCCACAGCCATACAGAAAGCAAGATAAAATTTTTCAAGCGAACAAGAACTTTAATAGATATGGTATGAAGCCTTATATACCAGCTGCTAATGTTAACAAACCAGTAGTAAGTGGAGTCAATGCTACCCCGCTACAGATCAACTGCTGGAAATGCAGCAGGACTCATTATTCCCAATATTGTAAGAACAAGACCGGTGGGGTCTTGCACAACTTACAAGAAGAACCAACTATCGATGACATAGATGGAATACCATGGATGTATGTAGCATTGGATGGCTGATAGGAAGATCATCAAGCTACAATGGTTGAGATAGAAGGTAAGATCTGGAACGCTTCTATTTCAATAATTGTTGATCCCAGTGCTTGCTGGAGCTATGTTTCACCTAAAATTATTGGTGAATGCAAACTAGGAAAAGTAAAACATGATAAACCTTGGTTCGGTCAGTTAGCCATAGGTACAAAAAAAGGTTTTGGAAATTGTTAAAGAATGTGAGGTAAACTTGAATGGTTTTCTTATGAAAGTAAACCTAAACATCCTACCTTTAGGATCATATGATGTACTTATCGGTGTGGACTAGATGGAACAACACCATGGCATGCTTGATTGTTTGTACAAGTCTATCTTGCATACTGATTGCCCAGGGAACCAAGTGAAGGTTCATGGTATTCCAAAGAAAGTTTTTGTAATACAAATATCTGCCTTACAAGCGAATAAATGCGTTAGGAAAGGATGCAAGTTGTTTGCAGTAAACATCCGAGACATAGAGTATTATAGGGAACAATGTATAGAAGCCTTCCCCATTCTTGAATAATTCAAATATGTGTTTCCTGAGGAAATCCTTGGATTACCTCGAAAACAAGACCTAGAATTTTCCATCGAACTAACCCGAGGATCAGTTCCGGCATCCAAAGCCCCTTACCGCATGAGTGCACTTGAGTTGGTGGAACTTAAACTGGAGATGTAGGAATTGATAGAGAAAGGGTATATCTAACCCAGTGTGTCTCCTTGGGGAGAACCAATATTGTTTGTAAAGAATAAGGATGGTACAATGTGGATGTGCATCGATTACCATCAGTTGAACAAAATGACTATCAAGAACCATTATCCACTCCCTGGGATCGATGACTTGTTCGATCATGTGGGAGGAGCCAAAATATTTTCAAATATTGAACTGCAATCTGGTTACCATTAGGTATGGATTCATGATGAGGATATTCACAAAACTGCCTTTCGTATAAGGTACGGGCACTACGATTTTGTAGTGATGCCGTTCGGGTTGACCAATGCACTCATGAATTTTATGTTTATGATGAACAACATATTCAGTAGGTATCTGGATGAGTTCATCTTGGTATTTATATATGACATATTGGTTTATTCAAAGAATAAAGAATAACATGAAGAACACCTTCACGTATTTCTACAAGTGTTGAGAGAACACCATCTTTATGCTAAGTTTAGTAAGTTTGATTTTTACAAACCAAAAATACAGTATCTAGGTCACATTATCTATGATAAAGGGATAGCTATGGACCCAAAAAAGATTAAATCCATAAAGGATTGACCTACCCCTACTAGTGTCACTGACATTAGGTCCTTTTTGGGATTAGCCAAATATTATTGAAAGTTCAATGAGAACTTCTCGAGAATCGCTTTCCCCATGAACACTTTGTAGAAGAAAGAAAGTAAGTTTTTATGGTCCACTAAGTGTGAAAAAAGTTTTCAAAAGCTTAAGTATCTTTTGATGACTGCACCGGTGTTACAAATTGGGGATCGTGATGGGGATTTTGTTGTTCACACGGATGCAAGGAAGGAAGGACTTGGAGGAGTCCTCTTTCAGAATGATCACACAATCTGTTATGAATCATGGAAGTTAAAAGAGAATAAGTAGAATTACCCAACGCACGATCTTGAGTTAGCTGCCATCACCCATGATTTGAGGATGTGGAGGCACTACCTCATCGGAAGGAAGTTCCTTCTGAAGACAAACAATATCAGTCATAAGTATTTATTTGAACAATTGGATCTGTATTAAATTGAGAACATAGATCTGTGGACAAGCACACAACTCACATGATATATCACACAATTTACTCAGTTATTGAAGAATGAAACAGTGCAAAAAAGGCTTGCACCTATGAATGCCTTTCATTAATTGAAGAGTAATTAGATAATAATTATAATGAAGTACAATGGCTTTAATAGACACAAGTAATTCGAATCCACATGAGGAAATTTGAATTGATTAGACTCTACTTGACTGTAGGTAACCAAGACCTTGTCTAGATCACTATTAGAGGACTCAATAGTAAATTGGCCTTGACTAAACCATAACTAAAGTTCATCGGAGTTATAAAACACAAATCAAGTGTTTCATTCAGTGTTGACTGAGGCTAACTGACTGTGGTAGGTGAGAAATGCACCCCTCATTGGTGCAGCCATGCAAACCTAGCGCTAACTGAATGTAGAGGACTAGAACTGAATTTAACTGACTCCTAACTCAGCTCAACCGGTCATCAACTGAACTGAACTGACCTTGGTTGGTTTCGGCACTCCCAGTGGCTCCTAAATTGTATGGATTGGTCTAGGAGGCTCCTAAACTGATGCAATCGAGTGTAATAAGTGGAAGTGAGCCTCAATTAGTGTTCCCCACACTTTAGTAACTGAAACATGTGCCCCAATTAGGCCAAGTGGACCCAATGGTGTTAATGACTATAAATAGACTGGATGGACTCCCGATTTAGACTTATGACCAAATTTGACAAGGGAGGATTAATAATCCTAACAGCCCCCCTAAATCCTAACTTGGACAATCTATGGGCCCTGGTAACTAATACCATAGGTCAGAGATTACATCAAGTAAAGTAAAGTAACTACTCAAAAGCAAGGTGCTGGGGGAAAAACCACATGGGAAAAAATTCCCCCCTCTAATTAAGCAGGTAGAATCAAGATCAATTTGGTTCTTCTATGCACAGGTATCCTGGGGCCTAGCATGTGAACCTATCCATCATTATTTCTAGAGGAATATTTCTCTTTGGAAGAAGAATGATATGGTCAACTAAATCAGAAATATAGACAGCTGCCGGATGAAGACTGGACCCATGTAGAGCAACTGAAGTCAACTGATAAGTGAGAAAAGGTTCTTGAGGATTTATAACATGTGAGGAACACTCAAGAAACTAATATGTTGCATCCATGAATAGAAAACCATGAGTAGTAAGAAAATCCCCAAGTGTTAGGAGAAAGTGTCCAGGCGGATGCAAAAAATCTTCCTCTTTACTAGTTCTGTGAGGAGATGAGCATGTGATCAATGGTAGAGAAGCATTGGGACTGTTGAGAGTGAATGCTTGAGATCCATAGTATGATATAGCTCCTTAAATATCTAATGAATCACATAATAAAATATCAGCAACCTCATATGAGGAAACTAACACCAAATCCCCATCAACAGTTTTAAAGAGAAAGTGCGGTACTTGATTTTTCACACCGAAATTTCTGAGAGCAGCTACAAGCATGACCGAAGGCTTCTGAATTTTAAAATATGAACCAAATAATATCAGAGTAGAAATTAAATCAGGTCTAAACAGGTTCAAAATAGATCCAAAACTATGAAATAGAATCAAATCCCCAGCAGCAGTTTTGTAGGAGACTTGCGGTACTTGTTTCTTCACACCGTTGATGAGAATAGCTACAAGTGGTACTAAAAGATTAAGAATTTGATATATTAAACCAAGAAATATCATATCAAATCTAAATAAGATCATATCAGATCCAATAAGGTTAATATCATATTCAAATACATGGTTAACCGAGACGATGGATGCACAACTTTCTTCTTCTTCAAATTCTGAATTTTGGTGCATGCAATCCTGCAGGAATTTGCTGGAAAATATAGATCATGGGGAGCGAATGGATCACTATGGTAATATAATATTTCTTCCAAAATATCCAAGGTATCACATATTTGTACACCAGTAGCAACATTAGAGGGAGAAAAATCAAATTTCTCTTCACTTTCGGAAGCAATTACTGGTAAATTTTGCACAGAATTCAAAGGAAAATCACCAGTGAATGTTTACATGGAAGTGCAAAAGAATTTTTCTTCAATATAATAGATTCAAATGTATTATTTTGTTTTAGCAATATAAGAATATGAGATATCAGAGATCTCATGAACTTCTAGAGCATCAGGAGAAGGAGTCATTGCATGGAGACTGTCTTCAATTCAAATTGACTATGTAGAAGCTTCTGCTTCTTTTTCATCTTGAACAACTTCATCAGAGAGAGTGGAGGCTGAGATTTTTGGATCAAGGATTCTTATGGTGCTGGATGTGCTCTCCAAAGTGCTATTATAATCCTCATAAATAATTCCAAAGGTTCTTTCCAATCTTGCCCAGAGTTCATGTGGATCTTTAATAGATCTATTGAGGTAGCACAAGCTAGGAGAAAGATCCAGTTTCATTATTTCAAAAGCTGCATCCTTTGCATTTATCCATTCATTTTCACTCTCAAAATAATTTCTACCGAATCCATCAGACACCCAAAAGAGATGTTGTCTATTAAAAAATACAATCATTTTCACCTTCCATTCATAATAGTCTGAGGATCGAGTGAGAAGAGGAACTGATGAATTCATTTCGAAATTGTACCTGTAAAACAAAAAAAAAGGGCACCACAAGGTCGGATAGCCTGCACTTTTGGAATTTTATTCACACCCATCTTATTTAATCAAGCAAGCTTGATCAACAATTCCTTTGCTTGGGGTATTAAGTGGTAAATTTTCTGCTTTTGGTGCAGTGCTGGAAGGAGCAATTTTGCTCAAAAAATGATCCAGTAGGAGCTCTGAGGAGGAGAAGTGCCTTGTACACTGAGGCTCTAATACCTTATTAAATTGAGCACATAGATCCATGGAAAAACACACAACTCACATGATAGATCACACAATTTACTCAGTTATTGAAGAATGAAACAGTGTAAAAATGGCTTGCAGCTGTGAATGTTTTTCATTAATCAAAGAGTAATTAGATAATAATTACAATGAAGTATAATGGCTTTAATAGCCACAAGAAATTCAAATCCACATGAGGAAATTTGAATTGATTAGACTCTACTTGACTGTAGGTAACCAATACCTTGTCTAAATCACTATCAGAGGACTCAATAGTAAACTGACCTTGTCTAAACCATAACCGAAGTTCATTGGAGTTCTAAAACACAACTCAAGTGTTACATTCAATGTTGACTGAGGCTAACTGATTGTGGTAGGTGAGAAATGCGCCCCTTCTTAGTGCAACCATGCAAACCTAGTGCTAACTAAATGTAGAGGACTAGAAATGAATGTAATTGACTTCTAACTCAGCTTAACCAGTCATTAACTAAACTGAACTGACCTTGGTTGGTTTCGACACTCCCAGTGGCTCCTAAATTGTAGGGATTGGTCTAGGAGGCTCCTAAACATATGCAATCAAGTGCAATCAGTGGAAGTGAGCCTCAATTAGTGTTCCCACATTTCAGTAACTAAAACATGTGCCCCAATTAGGCCAAGTGGACCGAATGGTGTTAATGACTATAAATAGACTGGATGGACTCCCGATTTAGACATGACTCCCTATTTAGACTTATGACCAAATTGGACAAGGGACGATTAATAATCCTCACAATCTGAATGCAAGGGAAGCCATATGGTTGGATTTCCTTAGCGAGTACCATTTCAAACTAAAGCACATTAAGGGAAAAAAGAATAAGGTTTCTGATTCTTTGAGTCGATGAACTCATATAATTTATGAGGTGACTGGGTTGTATGGGAGGCCCATGCTCCCCATTATGTATTCAGCAATGTATTAAGTAGATATATTAGATATTAGTATAAATAATGAGCAGCGTTTATTGTGCTCATTTTGGCCTAATCAATGAGGTCCCTTTGTAATTGCTATAAAAAGGCATCTGGCCTCCTAATGAAGCATTCAACTTTCTTGTGCCACTCTAGAGTCTTACATCTTTTAAGGTTTTTTGAATATTGTTTTGGTTCTGACTATTCGTTTAGGTTTCTCCATTGAGAGGCAAGGCTCTCCTAGCCTCACCTTCGATCTTTGCCACCAGATCTCACCATGAACGACAGATCAATTGGTATCAGAGCAGTTTTCTCCTATACCTAGATTTTAATTTAATTTTTTTTCTTGCTTTAACTATCTAATGCTCATTTTTCCTAAAACCTATTTGCTATAGTTCTCTGTTTATTTTTTTTCTATTTCTAGTTTTTTCTTCCAATTTTCCAAGGTGCCTCTCCCCATGGCTACGATCTGGCCCTAATGCTCATTTTGCAAACCATTCATAGCTCAAGAATTCACTGTTCCCTAATCCTCATTTTTTGTAGACCATTTTCATCGCTCCAGGAATTCCCTCCTTCTTGCATGCTGCCAATATTTGCTCCACTTTTTTTGTTGCTTTCAGGCACGCTTCTGCTAACACGCCCTCCATCATTTGTGCCTCTACCATTTTTTTTCTGCTCTCCATCATCTTCTCTCCCTTATTTTCTCTCCATCATTTGCAAAAATATTCCCTCTGCTTTTCATCATCTCCCCTTTTCCATTTTCTCTCCATGATCTACCCCTCCATCATCCCTGCCAATACCTATATTTTCTCTCCATCATTTGCAAAAATATTCCCTCTGCTTTTCATCATCTCCCCTTTTCCATTTTCTCTCCATGATCTACACCTCCATCATCCCTGCCAATACCTAACTCCACCCCATATCCTCGTCCATTATTGCATATCCTCCATCTCTATTCCGCCTACCCTCCAACACACTCAGCCTTAAGAGTCTCACCCCTCTCCTTACTTAATGTGGCCTCCTCCTACCGCTCATCCCAAAAATCAAGCAGCGGCATTGTTCATTGTTTTGTGCATGAGAGTTGAAGACTCCCTTTACTAAAAACCCTAATCCTGTGAAGACTTTGCGAAGCATCTGAAAAATTCTGGATTCGTATTTCTCTCTGCAATTGTTCCAAATGCAAAAGATTTTACTAATTGGGTTTCCAAGGTACATCAACTATGGAAATTGAACCCAAGTGATATAACAATTACACTCACAAAATTGATAATCAAACATGAAAAATTACCATCAAAGGAGACTGAAATTGGAGCATAACACTAATCTGTATTGAATAATTGTACAATAGACAACCTTGTGAAGTCATATTATTATGCAATATATAATTACACAAGAGATTCAAATGCATAAGGATGCCATTCTAAATAGTCAAAAAGTAGGCTTACTAAATCTAGTCAAATCGCCCATAGGTGCATGAAGCAGTTTCCAAATCCACTTAGAGGCTCACAAATTATCAAAGTAAAGTAGGAAAGCTAATAAGGGATGGAAATACAACTCATACATGTTTTTATTAGGAGAAAATGATGAAGGATGATGTGGGAAAAAAAAAAGTCAACTGCACCTAGTCTTGCTTTCCCTTTTTCCTTAATTCTCAATAAAATAGGAAGCTTTGCAGAAAAAGCATATATGCACTTTGGAGGATCTGGAATAAAGAAGACATGCTAAATATGGTTTACAAGAGGTTTTCCAAGCTCTCCATGACTCAGTTTTAGCAAGTGTTGACTTCTATGACATGTAGGAGGCAACTTGCATAGAGTGGAATATAGGAGACTAGGTAAATAAGACAAAAATGTTTTAATTAATGTCTAATGTAGGTAACTATGGGTTGATTATTATAAAAACCCCTCTTAAGCATGACTTTATGAGTAAATATCATAATACTATAGGGCCTAGCAACAAGGCTTAGTCACCCTTTACATATTGCATGTCCATTTAACCAAGGAATGAGGAAAACACCCAGTGGGAAAATCCTCCCTTAAACATGGATAGTAAAACAAAATTTGAAAATTTTGTCATCAATCATGCTTCATAGCATGATCAGAAATCCTCAATAGTGATTTGATATTGCTGAATGTCTTCTCACAAAAAATTTGGTGGAGATGTCTGCTAATTGTTCTGAAGATGCACAGAAGAGTAGGTGAATGGTGCTATCATGCACAAGCTGTCTGATGTAGTGCATATGGATCTCAATGTGTTTGGTTCTTTGTCTCTAAACTGGAAAAATGTAGATTCGAATGGTGCTCTAATTATCACAATAGATAATGGTTGAAAACTATGATTCGAAGCCACCCTCGCCAAGTATTCCCTGCAACCACAAACATTGAGTTGCTGCATTTACAACTCCTCTGTACTCTGCTTCTGCAGATGAGAGTGCTATGCCACTCTGCTTCTTGCTTGACTAGCTGATTGGTCCTTCTGCAAGCATGAACACATATCCTGATGTTGACTTTCGATCTGTGTTGTCACCTACCCAATCACTGTCAGTAAAACCAATCAAATCAAGATCAGATTTAGCTTTGTAGAAGATCCCATGAGTTCTTGTTCCTTGAACAAAGTTAAGGATCCTTTTGGATTCTCTCCAATGGATCTCATGAGGATGATCCATGTATCTTGAAGCCACACTAATTGCATAAGATAGATCAGGTCAAGTGTGTATAAGGTAAATCAAACACCTAATCAACTACCTATACAGTGTATTATTTACCATAGGAGAAGAACCTGCTTCTTCAAGCTTAAATGCTGAAAGGAAGGGAGTCTTGCTTGGAATCCAATATTTCATGTTGAAATTGTTTAAAAAATTTAAGGCATAATTGGACTGATTTACTTTGATTCCATGTTGGGATTGAGCAATTTCGAGACCCAAGAATTGGCTCAACAATCCCAAATCAGTCATAGAAAATGCATGGTTCATTGCATCCTTCAAGGAGGCAATCTCTTTCTTTGAACTTCCTATAATCACAAGGTCATACACATAAAAGAAAATAATCATCAAATAACCATGAATCGGCTTCAAATAAACATTAGTATTAGAATTGCATAGAACAAAACTCAATGACTGCAGAAAGCCATCAATCTTGGCATACCAAGCCCTGGGGGCTTGCTTAAGCCCATACAATCATTTATTTAACCTGCACACAAAATATGGATTAGAAAAAAGCCCTTGAGGTTACTGCATGTAAATATATTCAGTGAGATCTCCATTTAGGAAAGCACACTTCACATCCATGTGATGTACCTCCCATTGCTTCGAAGCTGTAATGGATAAAGCTATCCTTATGGAGTCCATCTTTGCCACTGGTGCAAAGGTTTCATTGTAGTCAATACCATTTACTTGTGAGTAGCCCTTGGATACCAATATTGCCTTATATTTAAAAGGTGAACCATCAGCAGCAAACTTAGTCTTGAAAACCCACTTACATTGAACCAGCTTCCTCCTTGGGGGAAGATCAACCAGTTCCCGTGTGTTATTCTTCTAAAGCAAGCTGAATTCTTCTTTCATGGATGTTTTCCATCTTGGATCATGTGCTGCATATTCATATGTCTATGCATCTGATTCAACCATCAGATAGCACTTCTCTGCAAACAAAGGTTCTTTCATACACATGGCATTCTCAACCTGAGATCTAGTCCTCCTAGGGTCACTAGGATTTCCAGCTAGTTCCCCAGCTGTATGAATGGTATTTGCTTCACATTTTGGTCTTGCAGGACTATTAGGATATGCAATTAAATCATCATTATCAGACATATCAGAATCAGCAAACTCATTTGTCTCTCCACTTACATTCAATGGATCTGGTGGTGAAGAAGACTCTCCAACTTCAACTGCTACTAAAGGCTCTTCTTGGAGCTGAACACTTCTTTCAATGAAGGATTTGCTAGTGCTCAAGTTGATTAGCTTGTACCTTTTTGAATCTTCAGAATACCCAATAAATAGGCACTCTTGTATTTGGTGCTACAAAGCCTTTCTCTTTTCAGTTTGAATTCTAGCCCAAGCCTTTGATCCAAAAATCCTGAAATGGGTCACATATGGCTTGTGCCAACTCCAATATTTGAAAGGATTCATACCATTAAGATATTTATGAGGCACCCTATTCTAGATGTAGGATGCACAATTTAAAGCCTTGACCCAAAAATTGGTCGCAAAGGCTTAGCCTCAGTCATGCAGGTTGCCATCTCCTTCAGTGATCTATTCTTTCTCTCAGCAACACTATTTTGTTGTGGTTTGTAAAGGATTCAATGATGCATCTGAATACCTACATCTTGACAATATTGAATGAACTCAGGCTTGAAATACTCACCACCATTATCAGATATGAGGATCTTGAGTCTCCTCCTAGACTAGTTTTCAACAAAGGCCTTAAAGACTTTGAAGAGGTCAAAAACTTAAGACTTATGCTTTAGGAAGTAAACCCAGCAATACCTAGAAAAGTAATCTACGAAGGTCAGTGCATATTTGGCTTGACTCATGGACATGTGAGGAAATGGACCAGAAACATCACTGTGGATCAACTCAAGAGGTGTAGAGGTTCTCTCATGACTAGCTCTCTCAAACTTGTGCTCTGGGTGTTTTCCTAGGATACAACCTTGACAGACTCCCTTGGAAAAATTAATCTTTGGTAACCCTATGACCATATATTTTTCACTCAAATCATAAATATACTTATAGTTAAGATGGCCAAATATTTCATGCCAAAGATTTCTTTCCTCATTAGCATGAATCAGAAGAGCAGAGGGGTTTAAGTAGGGTAGAAAATGGGAAAACATGTATACCTTCGAAGTGTGATCAACAACACCTTTTGCTATGACTTTGCCATTCGAAATATCTATGATTTCAACATCATCAGGGGAGAAGATGACCTTCTTTGGAGACCCAGTGTGAGTCATCTAATACACTAACAAGAGACTAGAGGCAAGACCTGGAACATACAACACATTATTGAACTTACATTAGAGGAAATTTCAACTGAAAATGGGCCTTCTAAAAAAAATTAATAAAATAATAGTTAAAATAATAAAATAATATTTATTAATTTTGGAGGAAGAAAAGAAAAAAACTACTTTTTGTTTGTATTTTCGACATATCTCCCTGTGTTTTTAGTCAAATTTCAATCAAGAGAGCTCATTGGATGCATAATTAAATTCTGCATCCAACGAGTACCCCCTCAGCATACTTTTGATAGACCCGGCTACCCTAAAAATAAGAAATACCTGAAAAAATGTGATGATGATGTCATCATCACGTTTTTTCAGGTATTTCTTGTTTTTGGGGTAGCGGGGTCCATCAAAAGTATGCTGAGTGGGTACTCGTTAGATGAAAAATTTAATTCTACATCCAACGAGCTCTCTCGATCGAAGTTTGAGTAAAAACACGAGGAGATATGTCAAAAATACAAACAAAAAAAGTAGTTTTTTTTATGATACCTATCCCCAAATTTATATTAAAAAAGTGTTTAAGACCTATACAGTATTTCAAATTTAAAGCAATTTCATTGGCTAACAAATGATGACATGGAATTTGAGTTAAAGTTAAAAGGCCCATTTTAAGTTGAAATTCCTCTAATGCCATGGTCAAGATCAATCCTTCATTTCCCCAAACTGTCAGTGAGAGAGTCATCTCCCAAAACTATTGGTGTACCTTTCAGCATGTCAAGAGAGGAGAATGCCTCCTTTGTCGAAACCATGTGTCTAGAAGCTCCAGAGTCTATGATGAATTTATGTGAGCTTCATGTGCTAGCGACCAAAGCATGTACTCTCTCTCTGTCCTCTGAATTTGATCCTCCTTCCCTCTTCTTTGAGAAATCAGGAAGGGATATTTTATTCTTATCCAAGAGTTGGGTCAACATTTAAATTTGCTTCTTCATATCGGAGCTCTTAGAATGATAGCCCTTACTGCAGTATGCACACTTTCTCATTTCTCCTTTGTTCTTCTTCTTCTGGAAGTTCTTCTTGGAGCCTTGGGGCTCCTCTTGAGACTTGTTCTTGTCTCTCTTTTGCTCAGGTGGCTTCTTATATTTATTCTTTCATTTTGAATCCACCCTTGAATCTACAGCAACCAAATCTTGGTCTTCGGAAAGTTTGATGGTACCCATCACCACCAACTTATCTTGTTCCTGTGTGAGGGATTCCATGAACTCTGCAAGCTTAGGCATCTTCGAGGCTTGAGCTGTCAACTTGGTGGCATGGAAGGTCAAAACAAACACTGAATAGTCAGGTCCAAGCTTCAAGATTATGGCCAAAACTAGTTGCTCTTCCTTCTTTTCAATTCCACACTGTTTTAGTTGCAAAACAAGGGCTTTAAACTTGGAAAAGTAGAGTTGCGAGGATTCGAAGCTGACGGGACTCAAGGAGATCAATTCATTTTTTATTTGATGTCCTCTCATCTCATTTGTCTTACCAAAAATCTCTACAAGCTTCTCCCACACTTCATTAGGTGATGTCAATCCATCAAGATGGAAGAGGAGGTCCCTTGAAATGCTCAAACACAAAAGACCATAGGCCTCATCCCTCTTGTTGTGCCATTTTATTTTCTCTGCAACTGCATTGGGCACTGCCTCAGTTGCCATAGTCACCTTGTAGAGACTTTTCACTCTCAACAATATCTCCATCTCACCTTTCCATTCAAATAAATTAAATGGAGTCAAGATGATCTTTTGAGATTGGTCCATAGCTCAGAAATTGTGCCCTTCAATGAGTAGAATATGCTCGCAGTCAAGATTTCAAACCTGCAATAGCAATATGGAAAGAGAAAAATCAATATACAAAGGATTTGATACCATGTGGAAATTGAATCCAAGTGATAGAACAATTACACTCACAAAATTGCTAATCAAACATGCAAAATTACCATCAAAGGAGATTGAAATTGGAGCATAACGCTAATCTGTATTGAATAAGTGTACAATAGCAAACCTTGTGAAGTCATAGGCTGCTGCAATATATAATTACATGAGATATTCAAACGCATAAGGATGCCATTCGAAATAGTAAAAAAGTAGGCTTACTAAATCTAGTCAGCAGTTTCCAAATCCACTTAGAGGCTCACGAATTAGCAAAGTCAAGTAGGAAAGATAATAAGGGATGGAAAGACAAATCATACATGCTTTTATTAGGATAAAATGATGGAGGATTATTTGGGCAAAAAACAAGTCAACTACACCTAGTCTTGCTTTCCCTTTTGCCTTAATTCTCAATAAAATAGGCAGCTTTGCAAAAAAAGAAGATATGCACTTTGGAGGATCTAGAATAAAGTAGACATGCTAAATATGGTTTCTAGGAGGTTTACCAAGTGCTCCATGCCTCAGTTTTAGTAAGTGTTGACTTCTATGACATGTAGAAGGCAACTAGCATATAGTGGAATATAGGAGACTAGGTAAATAAGACAAAAATGATTTATTTAATGTCTAAGGTAGGTAACTATGGGTTGATTATTCTAACATCAGCAACCTTGTCACATCATTTGTTTTCCCAATCCCCTCATTTCCCAATCCCCTTATTTTCCCATCCAGCTTCCATCCAACTCGTGTTGAAAAGGAGAAATGGTCATTCAATCTAAAAGGGGGTCATGTCTGTAAAGAAATGATACCTTGATTTGTGCGGGAAGTTGTCACTATTTGTAATACTTAGGAAGTTGCACCAGTTGTCTTTTAATTGGAATATCATCCATATTTTGATTTGAAGGTACTGAAGAATATCTCCACTGAATAACTAAATTTCTCCATCTGATATTCCGTTCCATATTCTATTTTCATGGTCTACTTTACAATCCTCATATTTTTGTTCCTTGGTTCAGCGGAGAAATTTAGTACAAAATTATTTCCCTCGTTATTGTATATGGTGTGACCAGCATTTTCCCCTCCCTGACAAATTGCCACAATATCATAGCATTGTGATAAAATGTCAACAAGATTTCCCTTTCCTTCGTCACCCCATTGAGTTCCCAGCACTGCACATACTTGACTCAGGGATCCAACAAGATCTTCCATTTTCTCTCTCTCCTCAATAGCCTCGGTCTCCATGATGCGGGAATTACATTTTATCCTTCTACTCTGCTGTGAAAACCCTACATCCACTTCATCTACATGAGCACAGAGCTCCACCATAAGGCATACCTTATGCATCCTGTGAAGTGCATTTCTTATCAGAGGAAATTTTATCAGTATCTTTTATCAGCTAAAGTTCATAGGAGTTTGGAATGGCGAGTTGACTCACACTAATCTCAATCACATTTCTTCTATCAGAGAAAATTCAGTCATTGGCAAAGGCAACTTGAGTAAATATGAAAATGAGGTTATCCCTATTGTTTGTATCATCATGGATAATTTTGATAGTCTATGGATATTCCTCATCCTTTGGGCCCACGTGGATGATGCACACTAATAACTTGACAATTTTGGTGTGCACATCTTGATTCTAGTTCAATTACCGGCACATGGCTAGCACATTGTCCCTATATCGGACTGTAAAAAGGCTAGGGATACCTGATGAGAGTATAATACTTAGGTTGGAAGATGATATGCCATGCAATGCTAGAAATAACTATCCTTCTCAAGTTTCTAACAATGAGAACCATCAACTTAATCTATATGGCGATAATGTTGAGGTAGATTACAAAGGATATACGGTGGCTATTGAAAAATTCTTGCATGTTTTGACTGGGTGACATGATCCTGTTGTTCCTTGTTCAAAGTGCCTCTTGAGTGATGAAGGTAGTCACATTCTTCTTTATATGATAGGACATGGGGGTGACCAGTTTCTCAAATTTCAGGATTCTAAAGAGATTCGGATCCATGATCTAGCTGACGCAATTGATCAAATGTTAGAGAAACAAATATATAAGGAGTTGTTGATAATGGTGGATACTTGCCAAGCTCCAACACTGTATTCACACCTTTACTCTCCTGGTGTGTTGGAAATTGGGAGAAGTTTGAAGGATGAAAACTCCTATTCTCATCACCTTGATTCTGATGTTGGTGTATATGTAGTGGATCATTTTACTGTTTACACCCTGGCTTTTTTGAGAAATTGGACATGTATGACAACTCATCACTAAACAGTGTCTTCCAGTCTTACAATCCAAAATTACTGATGTCAAAAGCATATTATTGATTTTATTTGTATCCTTGATCTTTATACAAGGTACCAGTTCCAAATTTAGTTGTATTGGTGACGGAAATAATTCATACCGACTTTGCATATAGCGCGTTTACAGGAAAAAATGTTAAAAATCAGCTATCGCCTTGGTTTATAGTTCTCCAGTTGATCAGATTAAAATATCTATATCTTCACTTGCTGAGGTTGACTTCAATGACACAATCACCAAATATTTGCAGGCTGAACAGAATATGTTTATCCACTTGTGGTATCATCTGCAACCTTCTCTAGATGAGCTTGGAGACACTAATATGTCGGTTCAATGTGGTGTTCTAGGACTTCTATTGCTTGTTATAACATCCTCATGGGTTTTTTTGCTGAACTTTGTAGGACTATTAATTACATCATGTTATACAACAGCAACATGTTTGTACACCAACCTGTCCTTCTTTTGGATTCCAGCATCCATCATTCCTATCAGTAGTTTATAGCATTACCTCATGGCTCTTCAAGGAGTATTTTCCAACACATGTTGGGTTCCATGTGCGTCCATAGTAGTTAGAAATTCTCAGCCCTGCAGTAGCAAAAAATATCGCTCACCAGCGAGAAGCACTCTCCAAAAAAGCCATTTTCAACATGGCATCTTCAACAATTGGTAGAAGTTCATTTTGCATTCTCGAGCAAGCGATCTTCAACATGGCATGGGCTTCTATAGCCTTTCCATAGGGATCCATTCCCCTTAGTCCAAGCCAATAAGTGGTCTCACATTTTTTGTTCTGTTTTACTTTGCGGCAGTATTAGTTCTCTTTTCAGTGGGTTCTCTTTCAGTTCCATTTTTGCAGTACTCTACAACACTTTGCACAGTTTTGGTTCCATTTTTGTTATTTACACAATCCTCCAGCAGTACTCTACAATATTTTATTTGTAGAGAAGGACTTCATGGAGTTTGAGGTAGCTAAAATCTTTTTGTATCAATCCAAATCACACCCTTGTGAGGGTTTCACTATTAGTTCATTTGTGAGTGGATACACAAGTCTCCTAGCCCCAAGGGTGCATAGATCTCCACCACCAAGAGAGGAGGTTCACATATATAAAATAATACAGATCTCTCGCTATAGTTTATTCACAACAATATGATGAACAACAACTGTATGGACATCCCCACCTACTCACATTTTGCAAGAGAGGAGGTTCACATATCTAAAACAATAAAGATCTCTCCATCTATTTTATTTACAATAAAGATGACAATAGCAGCATCATGGGAATCCTCCACCTGCTCGCATCTTAGACCATCTACACATCATCCAGATCTTCATCAAATTGCAACAAAGATCAGCATCTCTTCAACCTTTGGCATCTCCTCTTTGCAAGCATGGCTTCCAACTTAAAATGGGAGGAAGGAAAGCAGGGACACTTTCCACTTAAACCAGGAGGAATGGGCTGTATGGGAGGCCTACACTCCCCATTATCTATTCGGCAATGTATTAAGTAGATATATTAGATATTATTATAAATAATGAGTAGCATTTATTATGCTCATTTTTGCCTCATCTATGAGGTCCCTTTGTAATTGTTATAAAAAGGTATCTGGCCTCCTAATGAAGCATTCAACTTTTCTTGTGCCACTCTAGTGTCTTACATGTTTTAAGGTTTTCTGAATATTGTTATTGTTCTGACTATTCTTCTAGGTTTCTCCATTAAGAGGTGAGGCTCTCCTAGCCTCACCTTCGATCTTTGCTAGAAGATCTCGCCGTGAACGACATATCAATTGATTCAAACCAATGTAGATTTGCATGAGAGGATTAGAGCAGCCAAAGGAGTTGACCCCTTTTATGTGAAAATCCTCAAGAAATTCTAGGAGGACAGGTTGTTTCAACAACAAAAAGAATACAAGGTAGACGAATCCAGGACTGCTATGGTCCAAGGATCATTTGTATGTTCCAGAAGGAGGGGACCTTCGGTCCAACATCCTGATGGAATTTCATCAGAAACCCTAATCGAGGCACCCATGATATCAAAAGATGATATCCAATGTCAAGAGACACTTTTTCTAGCCTAAGTTAAAGGACGACATTGCAATCTTTATTGTGAAATTTCAGGAATGCCATCTATTCAATGCTGAGCATCAACATCCTGCAGGATTGTTGCAGTCATTTCCCATTCCAGAATGGAAGTGGGAAGTCATTAGTATGGAATTTATCACCGGTTTACCAAAAGTAAGAAGCAAAATGATTCTACTTTTATGGTCATCAACAAATTGTCGAAGGAAGCACACTTCATTCCTATGAAGTCGACCTACAGGGCTATGAACATTGTTGATATCTTCTTGAAAGAGATATTTAGATTTCATGGGATACCAAAGGAAATTATCTGAGATTGAGATGTTAAGTTTACAGGAAACTTTTGGAGATATTTATTCTCTGGATTGGAGACGCAATTGAACTTTAGCACTGCATATCACCCATAGACAGACAGGAGGACAAAGAGAGTAAACCAAATTGTTGAGGACATGATCCAAATGTATGTCATGAACAACCCCACGAAGTGGGAAGATTACCTGCACCTCGCAGAGTTTGCATATAAAAATGGTTATCGGACTTATGCCAAGATGAGTCCCTTTGAGGTAATATATGGATGGAAGTGTAGAACATCGGTTACTTGGGATGGCCCAGTGGATCGGCTCATGTTAGTGCCTGATTTGTTGATGGACTTGGAACCATTGGTTACCAAGGCCCAAGTGAACCTTAAAGAAGCACAAGGCCACAATAAAAGTTACACGGATCGAAAAAGAAAAGATAAGGAATTTCAAATAGGTGATCATGTTTACTTGAAAGTAAAATCCAAATGAAGCTCGTTGAGCTTGGGTAGGTGCGGTAAGTTAGCACCTAGATTTTGTGGACCTTTTGAAATACTAGCCAAGAAAGGGCCAATGGATTCTAAACTAGTGTTTCTCGTGCATGTAATAGTCCATAATGTTTTCCATGCATCTTTGTTAAATAAATATGTTTATTATACTAAACATGTTGTTGATTGGTCCCTATTACAAGTGGAACCTGAAAGGGAGTTCCCCCCTGAGCCTACTCATATACTGGACAAGAGAGAGGTGCAGCTTCGGAAGCACACCATGGTCCAATTGAAAGTTTAGTGGAATAATTTTGAGGATGATGAGGCTACTTGGGAGAACGAGGCCACCGCTAGAAAGGCTTACCCCGCCTTGTTTCATGATGTCATTCCGTGTCCCTAAAACATTAGGGACAATGTTGTTCTAAGTAGGGAGTGATGTAATATCCTGAATTTTGTAACTAACACTTAGAGGCATGTGCCTATTGATTATGATGATTATATTGATGTTTTATTTTTATATTGGGTCGAAGACCCCACTGCATATGAACATGATGATTTTTTTTATATATTGGGAGGAAGCTAGTTATTGATGATATACATATATGCTTGTTTGTGTTGGGCATGGACCATGAAGCACATGATTTATGAGATGTTTTGTGTTGAGCGAGAAGCTCAAGAGAACTGGAGTGATTGATATTTTGTGTGGAGAGGGAAGCTCTGGAGCACTTAAGTGATTGATGATTTGTGTTCAGTGGGAAGCTCTAGAGCACTGGGGTGATTGATGTTTTGTGTTGAGTGGGAAGCTTTGGAGCACTTGAGTGATGGATGATTTGTGTTGAGCGGGAAGCTATGGAGCACTTGAGTGATTGATGATTGGTGTTGAGAAAGAAGCTCTGGAGCACATGAGTACTTACCTTGTGTTGAGCGAGAAGCTCTGGAATAGATGAAAATATAATTGGATGTGTTGGGCATAAGCCCTGAAGCCTTCCATGTTGATGTTGAGCACAATCTCTAGAGCATCTGATCCTTGGCCATTGTATCCCTAGGTGTATCATACAAGTACATCCTAGCATTAGTGTTGAGCGAGCAGCTTTGGAATTGCATTGAATTGTAACTCATTAAAGTGTTGAGTATGGGCTCTAGTAAGTGCTAGGGGTTACTGAAAATAATTTAATAGTTTCTGAGTGAAAACGACTGAAGAAAAATATTGATCTCATCATACTTATTTATACGTGATTAAATGAAATTTTGAATTTCTGTATTCTCATGAAAGTATTGAAGAGATACCACATTATACGAGGGAAATCCAACATGGAAGGATTTTTAGAGCTACCTAGCCTAGTAGACCTAAACCCTCTATGTACTTGATCTTAATAAAGAAGTGTCATTAATTCTAGGGATCATGGTATATGATGCCCAAAGACAATTGTTAACAAAGTGTTATATTATTATGTACTTTATACATTATATGTATAAACAATTAAATATATTAATAATATAAATAAATGAAAGAAAGAAGAGAAGCTCCATCAATTATTATTTATTATTAAAGATTAATAAATAGTATAATGTTTATGAAAGTCCAACTAGGAGCTAGTAGAAAGTTCCTAAGTTAAAATATTAATAATTACCCAAAGTAATTGAAAACGGTTAAATCAAGAAACCAAGGTTTCTTGATTTAACTATCCGTTTGACTAAAAAATCTGTCTATAAAGATTCAAGATAAGTAAAGGCTCGGGGTTTTGATCTATCATTTAAAGGAGTCATTTTTCTGCCTATTTTCTCTCAAGTAAATTCTTGAAGAAACATTTTCCTGGAAGGAAAAAGGAGAACTCATCCACATCTGATACACCAGATAGGAAACCTTACCTTAGGAGGTCTAAGCTACTTGCATGTTGGTGTCCATCTCTGGGGGATCCGGATTAAAACCAGGAATGGTTTCGGGTGATGGTTGGGAGGAATGTGGTAGTTCCAAAGTGATTTGGTCATCAAAACCAAAGGTCAGATCTGTCTTTAATTGTTAATGCTGGTTATTTAGAAGTGTGTAGGTTCAGCCATTAAAGGAGCTTCAGAAAATTACAGGTATGAGTTCTTAGTATGTCAAGTTCATTTTTAGCATAAATGCTGGCTTCTTTATGTACATGTTCATTATATATATTTATAACCCTATAAATGACTGTTATGTCCATATCTTCTAGGGTTTACATTTCTTAAATTGTAACCCTAGGCTGCAAATAATACCTCATGCTATATTCACCTGGGTTTGTGCAATAAAGTTAGTTTCTGTATTTATCTTCATTACTTAAACTAGGTTAATGAAAACTAGGTTTTGTTTCATATTACCATATAGATGTATTGATTGCCTTTTGTACTCTACCTACATATTCCATTTTTCAGTAGAGACATGTTTAGATTAAAATAGATTAATCTTAAAACAAGATTTAAATAAATAAATATACAAACTAGATAACCTAAGGTACTATTTATAAACTGAATTATAATCATATATAATTACTAGCTTCAACCTAAAGTGCCAATAAAAGAACTATGATAGTATCCACCTAATTATTAACAACACTAAGTAAACCAGAATACTAAATATAATTTTTTAGTAATAGAACTAGAATATAAATAAAATCAACAAAGAACATACTATAATTAAATAAAAGAATAAATAACCATTAATGACCTTTGAAGGTCTACCCCATGAAATACAACTAATATTAAAACATTGCATTTAAATCAACAACATCATAAATAAATGAATAGAGGAGGCATCATGACTATCCATGTGGTCCTTTATCGAATCTCTGATCACATAGATATATAAAAGAATCCATAGTTCATTTTAATAGATTCATTTACATATAACGAAAACAACAAATATATTATTACAAAGGAATCATTCCTTGTATTAAACATTATCGAAATAGTATCACAGTTCCACATAATTAGAAATGGGGACAAGAATCGAATCCTATGGGCATACAAGCCCGACCCTTGTACATTTAAAATACAAATCATTACATTTATCCACTAACAGGATTTAACCCTGAGGCTATTATTTATCAAGGCCACGCTATACATTATAGTATGCAGTCTACATAAATTAAAAACAAACACTACTAAAATGATAACCAATACTTCGATATAGCAAGTAGTGAATCTATGCTTTTGCCCTTTCCCTGTAAGCACAGCCTCGGCCTTTATCATCTAAATTACACATTCCATTCAAAATTCTAAACAAAGTGACGAAGGCCATCATGGGCTTGCACCTCGGGAATATAAATATAATCCACATTATAAACCAAACCCACAAATTTGTTGAACAATAAAAACGACCATTTAAAGATATGAATAACATTCGCCCAAGTCATGGCATTCCCAATAAAAATACACAGTATGGTTTTAAAAACAAAACTACTATGTTAACGATTCACCCCATAATCTAATAAATGAAATATAAACAGTAATGCCACAGTGAATCTATCGCCATTTATGGTGCGGCCTTACCCCACACTATCAATATTTTCAACCAAATATAAATACTCAACACCCACACCTCAACGAAGGCATATGCATGTTCATAAAAGACAGATAATAAACCATCTGTGCAACATGATTTCCATCTAGACATAGTAAGCATACAACCATGACCATTTCATTAAAATGCATGGTATTTACATTATGAACAGTAATGCCAATCACAGTTTTTCCACACAGTTACCTTTAAAGCCAAAATGAGGTCCACACAGGCATGCCAATGGGCTATGGCATCATTGCAAGCAATGGTGCAACCCATTGCTCAAAAGCCCAAATCCATTTATGATTTACATAACCCAAAACTTAAATACACAAATCGTGTGAGAAACGTGAGTTTGCTCCATGGCCAAAAATCCACACCATTAATTTAAAACCCATGTTTGTGCAATACGAAGCCCAAAGGAAAATTTCAAACCCCATAGAGAACCCAAACATCAAACGACAAAACACAACAAAGACAGGCTGAGAGAAAACAAGTGCAAGCTTGTTGGCAAGGCTTACCTTGCATTTCACTCACAGTAAAAACCCTGAAAAAGCTAGAGCCACGCTGCACCTCACCACATTTAGAACCTTCAACCAACCAACAAAAATGTGAATTAGAAGCTTGGAAATGGTCAAGCTTCAAAGCAAATTATTTAGTAGGCACAAAAAAATCCAAAGCAAAGCTGACCTTCAAGGTCTGAAGGTTTCCTCTATAAGCCCTGCGTTGAGAAGAAAAAAACCCAAATGACAACGAAATGACCAAACCATCGTGAGCCAAGCCTAAGGGAGGGCTGCCACAAAAAATCAAGGTGCATTAATGGCACCAGCTGGTTTCCACCACCAAAACAAAAACCCACTATGCTATAGTTTGGTAACATCGAATTTGTATTGATCTCCATTGCCATGCAAGGCTTACAACCCCTTACCATATGTTTCAATCTTATGTTATATCACCACCCCAAATCATATCACCATGTTAACATTAAAAGGTTTATGTATTAACAAGGGTTAACACATTGCATACTTAAGGTCGGTGCAAAGTCCAAGTATGGTATGCACTAGTCCTAAGTCAAGCATCAAGGCTTAAAACATAATAACATTCAAACCATAGGCATAAATCCTTAAACAAAATAATGTTGTCCTAATTTTAATGCTTAGTGAACATGGCATATGGAATATTCCATGTTAAACATTTAACCCTTAAACAATCAAAGGTATGGTTTTTAAAGCCACGAACATAGCATGTGGTAAGAATTATATAGGAGATGTTAATAAGATTTCATAAAATAAACATAGAACGAAAGTATACTAAGATGTAAAACGATGAATTACGAAACCATAGTGAACCATAAGTAATATACAGGAAATTTAGCAAGGATAGCTAAATTGACGAAAATAGTATTTTACCTGGTTATAATTCTGAGATGACAAGGAACCAAAGTCAACCAACAGTATGTTCTTTAGGACCAAGACCGTCAGTACTCTTTAAAACAAGACCCCGTTGCAAAGTATGAACTGCAAGAGAAGTAAAATAAGTTCCTTAGTTCAGAGAACTAAGTAAGCCTGCGAACAATTAAACACCTTTACCTCTCAAACCATCATGGGAGAATGACTCCTGTTGATATATTTGTAACTTTGGAATGTATTCACTTGTATATCTTATATTGTACCCCGATGTTCCTATCGAAAGAATCATTTGTATTTCATTGTATCCCGGTGTACCTATTGGGAGAGTCATTAATATAATAAAGTCATGTAAAGTAATTGAGGTTAACCCTCTGTTGTAATTCGGGGCAATAGTCCCCACAACTGATTTAAGGTTAACCCTCCTTGTTGATCAAATGGAAAATTCCCCACAGTTGTGGGGAACTAGAGTTATTAGAATCTCATAGAGATGTCGGCCCTAGTAAGTAATTCTAAAAATAAAAAACTAGTATAAATAGAGAGTGTGACTCTCTATTTATCACACACATAGACTCAAATGGGGTGCATGAGTGAGAGAGAAGAAGCTCTCTCAAGTGAGAGAGAGAGAACAACTGTTGGAGATCATCTTTTCTATCTTTGGGTTTTACTACTACTATTGGTGGTCATTCTATCTCTATGGAAGTTGCAGGTTTTTCTCCTTTATGGTTTCCCTGAGGAAATTATTTGTGTCTCTTGTCTCTTGTGATTATTGTTGTGCATGTTATTCTCTCAGATAAGATCCTAAGTTCATATTTCTTAAATCGTAAAAATCTAACATGGTATCAAACTAACCTGAGAAAAAGACACTGTGAAGCTGTCAAAGCTAGGGATTCTTAATTTTTGGTTCTCTCTTCCAAATCCATCAGCAAAAGGAGGCTAGGATGAACCTGCATTGAAGGGCACATCTTTTTGTCGAAGCATAATTTGATTTTGGGCATTTTAAGTTTTTGCTACTAGAAATTAGGGATTTTTACAGAAGAGGAACTCTTGAGTGAGCCCCACATAGGATTGTTGTGCACATAAAAATTGAAGTTTAGAGACCAAGGTTGAAATTTTTGGTTGGGTAAAAATTCAAGAAAGTCAAACCCTAGTTTGACCCCGGGCCTGAAAAAACCCTAAAATACTAAACACATAGTTTTGGTAGATTCACTATATCTCGGGATTGAAGAATTCTTAGGGACAAAAATTTTCATAGGCCAAATATAAAATCCTGATGTACCCTGTGTAACAATTTCATCCTTAGATTCACTATATTCGAGGAGATACGCTTCTTCCAAATCAGGGTTCTAGCCTCTTCCAGGATTCATCCCTAAATAGGACACCTTGGAAGAATTGCTATATCTTGGGCTACGAAGGTCCAAATGAAATTTCGTAATATTTTCTAGATAGGGAATAGAATGTAATTTTTTTGGTAAATGGATTAGACCCCGAAGGTGAAACAATGGCATGTGGAAATCCTTACAACGTCTCTATGTTGAACAATGTTGAAACAAGTCACCTTGGGAAAACGCTCATAAGTCCCAATTGGTGAAACCAATTCTGAAAAAACTTGTGGTGTTGGGAAGAGGACATACAAGGTTACCTCAATGCAAAATTGTAGACATAGAGGAGCCATAATTTCAAAGATATCGCAGAATTATTATCAAGAATTTTTGTAGAATAAATTGGTAAACTAGGGATTCCTATTTTGGGAGCTTCCCTCGACTATTTTCAGAAAAGGAGTACATTGGAAAGCTCACCTTGAAGAGGTATATATTCTATCCAATCATATCTAAAAGATTCCATTTTTTTAAAATTAGGTTTTCTCTAACAAGCCCTAGATCAATGAGCTCTAAAACCAGGATAGACACCACAGATCGGTAAGATCTAATCTTTTGCTATTTAGATTTGAGGTTCTCATTTCTAAATGACTAGTCACACTAGCTTGATGACAAGCTTGGTGAAACTGACAAATTCCAAGCATAGAATTATTGGATCTCATTGGTTTTTGAAGGAAATGAATTGGAAACCGACATAAGTGGAGAGGTTCTAGTTCGAGAGGGAGATGAGGCTAAAGCCTTACATAAGAAGAAATTGGTCAAGGCTAAGAGGATCACCTTATACCACTAGTGTCTTCCCTAAAGACACCTAAAGATATGTTTGATTCATTGACCAAGCTATTTGAAGGGAATAATATAAATCAGAAGATGACTTTGAGAAACCAATTGAAGAATGTGAAGATCCAGAATGCAAAGACCATATAGTCATACTTTACAAGGGTCTCTCAAATCAAAGAATAACTTGAAGCAGTAGAAGAAGAAGTGGAGAATGTAGAAGTTGTGATAACCACCTTGAATGGACTTCTAGGATCATGGGATTCATTCATTCGAGGAATGTGTGCTAGAAGGAAGTGATTACTTTCAGCAGAATCTGGGAAGAGCACACAAAAGATAAAGCTCAATCCATAATAAGAGAAGATAAGATGGGAGCAGCATAAGATCAAGCACTCACCATTCAAAGAAGATCCCTCAAGTGATGAGGAATATGAAGAACTCAATTATTGAAAAACCTCTTAACCATATTAAGCATTTAGATAATAAATGATGTTGTTATGAATGAAGAAGATGATGAAGCTGAAAGAAGGAATCTACCCACGAAACAAATAAAGATAAGTATTCATTTGTCATTTCATGATATTGTTATATTCAGTTGATGTATTATGCATGATAGAATTTTTGCATTAATGACAATATACTACTAATATGCATGTAATGGGTAAGTAGCTCATGGTTCTATACAACTCTCCATTGCTACTTATCTAGAATGAAACCTCTTTACTGACATATTGGATTAGTGCACAATATCAATGATGTCTTGGTAGAGATGGAAGGAATCTAGAAATGTTTCCATGAGATATGGATGAATATTGTATTGGCTAAAATATTTCCATGATTATATATTTATGCATCAAAATTTTCCATTGTGAATATGCCTTTTGAAATGTTTCTAACCATACAAATGCATTTGAATTGCGATAAGATCGCATACAATCACCTATAATAAAATGAGGATGAGACTTGTTCCGAATAACAAGTGACGACAACTCAAGAAAGAATCCAAGATGAAGAATAATATGATGATACTTTCAAATAAAGAAAGAGGCCTTAGTGACACTCTAGTTATGTGAAACTGTTGAGCGACATCATTGATGTAGAGCCTTCCAGCTATGAAGAAGTAGCCAAGAAGAAAGGGAAGGGAAATACCAGTTTAAGAAGAATGATGTCTAGGATCCAATATCAAGACCTACAGGGAAGTCCGTAATGTATTCCATATGGATATACAATATCCAACATTTAGTATATGGAAACATCATGGGATACAAGGCAAGATTTGTATTACGAGGTTTCTCACAGAAAGAAGGCATAAACTACGAAGAGACATTTGCAACCATTGGATGTTAAGACACATGATAGGAAGACTCGTGTGTGCAAATTAAATAAGGCCTTCTACGAGCTTAGAAGACACCCATGGGATAATACATACATGAGGAGCTTGAATATCACCTAGAGTGATGAAGATCTTAGCCTTTGCTACAAGGTTGAAGATGAAAGCCTATAGAGGATGACAAGCTCATAGATGGGTGCGAGAAGAATGCCTT
The DNA here is from genome assembly GCA_001517045.1 of Pseudotsuga menziesii. Classification (NCBI taxonomy): domain Eukaryota; kingdom Viridiplantae; phylum Streptophyta; class Pinopsida; order Pinales; family Pinaceae; genus Pseudotsuga; species Pseudotsuga menziesii. Next base: position 581,412 of record LPNX010267930.1, on the reverse strand, counting down.
CAAGATAGATGATATTGGTATCTAGTGACCCTAGATGGATACAATAGTAGCATAGGAAGCTACTTGTCACTCCAGTACATGATACATAGAGTATGAAAGACAGAGGGAGTATGATGCTCCACTTCAGAGGGAGTGTCTGCAGAATATCCTGAGGTTCGACATGTTACGACAAAATGGATAGCTTACTAATGGCTCTAGGCTTTACTAAGAGTAAATCGGATTCCAAACTTTACTTCAAGGTTGAAGGAGGAAGACCAGTGATGCTCTTGTTAATGTTGATGACTTGTTCCTGACAAAAAAAGAGGAACTCATTAAAGTTTCAAGAATGAGACCTGCTGCTGAGTTCAAGATGAAGGACCTGGATATGATGCACTTCTTTCTATGCATGGAGGTGTGGCAGAATGCAGATGGAATATCCCTAGGACATGGAATTATGTAGTAGAGATCTTGAATAGGTTCAAGATGATGGACTACAAGGCCATGAATACACCTATGTCATCAAACCTAAAGCTATTGATTGTTGCTTCATCAGAGTCAGTCGATTCCACGATGTATTGTTAGATGATTTTTTCCTTGATGTACCTCACAAATACAAGACCAGATATTTTCTTTGAAACCATTGAGACATGTTCACCTGATGGTTGCAAAGCATGTAGTGAGGTACCTAAAGAGTACAGTTGATTATGGGCTCAAGTATGAGGTGAATCAGAAGATTAACTTGGAGGGTTATGTGGATTCAGATTGGGAAGTCCCATTGATAGGAAGAGCACTTCGGGGTGCTGCTTCAATATGAGATCAAAGAGGAGTAGTGAAGCTCTAGTATGTGATCCAGATCACAATATCTCAAAAGACGGAGTTCCAGCTATTAGATTTTTATCATTCAAGCTAGCATTATGATCTTAGGATCTTATCTGAGAGAATAATATGCACATCAATAAAACACAAGAGACAATGAACACAAATATTTTCCTTGGGGAAAGCATAAAGGAAAAAACCCCACAACTTCCTCAAAGATAGAATTAACACCAAAATTAAATCCCCTAAAATAGTAAGATGATCTCCCGATAGTAGTAGTCTCTCTCTTATCCCAGCAACTTTTCTCTCACTCATGCACCCCACTGAGTGAGTGTGTGTGTGTTAAATAGAGAGGCTCACTCTCTATTTATATTCTTTTATTCACTTAATGTCCACTCCAACATGTTGGCCTCACTTAAAAAATACTTACTAGAGCCGACATCTCTAGGAGATTCTAATAACCCTAGTGCCCCATAACTTGTGGGGAATTTGCCCCTCTGACCAATAAGGAGGGTTATACTTAACACAATGCTGGGGACTATTTCCTCGATTTACAATAACTCACCTAGGTTCAACTTCTCTATAATATTCGAATAACCATAGGGCCCCACAACTACGGGGATTTTAACCCTTGAACAATAGGACGGTTACCCACAATGACTTGACATGACTTGTTTACATTATTGAATCTCCTGATAAGCATATCAATGCATGACATGACTTCAATACATTACATACACTTCTTGAAATAAACATCGGGGTACAATACATGAGATATACAGGTGAATACATTTCGAAGTTACAAATACATCAACACTCCCTCTTAACTAGGAAGGTATTCTCTCGACACAATTTGTTAGCATTGGTCTTCTTCTCTGTATTAACTATATCATCTCATCATCTTCATCACTGGATATGGATCATCACTTGATCTGGATCATCATCACTAGATTTGGACCATCACTCGATATTGATCATCTTAGGGACATCATCACTTGATCTAGATCATCACTGCTGGATCATCACTACTGGATCATCATCACTGGATCTAGATCATCACTTGATCTGGATCATTACTGCTGGATCATAATTGCTGGATCATCATCACTGAATCTAGATCATCACTGGATATAGATCATTACAACTAGATCATCATCACGGGTGCTTATTCTTGATTCTTGTCATCATAGGAAATTCTATAGAGCCAACCCTTTTTCATACTGGTTGCAGGCCTAGCCTCCATGTAGGTATTTTTCAATGCTTAAATCTGACCCTAAGTTAGAATGGCCCACCCAACACTTACATCTGACCATGAGAGGAGCACATCCAATGCCATGTTAGAAAGGAACGCCCAACACTCACATTTGACCATGCGGAAACACATCCCATAACCGTGTCATAAAGGTCCAACACTCACATATGACCATGTGGGAACACATCCCACAACCCTATCAGAAAGTCCCAACACTCACATCCGATCATGGGGGAACACATCCCACAACCCTATCAGAAAGGCTCAGCACTCACAACCGATCATGTGGGAACACATCCCACAACCCTATCGAAAAGGATCAACACTTATATCTAGGCATGCGGGAACACATCCTGCAACCATGATAAAAGAGCTCAGTACTTATATCCAGCCATGCGGGAACACATCTTGCAACCATGCTAGAAGGGCTCAACACTTATATCTGATCATGTGGGAACACATCCCACAGTCTCCTTAGAAAGGATCTGTACTTACATCTGATCATGTGGGAACACATTCCACAGTCCCCTCAGAATGGCCCTGCACTTACATCTGATCATGTGGGAACACATCCCATAGTCACATCAGAATGGCCCTCAGCCCTAGAATGAGTATTCCTGGTAACTTACCAGGTGCCTCCATTCAAAAAATGGCATTCAACACTTATTTTTGATCATGTAGGAACCAATCCTACAGCCACATCAAAATGGCTCAACACTCATATATGACATGGAAGGAACCAATCCTCTCACCATGACAGAATGGCTCAGCCCTTACATATTACCATGGAAGGAACCAATCCTCTCACCATGTCAGATTGGCTCTCAGTCCTAGACTGAGTATTCCTGGTAACCGACCGAGTGCCTCAATTCATAGAATGTCATTCAATGGTTATATCTGATCATGTGAGAGCACATCTCACAGTCACCTCAGAATGCCTCAGCACTCAAATATGACATGGAAGGAACCAATCCTCTCACCATGATAGAATTCCTCAGCCCTTACATTTGACCATGAAAGGAACCAATCCTCTCACCATGTTAGAATGGCTCATGAACTCATCACTTCCCCTTGGAGGGAACCTCGATCTAGAGAACACCAAGCTTCTCCTTGAAGTACTCAAACTTCACTCTGGCCAATGGCTTAGTCAACACATCATCTACCTATTCATCTGTCACAACATACTAGATCTTCACTGCTCCTCTCTACACCATATCCCTAATATAGTGATATTTGATCTTGATATGCTTCAACTTGTCATGGAACACTGGGTTCTCCGACAACTTCACAAAACTCTAGTTGTTGCAATATATACAAGTAGCATCTAACTTGAGATCAAATAATTTAGACAGTAGCTTCCTTAGCCATACTGCCTCACAACTAGCTGAACAAGCTACGACATCCTCTGCTTCAGCTATACTCAGTTCCACGCAAGACTATTTCCTACTAAACCAAGAGATCACACCTGATCCCATACTGAAGCAACACCTTGAAGTGCTCTTCCTATCGATGGCACTTCCTGCCCATTCTAAATCAACATAACCTTCTAGGTTAATCTTTTGATTCACCTCATACTTGATCCCATAATCAACTGTAGCCTTCAGGTACCTAAGAATATGCTTTGCAGCAATCAAGTGAACATGTCTTGGATCTGTCAGGAATTGGCTCAAGGTGTTCACAGCAAAGCAAATATATTGTATCGTATTTGTCAGGTACATCAAGGATGCAATAATCTGATGATACTTCATGGCATCAAACGACTCTAATGAAGCAACACTCAGTAGCTTCAAGTTCTATTCCATAGGTGTGGTTATGGCCTTACAGTCCATCATCTTGAACCTCTTCAGGATCTCTATTGCATACTTCCCTTGTCCCAGAGAGATTTTGCCATAACTTCATGGCTAGAAAGTAGTGCCCCATATCCAATTCCTTCATCTCAGACTAGGCAGCAAGTCTCCTTCTTGCAACTTCTATCAAGAACAAGTCATCAACATATAACAGGAGCATCACTCGTCTTCCACCTTCAACCTTGAGGAAAAGGTTGGAATCCTCTTTACTCTCAGTAAAGACTAGAGTCACCAATAAGCTATCCATCCTATCATACCATGTCGAACCTTAGGATCTTCTGTAGTCACTCCCTCTGAAGTGAAGCATCATACTCCCTTTGTCTTTTGTACTCTCTGCGCTCTTTTCGTGAGAAGCCTCATGCTACGAATCTTGCCTTGTATCCCATGATGTTTCCATCTACTACATGATAGAACTACGAACTTCCCTTCATGTATCGATACTGCATCCTAGACATCATTCTTCTTGAACTGGTCTTCCCTTTCTTCTTGGTTACTTCTTCATAGCTGGAAGGTTCTACATCAATGATGTCGCTACATTCTTCATATTATTCTTCCTCTTGAACTGTTGTCACTTGTTCTTCGGAACAAGTCTCATCCTTCTTTGCTTGTAGGTGATTTTATGCGATTTTTCCTACAAGTCAAATGAATTTGTTGTATGGTTAGAAACATTTCATAAGGCATATTCATAATGACAAATTATTATGCATAAATATATGATCATGCAACTATTTTATCCAATACAACATTCATCCATATCTCACAAAACTTTTCTAGATGCCTTCCATATCTATGAGGACAATATTGATATTGTGCACTAATCCAATATGTTAGTGAAGAGGTTTCATTCTAGATATGTAGCAATGGAGAGTTGTATAGCACCATGAGTTACTTACCCATCACATTCGTATTAATAGTATGTTGTCATTAATGCAAACATTCTATCATGCATAATACATCAACTGAATATAAACAAATGCATAACAAAATAATATTATGAAATGACAATTGAATACTTATCTTTATTTGTTTCGTGGGTAGACTCCTTCTTGAGCCTTCAGCTTCATCATCTTCTTCATCCATAATAGCAATTTTCCTTATCCAAATGATAATATGGATAAGAGGTTCTTCAAGAGTTGAGTCCTTCATATTCCTCATTGCTTGAGGTATCTTCTTTGGATGGTGAGAGCTTGATCTTCAATTGCTCCCATCATCTCTTCTCTTATTATGAGTTGAGCTTCTTCTTCTTCTTAGAGTCTGTTGAAAGTAATCACTTCCTTCTTGCACATATTCCACATGTGAATGAATCCCATGATCCTGGGAGGCATTCAAGGTGGCTATCACCACTTCTGCATTTTCCACTTCTTCTTCTACTGCTACAAGTTGTTCTTTGATTTGAGAAACCCTTGTAAAGTATGACTATATGGTCTCTACATTCTGGATCTTCACATTATACAACTGTTTTCTTAAAGTCATCTTCTGATTTATGTTCTTCCCTTAAAATATCTTGGTTAAGGAGTCAAACATCTCTTTTGGTGTCTATAGGGAAGACACTTATGGTATAAGGTGATCCGTGATTGAATTAGCAATGATATTCTTGACCTTGACCAAGTTCTTCTTGTGTAAGTGTTATAGTTGATTTTACCACATCAGGTGAATCACACTTGTATGGCCTTCCCCTGTCCCTTTGCAGACTCCATAGACCCCTTGGACCAATTTTTGTACTTTGATGTTTCCTAGACCATCCCTAAAAACATGAGAAAATTGATATACATGACCTTTAAACCCCTTATCGTCTATATACACGGGTTTGACCCCTAAAACCGTATACGTCGGGATGTGTACAAAATCCAAATCCTTTTGGAGTTTTCCATGACATGGATCTGACTCACTTATCTCCTGGCCTTCCATATGCCTTGAGATCACTCAGAATTGACCTTTCATTACCCCATTGAAAAGCTATATAAGGAACCCTTTGGATACATTGAAGGCATAAGAGAATTGAGAGCAAAGAAACTATAGTCCATTGTTGCCGAAACTTGTGCTTGAGTCTACATCCCTTTGTCCCTTGGAGCACTTTGGTGTTCTTCCCAAGCTTGTATTTTGCTTGTGAGATTGCTATCGAGAGATAGAGAATTGAGGTGGTGGAGGCCCAAGTGGGGGATTCAGTTTCTCCAATTCGTAGACGTGCCGACATAGGTTGTATTCATTGTAATCTCTGATTTTATATTAATAGAAATATCTTTTCCTATCCAATAACATATGTTTGAATGAATATTTTATCCATGGATGATTTCAAATTCTTATACATTGTTGATTATATATGGTAGAGTAGATCTAACACCAATATATATAGTACACTTGTCTTGTTTACTTGTTGTTTATGAAGTGATTCATCAATTCAATCTGAAGTTGGAAAGCTCAATGAGGATCTACTTCAACCATCTAGAATAAGGTACGAGGTCTGATCCTTTAGTGTTAGATATTTGATTTCTCTTGCATATTGGAAAGGATTGATTTCTAGAGTCAAATTGTCTATTGTGGTACCCCAAGCCATAGGAATTTCTCTCCGTAACAAAATTGGAAACTCTGCTGGGGAAGTTCCTTGTTTTTCTTTTGGTTTTGTGGGCACAATGTGCTTGATATTATTCACTTGCTCTTTGTTTCTCCTTGTTTATGTGTTGCATTTTATAGGATGTTCATCCATTGACACTCCCCTTTATTGGTTTGACCCTTGGCTTGCTTTTTACCACTGTCTTCTCTGTATACACAGGTCTTTGGCCAAAAGTCATGTACATATGCAAATTGTTAGTGAAAAGTCGCATATACACGATGATTTTGGGCCAAAATCTACGTATACATGCAGGTTTTTGGCCAAAAGTTGTGTATATACGCAGCTGTTCTTTAAACAGTCATGTACATCCTCCATTTTGGTGAGTTTGATGTTGTGGGAATTTGCTGGGTGGGTTGTGAGTGTGGTTGGGTCTTCGTTGGGTCTGGATTTATCTGTTGGATGCTTCTTTTGTGACTAGAGACCACTTTTTCATTGATTTTTCTTTGAAAGTAGTTTTAGTCATTTATTCTTTTTGTTTTGCCATTAGTGCATTACTATTTTTTTTCTCGGTGTCTTGCTGGGCTTGTCTTTTATACTTGCTACAAAGACTGAGAGTTTTAGATGACTTTTATTGCATTTTTCATTGTTTTATATTGATAAATACAAAGTAGTTGCACTCTTAGTTGCATCTTAGATATGGATTTGAGGAGGTACTTGCATTGGATTGCTTGGATGAGAGTTGTGTTTAGGATTTCTTATAGGAAGGATTGCATTGGCATTCGGAAAGGAATATATATTTATGCATCTCATGTAGTGGCATACCCTATTTTTCATTTGACAAAGATTGCACTTAGCATTGTTTGTTATGGTGTGCATATTTATTTTACCGCTGATTCATAATGTCATTAGTTGCACGGCCATTTCCCTTTGGATAATTACAGGCAATTAAAATCAACGCATAATAAAATGAATTACACTCTTTTCTTTTATAGGTTGCACCTACAAGATTAGGTTTTAGGGTCTTGGAATAGTTCATTGTGAGTAAATTCTCCAAGATCACTAAACAACAACATGTATGTGTCTGTCTAGGTGAGAGTGTGAAATTCCTTGGTATAATTAGTGTTTCTCAGGATCCTCTTCTTACAAAAGAGTTAAGCATGAGACAGTGTGAGCAGTTATGATTGGGATGACCCATGGTTGTAACTGAGTAGCACCAGAGATATTTTTAGGATTGTATTCGTATATGGGGGCTCTTTCGAGAGTTTCAGGCTTTTCTACCCTGCCCATATGGTCGTTCCCACTTGCGACTATCTTCCTGAGCATTGGTTATATTGGGGTGACCTTAGTTGCCTTACCTAGGTTATCATAGGGGGTACTTGCAGAGGTTATTCTATAGGTGTCCTGGCCAGGTAGAGGTCGGAAAGCACAGTCGCTTTATGTGTTGAAGCTGAGGGCCACTATTATTGGTTACGTACCTCCACTTGTAGTGTATGTAAGTTTCGAGCCTCTCCTAGGAGAGACATACCTACTGCATTCAGGAGCTCACATATCCTCCCCTTGGTTTGCTTATATTTTCACTATAGATTTTCTTAGGAGTGTGCTCTTTTTGCACTAGTTGGCATTTGGGATCGTGGTTACTTGAGTATATTTATGCTCTCTTGAGTTTGGGTCCTTTTATTTTTGGCATGATTGGTATCCTATAACTTGTCCTTGGTCCTAGTACAGACCCTAATGTCAGACTTGGGGGCATCATAGCCCCTTACCGTGGTCATAAATTTGGAAGTGGTCACATTCCGCCCTCTACTCCATTTGTGGAGGATGTTGACTCCATTCTCTCGGTCTTTACACTGGTGGTCACCCTCACGGGTGTGGTAGTGGATGCGTGAACGTTGGGTATACATCTTATTTTCCTTTTTATGTCTCATCGTTCACTGCATTGTTTCCTTTGGGTGCAGTTGTCATGATCAGTCATCCCTATATCCTATATTTTTTATTCTTTATTGACTATTTTGGGTTGGTTTGGACTAATATGGTTATAATGTAGGGTCTATATTTTGTACACTCTCTCTGAGGTTTTGACCCGTTCATTCCTATCATAGGTATCATGTCTGAACTGGCATATAGGTTAGGATTTCACATTCTCTTGCACTTATGCATTTTCTTATGACCATTCCATCTTAACCTTACATACGAACCCATTCCATGGTATCATGGAACCTTCATGCTGCTCTTAGAAGTGATATTATGTGAATGGTAGAGCTTTTATATACATGGGTGTCCTAGTTAGCTCTCTTTTGCATTTGGTACCCATGCTGTGAGTCCTCTCTTAGATCCGGGAGTCCCTTTTAGTCCCACCATGTCCTTGAGCAAGAGCCTCATACTCCTCTTGAACTTTATGCTGGCATTTCCCTGGGACTCCCTAATGTCATGTTGTAATTGCATTATCATGATATTTTTCTACCTCATTGAGACTTATGCCATCTTCCCTGACTTTTTGAGTATCAGCCATATAGCCTGAGCTTGTCTCATGTCTAGCCACGCAGAGCCATTTTATATATCCTTTGCAGCTTGATTCCCTATTTTCTACCGGGAGGGGACTTTCCCCCAAGTGTCGCTATCTTACACATGTCCTTGCATTGAGCATAGGTGTGTTCCACTGCTTGGAACTAGTTTTTTTTTCCCATTTGACATTCATATCCTCCTAGTCTGTAACTATAAAGCAGTTTTATTCTTTTTCAAGCTTTTTAAATATTTGAAAATGTCCGAAAAAAAATTTAAAAAACCAAAAAGCTAGACAATGAAAGATGTTATCTTTGGCAGCTGTCGAGTCGTGTCACCTTCGAACAGAGCACTGTATATCACATCTGTTGGTTGGGTTTATAGTTTTACTTTATGAGCTGTACTCATTTATTTGAGTTTATCTCCACCGACTAGTTAAGCTTCGAATCCCCATGGAGCCTCTGTCGATGCCTCCTATGTTGCAGAGATGTCCCAGTCTTGTATATCGAGTCTATGCCACCTTTATTTAGTCACCATTCACTGTTATGCTCTTTTTCGAAGTAAGTTGAAACTTGAGTCGACCATTCCTTAGTTATCTTGACTTTGCGTGTCGGCCATTCCCAATACAGATACTAGTTCATGCACCTTATGATCGAGTCCTTCCACATTATACAGCTTTGTTGAGTACCTTGTGTTGGATTATGGGGGATGCCTTAATGCCCTCCTTCAAGTGGATTTCATCCCATCGACTTCAGATCATTTATTCTGGGATTGGAATCTAGATTCATTTTTGAGTTCCTTAGGACTTGCAGTCATCAGTGGTAGGTTCTCTCGCCATCGACAGTTTTTGGGAATACATCAATGTCTCCTGATCGATGGATCCTCTCAAGTGTTCGACCTCAACACATTTATTCACACTTGTTAGTGTGCACTCTAGTACCTTGATTCCCATTATCATTATTGGTGGGTGATCTCGCGTATGTTAACGGTATACATCAATGATCGGTAATAAGACGATGTACTACTATGTTCGAACTCGACACCTCTATTCACATAGCAGGACTTGTACTCGCAGCGGTTTGTGTAGAAGACCTTCCAGATTGGTGGCATCTCTTATATACTACCTCCTTGATCGTGCTAGTGTTCATGATATTTCAGTTCTCGTGACTTGATTTCAGTATGTGTCAGACATTTCCAGCTGATATGGAGATCTTGATCCTTTGTGTATTTCCAGCCATTATGGAGATCATGATCCTTTGTATATCTTCATCATGGAGATTCTGGTTTATGTATATTGTATTTGGTGATGACCACTTATGTCATATTTTGTATCATGCATATTCGTGGCCGTTGTATTCTTATGTATCCGGGACTGCTATATGTATTTGCAGTTATGTGCAGAGTTGTATCATTGTACTATGCTGATTGGGTGGCTGGTCTTCCACTGGGTTCTTCATCACTCCGCTTCTGGGATGGAATTATAATGTATTTCGGCCATCATATGACCCCTCTGACCTCACACATTAGGGGGCAGCTGTTATAGCTGATTTTACCACACCAGGTGAATCACACTTGTATGGCCTTTCCCTGTCCCTCTGCAGACTCCTTAGACCGCTTGGACCATTTTTTATCCTTCAATGTTTCCTAGACCATCCCTAAAAACATGAGAAAATTTCTATACATGACTTTTAAACCCCTTATCGCGTATATACGCGGGTTTGACCCCTAAAACCGCATACATCGGGATGTGTACAAAATCCAAATCCTTTTGGAGTTTTCCTTGACATGGATCCGACTCACTTGTCTCCTAGCCTTCCATATACCTTGAGATGAATCAGATTCGACCTTTCATTACCCTACTGAAAAGCTATATAAGGAACCCTTTGGATACATTGAAGGCATAAGAGAATTGAGAGCAAAGAAACTATAGTCCATTGTTGCCAGAATTTGTGCTTGAGTTTGCATCCCTTTGTCCCTTGGAGCACTTTGGTATTCTTCCCAAGCTTTTCTTTTTCTTGTGACCTTGCTATCGAGAGATGGAGGATTGAGGTGGTGGAGGCCCAAGTGGGGGATTCCGTTTCTCCGATTCACAGACGTGCCGACAGAGGTTGTATTCATTGTAATCTCTGATTTCATATTAATAGAAATATCTTTTCCTTTCCAATAATGTATGTTTGAATGAATATTTTATCCATGGATGATTTCAAATGCTTATACATTGTTGATTATATATGCTAGAGTAGTGTTGGGACGTAGAAATGTCCCTTTTTCATCAACTTTATCTTCCGCTATTCCTCACATTTCATCGTCCCATTAACCTTTTATCATACCATTTCCATACATATATGTGGGTTTCACCTCATTATTTCCACTTTATTTATTTTTAGTATTATAAGTGAAGTTATGATTAAATATTAGAAAATTAATATGTTTTTCACTAATATCTCAAAGTATGGATGAGCTTTGTAATGTGTAGGAATATGTGAAGGATTAATTCAAAGAAAAGAATTCACATATATCTCCTCCATCATTTCAAGGAGATAGTTATGCAAAGAATATTTTAAGGAGAAGATCATGGAGATTTGGTTGAGAGATATGTGGAGAATTTGTGAAAGATATGTGGAGGATTTGAAGGGATCATATCTTGTAATAATAGGAAAGTAGTTGAGTGGTTGAGTGAATAGTGGATCTCTCATTATGAGATGGTTATCTTCTTCTCAAAGAAGTTCATGTATAAAAGAGAGTGCTCTCTCTTCATTTGTGAGGGGATATTATCTTAGAATATTTTAGATCTTAAATTATCTTAGAGAATAGTAGATTTTAGAAGTTACTCTTGACATTGTAATATGGAGAAGGGAATTCTTAGATTTTGTTCATAATATTGTTTTTGATGCTTTCACGATTTGCCATTTATTCTCGTGATGTAAATTAAGATTGCTTAATTGTTAATGTGAGCTCACATGTGTTGTCTTGCTGCTCTTCATATGTTGTCTTTCTTTTATGCAATTTACTTTCATCCGTGTGTTTCATCTTCCAGCATTAGATTAACAATTGCTTGTTTCAGTTTAAGGGGGGTTAGATTAGATTAGTCTTAGTTTCATGGGGGGGTAGATTAGCTTAATTTCACTTCAGTCTTGCATATACTTTGCAGGTGCTTCGTAATCCTACGAACCTCGGATTGACAAATTAAATGGCTAGGAAATTACTACAACGGAATTAAAATGACATTAATTTAGCCCAACTTTTTGGCACCATTGCCAGGGAAGCACGATGGATTGAAGTATATATTTCAATTCCTGCAAGTGTGGTAGTGTAGATTTCGATTCCTATAAGTGTGGTAGTGTAGATTTCAATTCCTGCAAGTGTAGTAGTCTAGATTTCGATTCTTGCAAGTGTGGTAGCGTAGATTTCAATTCCTGCAAGTGTAGTAGTGTAGATTTCAATACATGCAAGTGTGGTAGTGTAAATTTCAATTTTTTGCAAGAGTGTTTAATTTCCGCAACTGTGAAGAGTTATTTTTTTTTTAGAGTGTTTTTTTTTTACATAAATGGTTTGTTTTTATTTAAGATTTTCAAATTTTAGTTTTGGGTGGTGTAAGAATCCCTTTTTCAATATGGTTTAATAATGAGTATAAGTCTGGAACTACTCACTCATGCCTTGGAAAAAGCTGGATTTTCCTCTTCCCAGGAAGAGGAGGTCCTGCAAGAAATAAGAGATTTAACTACTGCTCCAGAATCAAACGAGGAATCATCATTCGAAAACTATTGCGCATGTGAAGGCGAATAAGTATTTGAACAGGAGATTGATGAAGATGAACATGAGATCAAGGAGGACCACAAGGAGTTGCAACATGATCTGAGAAGTGAAAACTATGCCTATGAAAGCCCTATCGAACGATGGTTTCAAGCAAGAATGATGTTAGAACAATTTATTTAGTTAGATCACAGCCACAACAATTAAATTCGTTCATCTTTGTATATTGCCATTGTTCATTCATGGGATTGAAAGATAATATATTCCTATTACTGTTGTGTGTATGGCTACACTGGCTATTTGATTACACGTAATTGTTTTCTAATTCCCAATTAGCATGGAGTAGGTAGGATTTTATTTCTAGTCTTTTCTTTCACCTAGAATAAGTATGCTCTCCTCCGCGCTTCGTGCGATCACAAAGATCAGAAAGTAGAATGTTTTCTAAAAATTTTAGGAATGAATAATTAATGTTTTGCAACATGCTTAATAGATTTCATCTTTATTTTGCAATTTATTATCTCCATTTGCTAAAACCTTTTTCAATTGTTAAATAAAAATAGTCTGCAATTTCATTTTTAAGGTGAAAAAAAATGTTGAAATTCTAATGTTGAAAAGAAGCTGCAACTCCAAGCTGAAACAATGCAAATCTCTTGCATTTTTTTTACATTTTGGCTTGTTAAAATTTACTAAAACACAGCCAGGACAGTCCTATTTCTAGGGACCATAAGGCCTTAGTTTTAAAACTTGTTTCTATCCAAAGTATCCCTTTAAGTATAGTTTCCAATCCAATTTGGATTCTTCAATTTGGTTCTAAAATGAAAAAGATATGGTCAAAACACTAACTGGGGGTGGAGTAGGAAGCTCAAGAAAATAGTTGGGACAGTCATGTTTTGGGAGACATAATGGATGAATTTAAAAAAACTATTTATAATTTATAGTCTCCTATAAATCTAGTTTACAACACATTTTGAATCATTTGATTTCAATATCGTATGAAGGAGATATGCCCAAAATACTGACTACATATCCTAAATCTGCACTCTAAACAATCTTCTTTCTCAGCTGTTCATTGGCATATTTTACCCATAAATTATTCTTGTATTCAAAACATATTTCTGTTGGAGATACCTAGATGAATCTATTTTCATTTCCAATTGGAATCACATCAATCCATCTTTTAACGAAAAAGTTGTACTCAAAATAGTGACCGTTTGTCTAGGCTGAAACTCACAAACAACATTAGGATGCAGGTTGTTATTCAGATTATATGATATACCATACCATAGAATTTTTAAAAATTATTTATAGTGAAAGTAACCCTATTAATCCACTTTCTTTTGGCTTTTGAATCATTCAAATCGGGCGTGAAACAAAGAAGTTATTACAAAAACATTGTCATGTAGTCTATGTCGGCCCAACATGCATCCCAGATAATAAAACCTTGACTCGCATATTTATTTGGGGGAATATGGAAATGAATTTTGAAAATAAAATACATGGGTTTTGTGCGTAACATCCTCCTTTACCTAACTCATGAGGAAATCATAGGAATTTCTCTCCGTAACAGTAAGGCTTTTAGCCTCATCTCCCTCTGGAACTGGAACCTCTCTACTTATGTAGGTGTCCAATTCATTTTCTTCAGAGAGATCATGTACTTCCATCCTTAGAAGTTGTCAACCTCACCAATCTTGTCATTAATCTGATGTGATGGATCACTTTAAAATGAGAACCTCAAATTAAAATAGAAATAGATTGGATCTTATCGATTTGAGGTGTCTATCCTGGTTCTGGAGTAAATGATCTAGGGTTTGTCAGAGAAACCCTAATTTTAAAAAATTGGAATATTTCAGATATGATTAGATAGAAAAATATATCTCTTCAAGGTGAGCTGTCCAATGTACTCATTTTCTGAAAATAGTGAAGGGAAGCTCCCAAAACAGGAATCCCTAGTTTACCAATTTCTTCTGCAAAAATTCCTGATACTGTTTCTATTGTATCTCTGAAATTAATATTCCTATATTTTTGAAACTTGGTACTAAGTTATCCTCTCCTATCCTTGTTCCAACACCATAGGTTTCATCAGAATTCATTTCACCAATTGGGACTTATGATTCTTTTCCCAAGGTGACCTGTTTCAGGAGTGTTCAACATAGCAAAGTTGTACAGACTTCCATGTGTCACTGTTTCATCTTCAGGGTCTGAAACTTATACCACAAAAATTAAAGTCCATTCCATTTATATAACATCTTTATAAATTTCATTTGGACCTTTGTAGCCTGAGATATAGAAATTCTCCCTAGGTGTCCTGTTTAGGGATGAATCTTGGAAGAGGCTGGAACCCTAACTTTGAGGGATCATATCTCCTAGAACATAGTGAATTGGGGGATGAATTTTGGATACAGTGTAAATCAAGATATTGGCTTCATCCTGTGAAATTTTAAGATCTATATCCATCTCCAATCCTGAGATATAGCGAATGTACCAAAACATATCAGTTTTAGTATTTTAGGGTTTTTCCCGGCCCAGGATCAAACTAGGGTTTGACTCTCCCGGACTTATACCCCACAAAAAATATTGACCCAGGTCTCTAAAATTTGATTTTAATGAGGAGAGAAATCCTATACTGGGCTCGTTCAAAAATTCCTCTTCTGTAAGAATCCCTAATTTCCCGCACCAAAAACTGAAAATGCTCAGAATCGAATTTTGCTTCAACAGAAAGATGTGCCCTTCAATGGAGAGTCAGCCTATCATACTTTTGCTGATAGATTGCAGAGAGACAAACACAAAAATTAAGAATCCCTATCTTCTGTAGCTGCACAATGTCTTCTTCTCATGTTTTCTCTGATACCATGTTAGATTTTTATCATTCAAGCTAGCATTATGATCTTAAGATCTTGTCTGAGAGAATACCATGCACAACAATAAAACACAAGAGACAATGAACACAAAGATTTTCCTCGGGTAAAACATAAAGGATAAAACCATGCAACTTCCTCAGAGATAGAATCAGCACCAAAAGTAAAACCCCAAAAACAATACGATGATCTCTCGACAGTAGTAGTCTCTCTCTCTTGTCCCAACAACTTCTATCTCACTCATGTGCCCCAATGAGTGAGAGTGTCTGTGTTAAATAAAGAGGCTCACCCTCTATTTTTATTCTTTCGTTCACTTAATTCCCACTCCAACATGTTAGCCTCACTTAACAATTACTTACTAGAGCTGACATCTCTAGGAGAGTCTAATAACCCTAGTGCCCCACAACTTGTGGGGACTTTGCCCCTTCAACCAACAAGAAAGGTTATCCTTAACACAACGGTGGGGAATATTGCCCCAACTTACAATAACTCACCTAGGGTCAACTTCTCTAGGATAGTCTAATAACCCTAGGGCCCCACAACTGTGGGGACTTTAACCCTTGAACAATAGGAGGGTTAACCACAATGATTTGACATGACTTATTTACATTATTGAATCTCCCGATAGGCACATCAGGGCATGACATGACTTCAATAAATTATAGACACTTCCTGGAATAAAAATCGGGGTACAATACATAAGATATACAGGTGAATACATTCCAAAGTTACAAATACATCAACACTAGCATAGTCGGTGAGACAGGTTGTCTAAGTATAAATCCTGGAAAAGCTCGTAGGTTTCTCAGATGTAAACAGTCTTGTAGGTTGTCCTTGAATGTAATCTATCATGGAAAATATTGCAGGTTATCCTTGGACATAGGCAGCCCTGATGTGACTCTATGATAGAAATGGCCAGAGTGAAGTTTGAGTACTTCAGGGAGAAGCTTGGTGTTCTCCATATCGAAGTTCCCTCCAAAGGGAAGTGATGAGTTTGTGATCCATTCTGATGTAAATGAGGGATGTGTTCCCACATGATCATATGTAAGTGCAGAGCTATTCTGATGTGACTGAGGGATGTGTTCCCACATGATCAGATGTCAGTGCAGAGCCATTCTGATGTGACTGAGGGATGTGTTCCCACATGATTAGATGTAAGTGCAGATGCATTCTGATGTGACTGAGGGATGTGTTCCCACATGATCATATGTAAGTGCTGAGCCTTTATTACATGGTTTCTAGATGTGTTCCTCCCATGGTAAGATATAAGTGCTGAACCTTTCTTACATGGTTTTTGGATGTGTTCCTCCCATGGTAAGATATAAGTGCTGAGCCTTTATGACATGGTTATTTGATGTGTTCCTCCCATGGTCAGATGTGAGTGCTAAGCCTTTCTGACATGGTTGTTGGATGTGTTCCTGACATGGTCAGATGTAAGTGCAGATATTTTTTTACATGGTTGTTGGATGTGTTCCTCCCATGGTAAGATATAAGCACTGAGCCTTTCTTACATGGTCGTTGGATTTATTCCTCCCATGGTAAGATATAAGTGCTGAGACTTTCTGACATGGTTTTTTGATGTGTTCCTCCCATGGCTAGATGTAAGTGTTGGGCCTTTCTGACATGGTGATGGATGTATTCCTCCCTTAGTAAGATGTAAGTACTGGGAGGGCCTTGCTAATTGGTTCAGATATAAGTGCTAAAGAAGATGAAGACCTACCTAGAGGCTAGGCCTACAACTAGCATGAAAAATGGTTGTCTCCATATAACTTCCTATAACGAGAAGAATTGAGAGATAGAAGTAGTTGATCGAGATGGTGGAAGCAATGATGACGATGATCTAGTGATGATCCATCTTTGATGATGATGTAGTGATGATCCAACTTTGATTATGATCCAGTGATAATCTAGTTTTGATGATGATCCAATGATGATCCAGATTTGATGTTGATCTAGTGATGATCCAGTGATGATCCAACTTTGATGATGATCCATACTTGTCATAGAAGAAGACTTGTGCTGATGAATTGTGTCAAGAGAGTACCTTCCTAGTTAAGAGGGAATGCTGATGTATTTGTAACTTCAGAATGTATTCACTTGTATATCTTATATTGTACCCCAATGTTCCTATCGGGAGCATCATTTGTATTTCATTGTACCCCAATGTTCCTATCAGGAGAGTCATTAATATAATAAAGTCATGCAAAGTCATTGAGGTTAACCCTCCATTGTAAGTCAAGGAAATAGTCCCCACAATTAAGTTAAGGTTAACCCTCCTTGTTTATCGGAGGGAAAATTCCCCACAGCTATCGGGAACTAGGGTTATTAGACTCTCCTAGAGATGTCGGCCCTAGTAAGTAATTGTAAAAGTCAGAAACTAGTATAAATAGAGAGTGAGACTCTCTATTTGTCACACATAAACACTCAATTAGGCACATGAGTAAGAGAGAGAGAACAACTGTTGGAGACCATCTTTTATGTCTTTGGGTTTTATTGCTGCTATTGGTGCTCATTCTATCTCTGAGGAAGTTGAGGGGTTTTCTCCTTTACGGTTTCCCGGAGGAAAATATTTGTCTCTTGTCTCTTTTGATTATTGTTATGCATGTTATTCTCTCAGATAAGATCCCAGGATCATATTGTTTAAATGATAAAAATAAAACAAGTCCCACCACTCCTCCCACTTTATTTTCACAAACAAAGTTAAGTTATAACTTTATAATTAACAAGTGTGACTATGTAGAAAGGATGAAGCATTTAAATCCAGTAACGACACATAAGCGACAAAAGTATAAACATAATACTAATTAGTAAACAAAAGTATGACATCGTAAGTGAAATACATTAAAAAAATAATGACTGAAAGTAAATATAGAACATAAGAACAACTTACAAATAAACACTGGTACATGAAGTGTATGATATAGTTCCGCAAGTGAATAATGTTCCATCTAGGTGGTTTTTACTAGCCTGTAATTTTTTTTTCCGATTTTTGGGGACATTAGAGTAGAGGAATACTTAAATTACCTCACCATCATCAATATAGAGATACTGAAACTATCTCATCAACATCAGTATAAAAATACTGAGCTTGCTACATCAGCAGAGGAATACTGAAACTATCAATCATCTCATCATCAGTATGAGAATACCGAACCTGCTACATCAGTATAAGAATACGTAAGATATCAATCAAACAATAATCATCAGTATGAGAATAATGAAACTATCTTAATCAAACATATCAACAATAAACCATCATTAGTGCGATAACACTGAAACAATCCTCTTAACAATCAACCATCATCAGTGTGATAAAACTGAAAAAATCATCTCAACAATCAGTGTAACAACACTAAAACTATAATATCAACTATCGGTATAAAAATAATGAAGCATACATCTCATCAGGCATTAGTATAACAATACTAGAGAAACCATATCAAGAATCATCGATATAACAATACTGAAGCATACATCTTAATTAGTCATCGGCATAACAATACTGAATCAACAATCTCAATAATCAACATATCAATGCTGAACCAATCATCTCAGAATCCATCAGTATAACAATACTAAACTACACATCTCAGCATATAAATGCTAAACCAATCATCTCAGCAGCCATCAGTATAACAATAATGAGCTAAACAATCATCTGTATAATAATACTGAACTACACATCTCAACAATCAACATATCAATGTTGAATGAATCATCTCAACAGCCATCAGTATAACAATACTGAGGTAAATAGCCATCAGTACAAAAATACTGAGCTATGTAGTCATCAGTATAATAATACTGAACTACACATCTCAACAATCATCATATTAATGTTGAATCAATCGTCTCAATAGCCATTAGTATAATAATTATGAGCTAAACAACCATCGGTATAAAAATACTGATCTAAAAAACCATCGATATAAAAATAGTGAGCTAAATAGTCATCAACATAGAAATACCGAACTACACATATCGACAGTATATAAATACTGTAGCAACCATCCTCCCCTCTAACTATCTCGAAACAACATCATGGTGAGCTATCTGGTAGATCCATCCAGGAATTTTATATAACTTACTAATTCTTTTGATCCAATCAAGCCTAGTTAGACATATGGATCTCCCTGGGGACCAAACAAGCCTTGTATGGCTTAATAAACCTTTTGGGCCAGCCAAGCCTAGCCATACATACTAATTACCCTAGGATCGACAAGCCTTTAGTATTGCTTACTAATCCCTTCGGGCCAGACAAGCCTAGCCAAACATACCCTCCTTTAGACTGACCTACTGACCATTGCATCGAACATATGATGTCACTCCCTCTTTCCAGATAGGTCCTTTCAAACTACTCATGACTTGTCTCAAAAGTATTCAACTTTTACATGAGATAGAGGCTTAGTCAACAAATCTGCCGCCTGTTCTTTGTAGGAACATACTTGAGCTTTACAAATCCTTTCTGTAACTTGTTCTTTAACATTCTCTTTGGGTACAATCGTAACTGCATCATACATCTACATATTGCACCATTCTTCTTTTCTGCATTTGTAACTCCATCATTCTTCTCTTGTACATCTGCAACAATGTCCTACATTCACAACTTGCATCATTCTTATTTTGTGGGTGATTGCATACAATCCTTCCTACAAATAAAATACAATTGTATGATTAGAAACATTTCTTAACATGTGACATACATAAATATATGTGTCATATAGTCATGAAACTATTTCTATTAATGAAACAAACATCTATATACAGTAGCTTTCTATATGTCTCCCATCTTTCCAAGACATTATTTCACAAGTAGCAATTGAATGTTGTACAACAACATAAGCCACTTACTCATCACCTGCATATTAGTAGTATACTACAAATATTCTAATATGCATCATATGTTTCCTAAATCTAGAAACATATCTATGTACACATCTTGAACAACTAGATATATAGGAAATGACAATTCAAATACTGAAATTTGTTTCTTTGGTAGACTCCATCTTTATTTTTGTCTTCTTGAACTGCTGGAGTCTCTGCCAAATGTGTTCAACTTCATCGTGTGATTCTGAGGACCTATTCCTATCTTTCTCATGATC
This sequence comes from Pseudotsuga menziesii, assembly GCA_001517045.1. NCBI lineage: Eukaryota > Viridiplantae > Streptophyta > Pinopsida > Pinales > Pinaceae > Pseudotsuga > Pseudotsuga menziesii. Next base: position 560,758 of record LPNX010267930.1, on the reverse strand, counting down.
AAAAATACTGAACAAGTATTCTTACACCATAGATCACATAGAACTATGTTTGTGTGTCTTATCAATGCACCCCTTCTTATTCAATGATGGAATGGATAAGAGTATAATCTTCATCCCCATCGGTATAATTCTTCTAGATCATATTCCTCATTACTTGAGGAATATTTGACTGCTTTGTTCTTATCTCCAATATATTCATCCTGGGTTGCATTGAGAGAAACACTGTGCTTTCTGCAATATGTTGCAGTACATAGTACTAGTAACTTAATCAAATTCATCATACCTTTGCAATACCCTTTAGGTACAACACTATTTGCTCTGCATCTTTTACCTGGATAAGTAAAATGTCTTATGGATTTAATCATGCATCTAATCTCAAGAATCATGTCAAGATTCTTGAAATTTGATATCTACCATAGTCACTCCCTCTTAGGTGGAGAACCATCCTCCCTTTGCATCTATATTAGAAAACTGGGGTGACAGGTAGTCTCTTCTGCTATTAGTCTTCTTTGTATCCATATATGTCACTTGTCGAGGACACTAGATATCAAGATCTTTCATCTCAAACTTTTTTGCAAGTTTTGTCTTGTCCTTTATAGGATTCTATCTTCAACCTTGTAGTAAAGGTTGGGATCTTCATCACTCTAGTTGATCCCAAAGCTTCTCATATGATTGCATGTGCTGTCCCATGGGTGCCTATTGAGCTTGTACAATTCCTTCTGTGCATAGGTGGTTCTTGCAGAGACTCTCAAACCATATAGGTTGTTTTATTTTTTCTTCTATTTTGATTACACCAATTGTCTAGTGTAATACTACTAAATAGGTGTGTCTAGTTCATAGATCATTGTCTTTCCATAATCGACTCTCTCTGTTGATAGAAACCATGAAACTTCGTATCTTTGGATAGTTTGATCAACAATATAATTGATCTTGTAGATATCCTTGGAAGACTTCATAGAAATTCCCTTCATGTCCTGAGCTCATATCCAAACATCATTCTGTATGATCGACTAGTATTTCTAGAACATATCATCCTTCCATTCTTCCTTCTTGGGACATTCTTTCTCAAAGTGTCATTTCACATCACAACTAAACTATTGAGTTGTGAGATGTCCTTGTATTATTGTTCTTTCTCTTATTCAATCAATCATGCATTTCCCCATATATGATCTTCATAGTAGACCAACTCTCTTGACTGAATTTGGAAGACCATTATGCTTCTTCTTCTTTGACATTATCTTCAACAACTTCTAATTGCTCCTTTAGATGAGATCTTCTTGTGAAGTAATCATTGAATGCTTTATAACATTGCACCTTCACATTCTTGAGTTGAGTTCTCAAGGTAATCTTCGTACATATTGTTCATTGCATTGAACATATCCTTGGGAGTATTCAAGGATGTTACATGTGAGATCTAATGGAGAAATACTCCTCTTTGTTTTAGCTAGATCCTTCTTTTGCTTTGTTTTGACTTCATCTCTATCTGAATCTGTAACTCTCTCTTTGGAATAGTTCATCATGCTTATTCAAGTATGGTAAGCACTCTATAACTCATGCTTAGAACTTCTCGACTCTTTAAAAATTGTCTTCAAGATTTGTACTATTTGTCATTATGATAAAAATGAGAACCTCGAATGGAAATAGAGAGGATTAAACTTACTAGTGAGAATGCTTCAACTTAATGCTTGCTTGAAGGATATTTTGAAAGATTGCTTCTGGTGGACCTAGGGTTTAATAGAGAAAACCTAATTTTTCAACTTAGGTATCTTTCTTATCTGATTGGATAGAAGGATGTGCCTCTGCAAGGCAAGATAAGAAATATACTTATTTTTCCAAAACTGTGGACAAAACTGCAAAATACCTTATGCCCTAATTTTCTCCGGTAGTAGTGTTAGATAAAAAATGAAATTTCATAGAATGAGAAACTTCTTATATATAGATATGAACCTTGTAGTAGGGATTTCTCCTTGCTATAGGGGCAGGAATGGCTCCCTTCTGTTTATAGGACAGAAGGGTAGGTTCGTGTGTGGATAAATGCTGAAAATAAAAATAGAATGTAAATGACAGTAAGGAAAACAAAGCAAAGCAAAGAAGGAAGAGAAACAATAGTGAACCCCTCTGTAAACAAAGGTTAGGGTTTCACTTACAAAGACCTCCAAACAATGACTAAACTACAGAAAACTAAAATACCTACAAAACAATGTTAAACATAAACCTACAAATGAAAACATGGGTTAGAAAGAAAAGAAGACTAAGAAGCAAATGCAAGAAAGACAAGTTATACCTTCCCTTTGGGTGGAAATGGGCCACCATGCCCTAGCTTGTGGAAGCACCTCTCTTGGATGGGGGAGCTATGGCTCAATGAAGATGGAGGAGAGGGAGTGTGGGTGGATTGAGAGACAAAGGGTCTCAAGGTATCCACGGGTAGCATAACAGTATGCAAGGGAGAAGTGTTTTTAGAGTGACCCCCCACCCTCCTTTTATAGTTTTTTGGGGTTTTAGGCTTTTAAGCCCTTGGTATGGGCTTTAGCCCCTTTTTGGGGATTTTATCTCCTTCTGCCCTAATTTTAGCTCCTTTTAGGGTTTTAGCCCCTTTTTGGGGGCTTTAGCTCCTAGGAGAGTATTTTAGGCTCCTTTTTGGGGTTTTTAAGCCCTTTTCTTCATCCTTAAGCAATTTAAGGGTGTGGGGGTCTAATGGAGGGTCGTGAAGTGGTGTCCTTGGGTGGTGTAGGTCATGGAGAGCTTAGTGAGGAATTTTTTGGGTTAACAGATTGCCCCCTGATGTGTGAGGGCAGAGCTCATCGTATGGCTGATGGACATCAAAGGATTTGTTGCGGTGAGGTGGTGCTTCCGGGGCTGAGGCATGGTGGGTTTTGGTTTTTGTATTAATATGGTTCCCATCAACGGGTGAGATACAAATAATGTGTGACATGTATATGAATGACACGGGTATCCCCATGCTCATGACAATGTCAAAAGAATAATTTGAACTATGCTCTAAAATACAAGAGCTGATCATATACAACTGATGATACAATAATGGTTGCCTCAATGTGAGGCTGAATACAATACTGATCTGGTACACTAGACCCATGGAATTCTCATGAAGTGATATATCTTCATGACTGATGGTGTGCTGGATCTAGAATAGTACATAGATGTATGGACTCACTGATTGAGAGTCAAAGTCTCTGTGGAACAAGTATGCTACATCAATCATAAATCTATATAGAAGCACTATTGGGGCTTTTGAACACTGTCTCCAATGCAACCCAAAAATCATAAGGGACATAACTTGTTTAGGTACCTCTAGTAGAGTCATCAATGTGCTAGAGTCAGGTGACATTTGAGGTCTTCAACCAACTATTGTGTGGGCCAAACCCTGTACGAGTCTCAATGGTGCGATGATGTTGTTGGAGTCGAGCACGTGAGAAAAAACCATCCTAAGAGGCACTAAGGACTCATCTCAAGTGGTCCAAGGAACTCATCAATGAGGTTAATGAAACCAGGATATAGGGACATCTAGGTCTATCCTCTGGAATATATGTGTTGTCGTTGATAGAGGGAGACCTACAACTAGTCAAGGCAATGATGTTTCCTTGACTAGGAATGCGAGGGAGATAACCGAAAGGTGTGAGACAATCTGTGGACTGACCCATTGAATGGGGGCGGGGGAGGGGGAGGGAAATAATTGAACAGGGGCAAGGGGAGTGTGTTGAACTCAAACTTCCTTTGTTTAGAGCATGACAACAGGGCGGACCAGGAAGCAAATGAAACTTGACTCATGGGAATGGGATCATAGCTGTAATACCGGGAATGTCACTGTCGATGGGAAATACTTGGAAGAGGTGGACACTTTTGATATTGATGGGATCCAAGGAAGACACATTGCAGAGTACTATGAACAAAGGTAACCCAAAGGGGGAATGCTACCAAACTATTTTATATGGGGTGGTGTCTAGGGACACCGTTATGGTACAATATCATGGATTTTTGGCGAGCCTGAGAAGGTAAATGCTTTATGGTGCTTTCAATTTTAGAGAGTCTAAAAGCATGAAGAAGACTCCAGTGGGGGATCTTTTTTGTTGGTAGTCTCCTGTGCCTAAAAAGGGATAAAAGTATACATAGGAGAGCTCACCCATCCTGTAGGGGATGAGAGACTTCTTTACTGTTGGTAGTCCAATCACGCTGGAAAAGGTTAAACCTATATTGACTGGACGATCATTCAGATACTTTTACGAGCATGAACGAAACCAAGTTTTCTCGACAATATTTTCTTGATGAGAAGGCTTGAAAAGAGCTTAATGACAACCCGTGGTGAGATTTTTCGTAAAGTGCGGCCCCTCTGCCCAAGAAAGCATAAAAGTATGGAGAGGGGAACGGTCTTGGCTTGAGTGTGCCAACGAGGTCCTTTTCAATTGATGGTCTACATGGTTCGCAAAAGGAGGTAAATGAGACGATGTAGACTCCCTTTCCTATAGTTTAGGGAGCGGGAAAGGAAGCAGCTGCACTTGGCTATCTTTTCATTATTTTAAGGAGTTAGAGAAGAGCTTAAATGAAACTCCAGTGTGGTCAACCGATTGTGGTGGCACAGGTGGTGCCCCATGTCGGGATGGTGGATAGAGGTCCAAAGGCCATCCACATAGTATGGATGGAGTATAAGGCTCTCAAACATACCAATACATGCATGAGATAGATTACGGCGGAGGCACGCAAACTGAGGTGGCTCTTAGACAGAGGTCAGGAGAGCATGTGTGTGTCTTGCAGTGGATGGACTTGACTACATGTGATGTGAATGCAAGTCTGGGGGTAGTTATATGCCAAATACATACAAGAAAAGTAAATCATTTTACTGACAATGGCCAAGAAGTCCGCGTAAGGTGTGGTGGATGGAAGAGACAACTATCTGTTAAAATACAAAAAAGTAAAAAATAGCATTCCTTAACGGGTGGTGGCCCAAAAACCTGCATGAGTAGTGGTAGGCAAGTGTGATGCAAGTACAGGTCCATGGACACCTGCATCACCATGTTGTGGATCATAAATCGAGGTAACTTCTGAGAAGCGGTCCAAAAATTTGTTTGTTAAACATGAGATGATAGTCTCATTAGGAGATGGAAATTTGAGACCGGAGGTGTGAGAGGCATCTCGAACTAGTTCCGGGTGACTTTTGATTAGCAGCTAATGGTGCTGCCCCTGATTTGTGCTAGAAAATGTTGAAAAACAAGAAAGGGACAAAAATTATGCTATAAGGGACTCATACTAGTTATATTAGGCATAGACTCTCTTGAGTGGAGCCTGTTGCACAGCTTCTTCAAGAGTCAACCGTCTAAGTCAGCAAAGAGGTATGCTTGCTTGCTGAGACGAAGGTCATTGGAAAGGTAGGATAATGAAATCTAGTATTTTATCGGAAGAACCAATTCCACACTATGGTTTAAAGGGAATGGGGTAAAACCGAAGGCGGTCTTCATATATCTCTGTCACCATGTAAGTGGTGTCGGGATAGATCAGGTGGATCTTCCACAGCCGACAATATTGAAGGGAAATAGGTGCTAGATATCATGTAAATGGTATTGGTTGTGGTTTTTGTGGCCTTGCCCCCAGTCTCTATTGGAGGAAGAGGGACAGGCCTGGAGACAGGAGGAGTCTTTGATGAACCTAGAAGTAGGTGCAACATAATATCAATTGGTTGGACATGAGTGAACACATCCTGGGGCCTCAGAGGTAGGGTAGGTGGTTTAAGGTACCACACAGGATCTCCCAGTCCAAAATCCTGTAGATTGAGGGTTTCCAAGGCAGACTTACTCATGATCCTGGATGGTAGGAAAAGGAAAAGGAAAAGGAAAAGGAAAAGGATCATGTTGATCGGGAATGAACCCCACTGTTTCCCTGGTAAATGAGGTTGAGGTTGCAACTAAGGTTGTGGTGGTGGCTAGAGAAATAATGGAAGAGACAGGTCTGATGGACCGTCAGTGATGGTGGAGATAAGTGGGTCAGTTGAACTGGACATCATGTAGAGGGACATGGTGTCTGATGAAGGAGGTTGTGGGTGAAATTCTTCGATCAAGGTGATCTCAGACTGAAGGGAATGTTGATGGAGGTTAGCTAGAACCATTCAAAATTTGGGCAGGTCCTGGAAATGGTGAGAGTAATGACCATACAAGCCGCAAAGGACACAAGCATGGTTTGTTCTCAATTCCTTGTTATTGACTATCGGTGCGGTTGGGAATTTAACCATGGGGATGTTTTTGTTTGTATCCATGGCATCTAAATGCGTACGGATCATTGGGATCTCAGGGTAGTTTTGAGTTGGATGGCCTTGTTGTTTGTAGATGGTGCAAGGTGGGACTTGTCGTGGCTCTACGGTAGCTTTGGCATTCTTTCCCCTGGCCCTTTTCGGGTGGGGTGTTGCGGGTGCGGGCATGGCAGTTGGATTTTGCTGGCCAGGTGGAGGGTGGGACTCAAACGTGATGGGTTGCACCGGGGTTAAGACAACCTAGGGCATTGCTGGTTGAGTTGGTGGATCAAGATACCACACCAAAATTTCCAATGTAAAGTTGGGTAGGCTTAAGGTGGCCATTACCGGCTTCCTCATGACACCAGGTGGGGGGAAGAGGAAGGGAATCGTATGGACTAGAGATGAGCCCACATAACTCTCGGTTGGTTGCATGTGGATATGTGGTTGTGGTTGTGGCTACACGTAATGCTACTGCTGCGAGTGATGTTGCAGCTGCTGTTGGTGTTGTAGCTGTAGACGATGTTGTGGTTATGGTTAGGGCTGTGGCTGAGGTTGCTGTTTGGGTGTACCAGTGCTGGATGATACCATGCACAAGTCCAGAGTTTCATTTTGTGTTGGTGGTGGTGACACTAAAAGGAAAGGAGCCATTATGGTGGTATCAGTAAACAACCCAGTGCCCACATTCAATAATGGGGAGGCTAGTGTATTGTCAACCATAGTGTTGATTGCAGGGATGACATTAGCATGTGTGGTCTCCCCTTGTGGCTCAATGGTGGTGATGGTAGGGATAACATTGGTGGGTGTTGTTAACCCTTGCAGATCATGATAAGTGAGTTGATTAACTGTCACAATCTTCCCTTCATGGGGGAACATCATGAGACAGAAGATAGTTGACGCGACAACTCGCATGGCGTACATATAACTTCTCCTGAGGAGAAGGTTAGAGTCCAATTGGGAATTGACAACCTATGTGTCAATCAACACTGTCTTCTTGGCTAATGTGATGGGGAAGCAGGGGAGAATTCCTTGGGCTTTGGTAGGATGGCCATCATAAGCCCATAGAGTTGTGGAGGATGGTTGTAGAATTGGTGATCCAAGTTTCTTCCAAACTAAGCTAGACATAATGCATGTGGATTCCCCCTGATTCACTATGCACCGGCACATCCAGGTTCCAGAAAGAGACAGGGATTTGGAAAGTGATGTTGGATGGTATGCATGGTTCTCCATTCTCTATGTCGAATGTGATAAACTTGGAGTCAAAGGGGTCTACTACCCTAAGGGAGGATAGTAAGGCTTTTCGCTGCGTTTGGCACATTTTAAGTACCTCAAGAGCAGACATGGAGGTTGGTGTTTGGGCTAAATCATCCACAATGCTATAGCTGATTGTAGCTCTAGCCGTGGCATTATTAGCGATCCTTCATACCGGAGCGGGGCATGTAAATGGGGGTAAATAAAGAAATAGGTTGACTATTTTGGACGTTGATGTCGCTGATGTGTTAGCGGGTTAGGTGGTGGTACCATACTGATTCCATCGGGTTTGCAAGTTGACTTATTCAGTTGTCATGGCTAGCAGGTGGTGAACACCTATTTCGGCCGTGGGAGGTGCCCCTAGAGCATTGGGATTGGGTTGGGGAGGAGGTGTGGTTGCCACCAACCCTTGGACCGGTAGTGGGTTTTGAAGCACCATAGGAGGAAGTCCTTGTGATGTTGGGTTGGGTTGGGCTTGATTTGCAACATTGGTGACCTGTTGGGCCTCATTTTGAATGGCCTGCTTAGCTTGACCCATGAGGGGACAATCGAATGTGTAGTGCTCATAAACATCACAGAGTGTGCATGGTTGGTTTGTGCACAACGAGGCGTTGCGTCTTGGTGCATTCTGTTGTGGGGGGTTTTGAGCTGGCCAGTTTGCCGCGGCATTATTGGGAGGGTTCGGTTGTTGACTGCCTCCATGTCATTGGTTATTTCCTTGGCTGTAGGGCCGGTTATTTCTAGCTTTCCCTTGTTGATTTTTGGGGGCAGGCTGGTTGGGACGGTTTTGTTGTGCAAACACTTGTCCCAACGGAGCGGGTGGAGTGGGGGTGGAGGCTTGAACTGGTTGCACTGGTGGTGCATAATAGATTTGTGGGGGTGGCGGTGCCACAAATGTGGGCATTTTTCCCACATACTGCTATGCTGGCCAAGCCATGGTCTAAGTTTTCTACGATGGCATAGGTTGTGCATAGGAAGTTGTTGCTCTAGAATGGGACATCATTCTTGCATAGTTCGGAGCTTGGTTTTGGTAAGCAACATTAGGAGTGTTTCTTGGTTGTGATGGAACTGTAGGTGGGGTTGGTCGATCTTGTAGCCGTTGGGAGACCAATCCTATGATGCCATCTGTAGCATGGGATGCCCCTGGTGCATCGTGTTAGGAGGTACTCAGGTGGGGAGTGTCTGGAATGACGGTGTATAGATATCCAGAATGAGCATAGATCAGGTCAAACTGTTGAGCTTTTAGTATGGCCTCTTCTTCAGATGCGACGTCCTTTGTTATGGGTGGGAGAAAGGTCTTAAGGAACCAATCCAAGAAGATCCTGTTGTCAAGTTGGATTTTGCATAGGCTACAGCGTCGCCGCCACTCATGGGTATGGTCGGTTATATGAGTGGTAGTGTTTTGACAGTAGGATAACAAGATCTCCACCCTCTTGTCATATCTAATAGGGAGTTGGAAATACTATACGAACATGAAGGCTAGAGAGTTGAAGTCCGGGTATTTGGCCTGCGGTAGCTCAATGTACCATTTGGCCGCAGCACCTATGAGGGTGCGTTGGAATAGCCTCAATCTAATGGAATCATCTACGATGTTGTTTGACGTGCACCATAGATGGAATTTCATTATGTGGTTTTGGGGACATTCCCTTGCTTTGCCTTCAAACTTGGGGATGTCTAATGGCAGCTTAGTTGGCATGGGTGGCCAGAAAGCTTGGCGGTGGATGGGGTCATTTGTTAACCGAGCCAAATCAAGTAGGTTAAGATGAGCCATGAATGGCAGATTTGACCCCAAGTTGATGTGGGATGGAGCTATGATGGTGGTGGGATTTACAGGTGCATAATGCATCTGCACAGCTGGGGGCACTTGCGGTGGAACCACTACGGATGGGCCAATGCCCCCAAGTGTTGTGGGGGGAACAATATGGGTGGTGGGGATATTCCCCCCATGTATGATAATAGGGGCAATGTAAGTGGATGGTCCACTTCCCCCCTGTGTGGCAGGAGGGGTAGTGTGTGTGGAAGGGCCATGCCCCTGTGCGTTGCAAGTGGGCCATCTTGGCTGGTCACTATAGGTGGTGGCAGCTGACTAATGACAGTCTACATGACTATGCTTGGGCCACCTGTAGGGTTATTGGTGAAAGGTTGTGGTGTGGACATGGGTCCACTTGCTAAGGTTAGGCCGAAAAGTGGATTTAGGTTAGCACCAGCCATGGGGCTTGATGGTGCAGTATGGAGGTATGGTTCAGACTAATATGGGTCTAAATTAGAATCAGATCCTTTGTGGCGTTTTGATGGTGTGGGAGATTTCCAAGAATGGTTTCGACGGTGTCGATTGAGTGTTCCAAATTTTGGTGGTTCGTCTCTTAGGCGTGAGGAAGAGCGTGAGGGATCAATTGTGTTAGTTGTTTATCAAAGTGATGGTAATGATGTTTGGACCCTGGTTTCAGTGGCTTCATATTGGCTGTAGGTGGTCACTCAACCACCAATACTGTCAGAAGACAGCGCTTGGATTTTTCCTCACAGGTGTTTCTACCCAATCAGAAGGGGTCATTGCCCATTTCTCTTGGCAATTCCTCTCGGTGGCCAGCTACTTTGGGGTTGCTATGGTACTCTTCACAATGATTTTCTGGGCAGAGCCCAAGTACTTCACATAGTTGAAGCAGTCAGGGACTCATGTCATCAAAGACTACATATTTGTTTGTACTTAGTGTAAATTGGTAAATTTTAAAGCTCTCTCGGCTTCATGAACTGAGTTGGGTTAATTACTTGGTATGGTATGTTTATTTGTTTTTTTTTCTGGTATTTGGTAGCTGCAAATGGTTTATGAATTCATCATATTGTGGTTGTGTATGCAAGCATTGGATAATCAGAAATTGTTAACAAATATAGTTTTTAACCCTGAATGTTGGTGGCCTAACTAGATGACTACCTCACAATGATATTCCTTTTCAACCAAGAGAAGGTGCTGGGATCTCAAGACAATGGGACTAATCCCATCCGTATATTTTTAGGTCACCTCCCAGATGCCAGGTTGGTCAATAGGGAGGACACTTAGCACTGTGAGAATACCTCCTTCTCTACCCCCTCTACCTTCCAGGTCATCCGATTTTAATGGTTTGGAACAATATTAGTGGAGTGCCTATATCTATACGAGCTTGCCCTTCGTCGTATCCCAGAATACCCTGGAGGGTGATGACTGGGTAGAGGAGGAAGGGTGAGCAAGATATATAGTTTTAGGTTGATTTTAGTTAAGCTACATTCATTTGATTAAGCCATTAAAAATTACTTGGAATTTACACATTGTTTGTAAAAGAAATTGCAGGAAATCAAAACAGGAACTAAAATTGACTTGTAGTGTTGGATAGAGGCGGGTGAGATGTACTTACAGTCTCAATGAAACTGAAATTTTACTCCTATTAAACTAAAATTGAAGCTCTGTTTGACAAACCGCACATTTCTGATCAAATCTGCCGAGGGGACCGCAAGATTTTTTCAGAGACAGGTGAGGGGGTTGCACATAATTCACAGACAGTCATGGTATATGTTTTGGAGTGAATTCGCACTTATAGAGGGATTAAGTGTTCCCTGGGTGCACATGTTTGGCCATTAAGTGCGGCCTTACCCCATGTTTAGGCCCGATAAGAGCGACTTGCCCTGAATTTGGGGTTTTTTGAGATCAAGAGTCAGATCCGACCGACAGTAACCTGTACTATGGCCAAACTGACTCAGATGTGCCTAGTAGAGGCTTCAGCAGTGCTAATACCTGGAAATAAACTAAATTTAAACTGAATTTAACATGAAATTTGAAAAACTAGGGAAAAACTTTAAAAACTTGAAATTTTAAAAATTTGGCCTAGGGATCCTGTGGGATCAACCTAGTATGGTCGCCAATTCTGTTAAAGGGATTTATCCTTACTACAGGGGCAGGAATGGAACCCTTCTATCTATACAACAGAAGGGTAGGTTCCTACGTGGATCAATGCTGAAAATAAAAATGGAATGTAAATGACAACAAGGAAAACAAAGCAAAGCAAAGAAGGAAGAGAAACAATGGTGAACCCCTCTGCAAACAAAGGTTAGGGTTCCACTTCCAAAGACCTGCAAACAATGACTAAACTACAGAAAACTGAAATACCTACAAAACAATGTTAAACATAAACTTGCAAATGAAAACATGGGTTAGAAAGCAAAGAATACTAAGAAGCAAATGCAAGAAAGACAACTTATACCTTCTCTTTGGGTGGAAATGGACCACCATGCCCTAGCTTGTGGAAGCACCTCTCTTGGATGGGGGAGCTATGGCTCAATGAACATGGAGGAGAGGGAGTGTGGGTGGATTTAGAGACAAAGGGTCTCAAGGCATCCATAGGCAGCATAACATTATGCAAGGGAGAAGTGTTTTGAGAGTGACCCCCCACCCTCCTTTTATAGCTTTTTTGGGGTTTTAGGGTTTTAAGCCCTTGGTTCGGGCTTTAGCCCCTTTTTTGGGATTGTATCCCCTTCTACCCTAATTTTAGCTCCTTTTAGGGTTTTAGCCCATTTCTGGGGGCTTTAGGTCCTAGGAGAGTATTTTAGGCTCTTTTATGGTGTTTTTAAGCCCTTTTCTTCATCCTTAAGCATTTTTGAGGGTGTGGGGGTCTAATGGAGGGTCGTGAAGTGGTGTCATTGGGTGGTGTAGATCATGGAGAGCTTAGTGAAGGATTTTTTGGGTTAACAAACCTTCCTAGGGAGAATTGTATTGTCCTCCTTCTTCAACTGAATGGTGGAGGGAAGTGCCCAAAATGAGAAGCCCTAGCTTTTTCTCTGGTTTCTTCTGCAGAAATGACTGATATTGTTTCCTATATGTTTGAAATTACTGCTTTTGTATGTATAAAAATTTGGATTAAGATAGCCTCTCCTATACTCTTTCCAAAGCCGTAGGTTTGAGTAGAATTGGTTTCACCAATCAGGACTTATGCATGTTTTACCAAGTTGACTTATTACAGGAATGTTTCATATAGAGATCTTGTACAGACTTCCACATGTCACCATTTCATCTTTGGGGTCTGAAACATTTATGATAGAAACCTCTTTCTATTCCCTATCTATAAAACCTTTCGAAATTGCATTCGTACCTTCCTATCATGAGATATGGTAACTCTCCCTAGGTCACCTGTTTAAGGCTAAATCCTGGGAGAGGATGGAAACCTGAATTGGAGGATTCATATATCCTATAATATAGAGAATATGAGGATGAAAGTTTTACAAAGGGTACATCAGGAAGTTATCTTTGTCCTATAAATGTTTCACCTCCCAAGCCTTCCTAAATCTTGAGGTATAGTGAAAGTCCCAAAATTACTAGTTTTGGTCTTTTAGGTTTTTAAGCACAAAACAATAATCTTCAATAGCTATAGTTGTAGCACTATTTCTGCTGCACAAAGGCTTCTTTTAGGGAGGCTATGATACCATGTTATATTTTTAATGTTTATACTAGATCTCAAAAACATTTAGCATAATAACATTATAATCATAACAAAAGGATCATTGAAAGAAAGACAAATGCAACAACACAAGAGAACACAAGAGAACACAAAGATTTTCCTTGGGGAAACCACAAATGAAAAAACCCCACAAAACTTTTTCAGTATAGAATTCGACCAAGTTAGTGTAAAACTCCAGCAACAAGAATACTTGCTCATCTTCCACAGTAGACTCTTTCTCTTTCTCTTTCTCCAACGCAATACTCGAGTGTAAGATGTATCCAAATGAGAGAGGAACCTCACCTATTTATATTCATTAGTTGAGTGACTTAAATAACTAACTATGTCGGCCAAGTTCCCTAATTATGGCTGACTTACCTTGGGATACTCAAAATACTTTTTATATATTACTTATGTGGGTACTGTTTCCCTGACTTACAATGGTGGGTTTACCTCATGACTTTTACATGACCAATTACATCAAGGACATATCCGAATGAAGGAATAACATCTTTAGAGGATAACACAACAAAATTACAATAGAATATATTTCCAAGTTACAATATTTTAACAAGAAAAAGACTAGACTCCTTCCTCTCCTCAAGATAGGATTCCTCTTCTCTCTCTAGCGCAATTTATTGAGTGTTATACCTGCACAAATGAGGGAAGAGCCTCTCCTATTTATACTAATCAGCCAGAGGACTAACAATTAAACACCTTTACCTCTCAAAATGTCATGTGAAAATGAGTCCTATTTATGTATTTGTAACTTCATAATGTATTCAGTTGTATGTCTAATATTGTACCCCGATGTTCCTATCGGGAGAATAATTTGTATTTCATTGTACCTCGATGTTCCTATCAAAAGAGTCATTAATATAATAAAGTCATGTAAAGTCATTGAGGTTAACCCTCTGTTGTAAGTCAGGGAAATAGTCACCACAATTGAGTTAAGGTTAACCCTCTTTGTTGATCAGAGGGTGAAGTCCCCAGAGTTGTGGGGAAATAGGGTTATTAGACTCTCCTATAGATGTCAGCCCTAGTAAGTAATTGTAAAACTTGGAAACTAGTATAAATAGAGAGTGAGACTCTCTATTTGTCACACACACACACTCAACTAGGGCACAGGAGTGAGAGAGGAGAAGCTCTCTCAAGTGAGAGAGAGAGAATAGTTGTTAGAGATCATCTTTCTTGTCTTTGGGATTTACTACTGCTATTGGTGGTTGTTCTATCTTTGAGGAATTTTTGGGGTTTTCTCCTTTATGGTTTCCCCGAGGAAAATATTTGTGTCTCTTGTCTCGTGATTATTGCTGTGCATGTTATTCGCTCAAATAAGATCCTAAGATCATATTGCTTAAATGGTAAAAATCTAACATGGTATCAGAGCTAACCTGAGAAGAAGACATTGTACAGTTGTGAAAGCTAGGGATTCTCACTTTTTGGGTTTCTCTCCATAATCCATCAGCAAAAGGAGGCTAGGATAAATCTCCATTGAAGGGTGCATCATTTTGTCGAAGCAGCATTTGATTCCGGACATTTTCAGTTTTTGCTCTGAGAAATTAGGGCTTTTTAAATAAAAGTAGTTTTTGAGTGAGCCTAGAATAGGATTTCTCTCCTCATCAAAATAAATTTTTAAAGACCAAGGTTGAGAATTTTTGTTGGGTAAAACTCTGTGAAATTCAAACCCTAGTTTGACCCTCGGCCTGAAAACCCCTAAAATACTAAAATGGGTAGTTTTGGTACATTTTCTATATCTCAGGATTGAAAAAGTCTCAGGGTACAAAATTATCACAGGTCGAAGATTACATCCTGATGTATCATGTGAAAAAATTTCATGCTCAGATTCACTATATTTGAGGATATATGTTTCATCCAAATCAGGATTCTAGCCTCTTCCAGGATACATCCCTAAATAAGACACCTAGGAAGAATTGCTATATATTGGGATACGAAGGTACAAATGAAATTTTGAACAATTTTCCAAATATTTAATCGACTGTTATTTATGTGGTAAAGTTTTCCCACCCCAAATGTGAAACAGTGGCACATGGATGTCCGTACAACTTCTCTATGCTGAACAATCCTGAAACAAGTCACCTTGGGAAAATGCTCATAAGTCCCAAATGGTGAAACCAATTCTGGTAAAACATGTGGTGTTGGAAAGAGGACAGAGGAGGTTAAATCAATATGAAATTACAGACATAGAGGACAAGTAAGTTTAGAGATACCGAAAAAACAATATCAGTAATTTCTGTAGAAGAAATTGGTAAACGAGGGCTTCGTGTTCCAGGAGCTTCCCTCCACTATTTTCAAAAAAGGAGTACATTGGATAGCTCGACTTGAATAGTTCTATCTGTCTATCCAATCATATCTAAAAGATTACAATTTTTTAAAATTAGGGTTTCTCTGACAAACCCTAGGTCAGCAAACTCCAGAACGAGGATGAACACCTCAAATCGGTAAGATCTAATCTTTTTCTATTTACATTTGAGGTTCTCATTTCTAAATGACTAGTGACACCAACTTGATGACAATCTTGGTGAAACTAAAAAATTCTAAGCATGGAAGTATTGGATCTCATTGGTTCTTGGAGGAAATGAATTGGGCACCTACTTAAGTGGAGAGGTTCTAGTTCCAGAGGGAGATGAGGCTAAAGCCTTACACAAGAAGAACTTGGTCAAGGCCAAGAGGATAACCTTATACCACAAGTGTCTTCCCTAAAGACACCTAAAGAGATGTTTGATTCCTTGACAAAGGTATTTGAAGGGAATAATATAAATTGGAAGATGAATTTGAGAAACCAATTGAAGAATGTGAAGATTCAGAATGCAGAGACCATATAGTCATACTTTACAAGGATATCTCAAATCAAAGAACAACTTGAAGCAGTAGAAGAAGTGGAGAATGAAGAAGTTGTGATAACCCCATTGAATGGCCTCCCAGGATCATGGGATTAATTCATTCTAGGAATGTGTTCCAGAAGGAAGCGATTACTTTCAGAAGACTCTGGGAAGAGCATGCACAAGATGAAGCCCGACCCATAATAAGAGAAGAGAATATGGGATAAAAAAAATATCAAGCGCTCACGATTCTTGGAAGATCCCTCAAGTGATGAGGAATATGAAGAACTCAATTCTTGAAAAAACTCTTATTTATATTAAGCATTTGGATAAGAAATGATGTTGTTATGAATGAAGAAGATGTTGAAGTTGAAACAAGGAGTCTACCCACGAAACAAATAAATATAAATATTCAGTTGTCATTTCATGATATTGTTATATTCAGTTGATGTATTATGCATGATAGAATGTTTGCATTAATGACACTATAATACTAATATGCATGTGATGGGTAAGTAGCTCATGGTTCTATAAAACTCTCCATTTCTACTTATCTAGAATGAAACCTCTTTGTTGACATATTGGATTAGTGCACAATCTCAATGATGTCTTGGTAGAGATGGAAGGCATCTAGAAATGTTTCTGTGAGATATGGATGGATGTTGTATTGGCTAAAATAGCTGCATGATTATATCTTTATGCATCATAATTTTCCATTATGAATATGCCTTATGAAATGTTTCCAACCATAAAAATGCATTTGACTTGTAGGAAAGATCACGTACAATCACCTACAAGAAAAGAAGGATGAGACTTGTTCCAAAGAACAAGTGACAAGAGTTCAAGAAAGAATCCAAGATGAAAAATAATATGATGATACTTTCAAAGAAAGAAATATGCCTCAGAGACACTCTAGTTATGTGAAACTGTTGAGCGACATCATTGATGCAGAGCCTTCCAGCTATGAAGAAGTATCCAAGAAGAAAGGAAAGGAGAATACTAGATCAAGAAGAATGATGTCTAGGATGCAGTATTGAGACCTGAAGGGAAGTCCATAATGTCTTCCATATGGATCTACAATATCCAGCATGCAATAGAGGGAAACATCGTGGGATACAAGGAAATATTTGTAGTATGAGGATTCTCACGAAAAGAAAGCATAAACTACGAAGAGACATTTGCATCCATTGGAAGTTAAGACACACGACAAGAAGATTCATGTGTGCAAATTAAAGAAGGCCTTTTACGAGCTTAGAAGACACCCATGGAATAACACATACATGAGGAGCTTGAATATCACCTAGAGTGATGAAGATATTAACCTTTGCTACAAGGTTGAAGATGAAAGCCTATAGGGGATGAAAAGCTCACAGATGGGTATGAGAAGAATGCCTTCAAGATAGAGGATATTAGGATCCAGTGACCCTAAATGGATACAATAGTAACAGAGGAAGCTGCTTGTCACTCCAGTACATGATACATAGAGTACGAAAGACAGAGGGGGTATGATGCTCTGCTTCAGAGGGGGTGACTACAGAATATCCTGAGGTTCGACATGTTACAACAAGATGGACAACTTACTAATGGCTCTAGGATTTACTGAGAGAAAAGAGGATTCCAACCTTTACTTCAAGGTTGAAGGGGGAAGACCAGTGATGCTCCTGTTATATTTCGATGACTTGTTCCTGAAAAAAAAAGAGGAACTCATTAAAGTTACAAGAAGGAGACCTACTACCATGTTCAAGATGAAGGACTTGGATATGATGCACTACTTTCTAGGAATGGAGGTGTGGCAGAATGCTGATGGAATCTCCCTAGGACAAGGAAAGTATGTAGTAGATATCCTGAATAGGATCACGATGATGGACTGCAAGGCCATGAACACACTTATGGAATCGAAACTGAAGCTATTGAGTGTTGCTTCATCAGAGTCAGTTGATGCCACGATGTATCATCAGATGATTTATTAATTGATGTACCTAAAAAATACGAGACCAGATATTTTATTTGTTGTGAACACATTGAGACATGTTCACTTGATGGTTACAAAGCATGCAGTGAGGTACCTAAAGGGTGCATTTGATTATGGGCTCAAGTATGAGGAGAATCAGAAGATTAACCTAGAGGGTTATGTGGATTTGGATTGGGTAGTGCCATTGATAGGAAGAGCACTTCAGGATGTTGCTTCAGTATGAGATCAGAGGGGAGTAGTGAAGCTCTAGTATGTGATCCAAATCAAGATATCTTGAAATATGGAGTTCTAGAATATCCAGTGAGATAGGTTGGCTGAGCATAAATCCTGGCGAAGCTCGTAGGTTGCTCAGATGTAATCGGTCCTGTAGGTTTTCCTCGGATGTAATCATTCCTGATGAATCTCATAGGTTATCCTTGGACGTAATCATCCTTGACGTGATTCTATCCTAGAAATGGCAAGAGTGAAGTTTTAGTACTTCAAGGAGAAGCTTGGTGTTCTCCATATCGAGGTTCCCTCCAAAGGGAAGTGATGAGTCCATGAGCCATTCTGATGTGACTGAGGGATGTGTTCCCACATGATCAGATGTAGGTAAAGATCCATTCTAATGTGAATGAGGGATGTGTTCCCACATGATCAGATGTAACTGCAGAGCCATTCTGATGTGACCGAGGGATGTGTTCCCACATGATTAGATCTAAGTGCAGAGCCATTCTAATTTGATTGAGGGATGTGTTCCCACATGGTCAGATGTAAGTGCATAGCCATTCTGATAAGATTGAGGGATGTGTTCCCACATGATAAGATTTAAGTGCAGAGCCTTTATTATATGGTTGTTAGATGTGTTCCTCCCATGGTAAGATATAAGTGTTGAGCCTTTCTTACATGGTTGTTGGATGTGTTCCTGCCATGGTAATATATAAGTGTTTAGCCTTTCTGACATGGTTGTTGGATGTGCTCCTCCCATGGTCAGATATGAGTGCTGAGCCTTTCTAACATGGTTGTTGGATATGTTCCTCCCATGTTCAGATGTAAGTGAGCCTTTCTTACATGGTTGTTGGATGTGTTCCTCCCATGGTAAGATATAAGTTTTGAGCTTTTCTTACATGGTTGTTGGATGTGTTCCTCCCATTGTAAGATATAAATAATGATCTTTTTTGACATGGTTATTGGATGTGTTTCTCCCATGGTTAGATGTGAGTGTTGGGCCTTTCTGACATGGTGGTGGATGTGTTTCTCCCATGGTAAGATATGAGTGTTGGGCATGCCTTTCTTACATGGTGGTAGATTTGTTCCTCCCATGGTCAGATGTAAGTGCTGGGAGGGACTTTCTGACTGGGTTAGATATAAGTGTCGAAGAACATGAAGGCCTACAACAAGCATGAAAAAGGGCTGGCTCTGTAGAACTTCCTATGATGAGAAGAATCGAGATATAACATCAGTTGATTGAGATGGCAGAAGTAGCGATGATGATGATCTAGTGATGATCCATCTTTGATGATGTTCCATATTTTATGATGATCAAGCTTTGGTGATGATCCAGTGATGATCTATTTTTGATGATGATCCAATGATGATCCAGACTTGATGTTGATTCAGTGATGATTCAGTGATGATCCAGTGATGATCCGGACTTGCCAGAGAAGAATATGATGAATTGTGTCAAGAGAATACCTTCCTAGTTACGAGGGAATGTTGATGTATTTGTAACTTTGGAATATATTCACTTGTATATCCTATATTGTACCCCAATGTTCCTATCAGGAGAATCATTTGTATTGCATTGTACCATAATGTTCCTATAGAGAGAATCATTAATATAATAAAGTCATGTCAAGTCAGTGAGGTTAACCCTTCGTTGTAAGTTGGAGAAATAGTCTCTATAATTGAGTTAAGGTTAACCTTCCTTGTTGATCAGAGGGAAAAGTCCCCACACTTGTGGGGCACTAGGGTTCTTAGACTCTCTTGGAGATGTCGGCCCTAGTAAGTAATTGTAAAAGTCGAAAACTAGTGTAAATAGAGAGTGAGACTCTCTATTTGTCACACACACACACTCAACTGGGGTGCATGAGTAATAAAGGAGAAGCTCTCTCAAGTGAGAGAGAGAGAACAGTTCTTGGAGATCATCTTTTTTGTCTTTGGGTTTTACTGCTGCTATTACTGCTCATTCTATCTCTAAGGAAGTTGCGGGGTTTTATCCTTTATGGTTTCCTTGAGGAAAATCTTTGTGTCTCTTGTCTCTTGTGATTATTGTTTTGCATGTTATTCTCTCAAATAAGATCCTAAGATCATATTTCTTAAATGGTAAAAATATAACAAGTCCCATCACTCCACCCACTTTGTTTCCACAAACAAAGTTAAGTTATAACTTTATAATTAACAAGTGCGACTATGCAGAAAGGACGAAGCATTTAAATCCTGTAATGACACATAAGAAACAAAAGTATAAACATAAGACTAAGCAGTAAACAACAGTACAACATCGTAAGTGAAATACATTAAAAATTAATGGCTGAAAGTAAAAGACAGAACATGAAAACAACTTACGAATAAACAGTGGTACATGAAGTGTATGATATAGTTCCGCAAGTGAATAATGTTCCATCTAGGTAGTTTTTACTAGCCTATTAAAAAAAAATTCAATTGTTGGGGACATTAAAGTATAGGAATACTTAAATTACCTTACCATCATTAATATAGAGATACTGAAACTATCTCATCAACATCAGTATAAAAATACTGACCTTGCTACATCAGCAGAGGAATACTAAAACTATCAATCATCTCATCATCAGTATAAGAATACTGAACCTGCTACATCCGTATAAGAATATTATTTAGCTATCAATCAAACAATAATCATCAGTATGAGAATACTGAAACTATCTCAATAATCAACCATCATCAGTGCGATAACATTGAAACAATCATCTCAACAATCAACCATCTTCAGTGTGATAGCACTGAAAAAATCATCTCAACAATCAGTGTAAAAACACTGAAACTATCATCTCAATTATCAGTATAAAAATAATTAAGCACACATCTCATCAATCATCAGTATAAAAGTAATGGAGAAACCATATCAACAATCATTCGTATAACAATACTGAAGCATACATCTCAATCATTCATTAGTATAACAATACTGAATCAACCATCTCAATAATTAGCATATCAATGCTGAACCAATCATCTCAGTATCCATCAGTATAACAATACTGATCTCATCAGTATAACAATACAAAACTACACATCTCAGCATATCAATGCTGAACAATAATCTCAGCCATCAATATAACAATATTGAGCTAAACAGTCATCTATATAATAATACTGAACTACACATCTCAACAATCAGCATATCAATGTTGAATCAATCATCTCAACAACCATCAGTATAACAATACTGAGGTAAACAACCATCAGTACAGAAATACTGATCTAAACAGTCTTCAGTATAATAATAATGAACTACACATCTCAACAATCATCATATCAATGTTGAATCAATCATCTCAACAACAATCCGTATGATAATTCTGAGTTAAAAAACCATCAGTATAAAAATAGAGGGCTAAAAATCCATCAGTATAAAAATATTGAGCTAAACAGTCATCAATATAGTAATACTGAACTACACATCTCAACATTATAGAAATATTGTAACAACCATCCTTTCCTCTAACTATCTTGGAACAGCATCATGGTGAGTTATTTGGTAAATCCATCTGGGCATTTTGTCTAACTTACTAACTCTTTCGATCCAACCAATCCTAGTTAGACAGATGGATCTCCCTGGGGACCAAACAAGCCTTATATGGCTTAATAACCCTTTTAGGCCAGCCATTCCTAGCCATACATACTAATCCCTTTAGGATCGACACGCCTTTAGTCTGACTTACTATCGCCTTTGGGCCAAACAATCCTAGCCAGACATACCCTCCTCTAGACTGACCTACTCACCATTGCATCCAACATATGTTGTCACTCCCTCTTTTGAGAGAGGTCCTTTCAGACTACACCAAGCTTGTCTCGAAAGTCTTCAAACTTTACACGAGCCAAAGGATTAGTCAACATATTTTCCACCTGTTCCTTTGTAGGAACATACTTGAGGTTTACAACTCCTTTCTGCAACTTGTTCTTTAACATTCTCTTTGTGTACATTCGCAACTGCATCGTACATTTACATCTTGCACCATTATTCTTTTGTGCATTTGTAACTCCATCATTCTTCTCTTGTACATCCGCAACAATGTTGTACATTCACAACTTGCATCATTCTTATTTTGTGGGTGATTGCATACAATCCTTCCTACAAATAAAATAAAATTGTATGATTAGAAACATTTCATAACATGTGACATACATAAAGATATATGTCATATAGTCATGCAACTATTTCTATTAATGAAACAAACATCTATATACAATAGCTTTCTATATGTCTCTGATCTTTCCAAGACATTATTTCATAAGTAGCAATCAAACATTGTACAACAACATAAGCCACTTACTCATCACCTGCATATTCGTAGTATACTCCAAATATTGTAATATGCATAATACATTTCCTGAATCTAGAAACATATCTATGTACACATCTTAAGCAACTAGATATATAGGAAATGACAATTAAAATACTTATATTTGTTTCTTTGGTAGAATCCATCTTGACTTTTGTCTTCTTGAACTACTGGAGTCTCTGCCAAATGTGTTCAACTTCATTGTCTGATTCTAAGGACTTGTTCCTATCTTTCTGATGATCGGAAATACTGAACAAGTCTTCTTACACAACAGATCACATATAACTGTGTCTATGTGTCCTACCAATGCACCCCTTCTTATTTAATGACAGAATGGATAAGAGTATAATATTCATCATCATCAGTATAATTCTTCTGGATCATATTCCTCATTACTTAAGGAATATTTACTTGCTTTCTTCTTAGCTGCAATATATTCATCCTTGGTTGCATTGAGAGAAACACTTGGCTTTCTGCAACATGTTGGAGTACATAGTACTACAAACTTAATCAAAGTCATCATACCTTTGCATTTCCCTTTAGGTACAACACAATTTTCTCTACATATTTTACCTGGATAAGTAAAATTTGTTCTGGATTTCATCATGCATCTAATATAAAGAATCATATCAAGATTCTCAAACTTTGATATCTACCACAGTCAGTCCCTCTTAGGTGGAGCACCATCCTCCCCTTGCATCTATATTAGAACACTAGGGTGTCAGGTAGTCTCTTCTGCTATTAGTCTTCTTTGTGTCCATCTATGTTACTTGTCGAGGAAACTAGATATGAGGATCCTTCATCTCAAACTTTGTTGCAAGTTTTGTCTTGTCGTTTATAGGATTCTATCTTCAACCTTCTAGTAAAGGTTGGGATCTTCATCACTCTAGTTGATCCCCAAGCTTCTCATATGATTGCATGTGCTGTCCCGTGGGTACCTATTGAGCTTGTACAAATCCTTCTGTGCATAGGTGGTTCTTGTAGAGAGTCTCAAACCATATAGGTTGTTTTATTTGTTCTTTTACTTTAATCACATGAATTGTCTAGTGTAATGCTGCTAAAGAGGTGTGTCTAGTTCCTAGATCGTTTTCTTTCCATAATCGACTCTCTCGGTTGATAGACACCATGAAACTTACTTTGTATATTTTAATACTTCGATATACAATATAGTCGATCTTGTAGATATTCTTGGAAGACTTCATAAAACTTCCCTTCATCTCTTGAGATCATATCCAAACATCATTCTGTATGATTGAATGGTACTTCTAGAACATATCATCCTTCCATTCTTCCTTCTTCAGACATTCTTTATCAAATTGTCATTTCACATCACAACTAAACTATTGAGTTGTGAGATGTCCTTCTATTATTGTTCTTTCTCTTATTCAATCAATCGTGCATTTCCCCATATATTATCTTCCTACTAGACCAACTCTCTTGACTGAATTTGGAAGACCATTATGCTTCTTCTTCTTTGACATTATCTTCAACAGCTTCTAATTGCTCCTTGAAATGAGATCTTCTTATGAAGTAATCATTGAATGCTTTATAACATTGCACCTTCACATTATTGAGTTGAGTTCTCAAGGTCATCTTTGTACATATTGTTCATTGCATTGAACATATCCTTCGGAGTTTTCAAGGATGTTACATGTGAGATCCAATGGAGAAATACTACTCTTTGTTTTCGCTAGATCCTTCTTTTGCTTTGTTTTGACTTCATCTCTGTCTGAGTATGCAACTATTTCTTTCGCATAGTTCTTCATGCTTCTTCAAGTATGGTAAGCACTCTATAAGTCATGCTTATAAGTTCTCATCTCTTTCAAAATTGTCTTCAAGGTTTGTACTGTTTGTCATTATGATAAAAATGATAACCTCAAATGGAAATAGAGAGGATGAAACTTACTAGTGAGAATGATTCAACTTGATGCTTGCTTGAAGGATCTTTTGAAATACTACTTCTGGTGGACCTAGGGTTTGATACAGAAACCCTAATTTTTCAACTTAGGTGTCTTTCATATCTTATTGGATAGAAGGATGTGCCTCTGCAAGGCAAGCTAAGCAATATACTTATTTTTCCAAAACTGTGGACAGAACTGCAAAATATCTTATGCCCTAGTTTTCTTTGGTAGTAGTATTAGATAAAAAATGAAATTTCATAGAATCAGAAACTTCTTACATATATATATGCACCTTCCTAGGGAGAATTGGATTGTCCTCCTTCTTCAACTGATTGGTTGAGGGAGGTACCCAGAACGGGAAGCCCTAGCTTTTTCTCTGGTTTCTTCTGCAGAAATGAGTGATATTGTTTCTACTATATCTCCTAAATTATTGCTCCTATGTGTCTAAAAATTTGCACTTAGGTAGCCTCGCTTATATGATTTCCAAAACCCCAAGTTTGAGTAGAATTGGTTTCACCAATCGGGACTTATGTGAGTTTTCCCAAGGTGACTTATTTCAAGACTATTTCAGATAGAGACCTTCTACAGACTTCCACATGTCACTGTTTCATCTTTGAGGTCTAGAAATTTTACCACAGAAACTACATTCTATTCCCTATCTATAAAATCTTGTAAATTTTCATTTGGACCTTCCTATCCTGAGATATAGTAATTGTCCCTAGGTCACTTGTTTAAGGATGAATCATGGGAGAGGGTGGAACCCTGAATTGGAGGATTCTTATATCCTAGAATATAATGAATATGAAGCTGCAAATTTTATAAAGGGTACATATAGAATTTATATTTGGCCTGTAAAAATTTGTGCTCCTAATCCTTCCCCAATCTTGAGATATAGAGAAAGTCCCAAAATTACTATTTTTGGTCTTTTAGGGTTTTTAAGCACGAACCCCCAATCTTCAATAACTGTAGTTGTAGCACTGTTTTGGCTGCACAAAGGTTTATTTCAGAGTGGATACGATACCATGATATATTTTTAAAGTTTATACTATATCTAATTTTTTTTACCATAATAACATCATAATCATAAGAAAAGAATCACTAAAATAAATACAAATGCAACAACACAAGAGAACACAAAGATTTTCCTCGGGGAAACCACAAGGGAGAAAACCCCGCAAAACTTCCTCAATGTAGAATTCGACCAAGATAGAGTAAAACTATAGCAACAAGAATAGTTTCTCATATTCCACAGTAGACTCTTTCTCTTTCTCTCTCTCCAGTGCAATACTCAAGTGTAAGATGTATCCAAATGAGAGAGGCACCTCACCTATTTATGTTCATTAGGTGAGTGACTTAAATAACTAACTGTGTTGGCCAAGTTCCCTAATTAGGTCTGAATTAACTTGGGATTCTCAAAATACATTTTATATATTACTTATGTGGGTATTGTTTCCCCGACTTACAATTGAGGGTTTACCTCATGAATTTTACATGACCAATTACATCAAGGACATATCTGAATGGAGGAATAACATCTCCATAGGAGAACACAACAAAAGTACAATAGAATATCTTCCAAAGTTACAATATTTTAACAAAAACAAGACTAGACTACTTCCTCTCCTCAAGATGGGATTCCTATTCTCTCTGTAGCGCAATTTCTTGAGTGTTATACTTGCACAAATGAGGGAAGAGCGTCTCCTATTTATATTAATTAGCTGAGAGGACTAATAATTAAACTGGGATGAACTATCCTTCCTACTAGGGATGGATTTCCTTGGAAGACCCAAAAATAAATTTTAATAATTCTTGTGTGGGTACTACTGACCCAAATTACAAAGAAGAAACAACATCTCCAGAAGGGGTAATAACAATAGTAATACAAAATAGAATATCTTCTGCATTTACATTTATTTAACACTAGGTACCTTGTGCCTCATTATCATAATCAATGATTTGGATTGCATTTGTTAAGAGTTTACATCAATGATTGGTAATTAGACGATGTCTTACTACGTTCGATTTCATGACATTTATTGACATAGTTTAGACTCATACTGGTCTGAGTTTGTTTGAGGACCTCAAGTGCGTATATATCATCACACCATTATGCTATATCATTTGTTGCATTGGATGGAAACTTGTGCATATTGTTTCATATATTATTATGGATATTACTCAATATGGTCCTTTTTCTATAGATCTTTATTTGATTCCAGGACTTTAACACCCGGTTTTAACCCCATTTTCATTAAATATACATGATACATATATTGTAAATAATTAGGGTGAGGAGCTAAAGGAAAAAACCCCACCATCAATTTGGTTATGTTATGTTTCGGATTGGAATGGTCACCATTGGTATATTGGGACATATGACATATATTAAATTGTGACATCATGTAAATGTACATTTTAATTAAATAACCCAACCATCTATGTTCACTGCAACTAAAATGAGAAGGGGCATGATTCCAAAGGATAAGGAAGGGGAATGTTGAACATTGAGTCATGGGGGAAGAGCCATGTGTCGCCACTCTCTTTTGCTCACCACCACCTTAGTTATTCTATTTTTAGTTGGGGGAAGCAATTGGCTAGCAGAAAGACCACTATGCTCACACTCTATCCACTATGGGGATCAAGAGTCTGTTCATTTCCCTCACACTGGGCGGAGTTAAAAGGTTCCACATTCCATTGTTTGGGGGTTCGCCTTCCCTCTCTCGCACCAATTGCTAGTCTGTGATTTTTTCTTCCCCGTTCATGTAGAAATATGGTTCTCCTCTACCTCAAGAATTTGTTGGCCTGCGGATCGATTCTTTCCTCAGTTCACGCAGAGTTTGGTGTCTTCTTCCACCATTTTCAAATTGCATAAGTTTCAATCATTCCATCGTGGAATCGTGGTAGGGATTTCATTCATAGTTATGTGCTTTGGTGGTGTCTTTTTCCCCTCATGCACAGATTGAGAATTGGTTTCTTTCCCCATTACTGTCTGGGTAATTTATCTAGCAATTTCCTTGAGGATCGGGTGCTGTGGGTTCATAGTTGTTTATGGGTTGTTGTTTGCCATGATTGATTGGCTATGTTTTTTCCCTGTAAAAGCTTAAATAGATATTTGGCTGCTTGCATGTGGTGGTTTTATCCTCGGACTGCATTGGAGTGGTGAATGAGGGCCTGAGGTGCTTGATAAACCTGGTGGGTTGAGAACCACATAGACAGAGCTACTGAGCTGAATTTATTCTCCACAACCTCTGAATAGCACTGGAAGGGAGATCAGGGTCTGAGGGACTGCGTTGCAGAGAAGGGACTGATTTCCTTGTGTTGGGTGTGTTTGGGTTTTCTAGAAGCCAGGATGGATCTGGTGTTGGTGTTTGTTGCTCTTCAATGAGCTCACCAACTTAGCATTTAGCCTTTCCTAGCTCCTGTATGGCCTTATAAACCCAACTTTGTTGGCTTGGCTGATTCGTTATTCGCCTGATAAACCCAACTATGTTGGCTTGGATGAACTATGTACCCTTGTGGTGTCGTTATCCTTGGCTATGTGTAAGCCTGTTATTTCCTTATTCCTTGGGGAATCATGCCCAACTCGAGGGTGGCAGTGTTACTGAGATATTAAGGAGCACGTGGGCCTGTGGTTGGGTGGAACATTGCAGCAACGTAGCTGGTTGCAAACTAGTTCTCTCTAAGATAAGTACTCTTGCCTGACTTGTGTCTACAATTATATTTGCCATTGATGAATGATGATATACATGTTAAATGATGATCTGTATATGCATGAATGCTGATTGATATGTTTTGCTTTCGTTGTGTATATGAATGATTACGCTTCGTAAAATGTTTTTATGTTTTAAGTATCATGCTTCAGCAATATATGTATGTATATCCATGTTCATGGGGTTAGATGCCAAGATGATTTGATGTATGGTAGCATCCTCTTCACCAGTCGGAGGGTCGAGGATGTTACAAGGACATAGATCCACCTTGTATTTTTGTTGTTGTGATATTTCATTTTAGACATAGATCCACTTTGTATCTTCATGGATATTATCTACTATTTAACATGAATTGAATTTATACCCACATGGCCATGATCACTGCTTCTATATACCTCATGGGACACTACGCACTTGATTCAATAACCATGCTTTTGTCACTTCTAAGCATGGGTATTACCATGTTTGTAAGAGATTTATAACTTGTTTTGTTGTAGTTTCACTACTTATGGCTGCTTGTTGACAACTTTTCTCATGTCCATCATGAACATAGTTTATATATTTCAAAACATATTTTTGTCATTAGTTTTTGTTCTAAGCTCACATATTAGGGAGAATTTATTATAGCATATTTTTCCACATCATTGCAAAATGATTATTTGTTAGTTGATATACATTCTTGCATAATCCGTTCTCTTGTTATGGTTTAATCCCCATTATCCTTTCTTTATAAAATATTCAAATAATCCCAATTGTATACATGTACGTGACCTATTTATGTCTATCCCACATCCATGTGACCTATCTTTGTATAGCCATATACATCCTATTTTGAAGGTAAAAATTAAATTAATTTTCAGGAGATGTGAAAACAATTTCATGGTTCTTTAATAATCCTTTTTCGATGAATAACTATTTGAACTTCCCTAGTTGTCTCCCCAAAAGTATAAAATAGAAAGAGGAAGCATGAGAGAGAGGAGAAAAGAATAAAAAATCATCATTATGCTTCTCTTTTGTATATTGAATCGAGAATCCCTTTTTCTAGGTCTTGTTGCTGCTCCAAATACTTCCCTAAAAGTTTTGGTATTATAGGGCCCCTCCTTATACTTTGTTTAAACCATACTTAGACTAGTTTTCTAACTCGAAGAAGTCCACCCAAAAAACTTAGTTTTTCTAAGGGATTTTGCAAAAGAATTATTTTTGTCTAAGAAAAACTCACAGTTTTTCTTTGATGTATCAGAGGAACTTGGCCAGTTGCTCTAAGGTATCGATGGAACTTGGCCATTTCATCCGGCACAGTTGTCTAGATAAAAACACAATTGTTCTTCTCTCGCCTTTTCGACGCAACTCAAGGAATGTTGATGACATTGTCAAAATAAACTCATGAAATGTCACTGAAATAGTTAGAGGAACTTGGCGAATGATGGCAACTGAATGACAAACATCGAGATTTCAGATTAACTCTGAAAAATTGTCTGAAACAATTGACATTGAAGTGAACTTTCCAATAATCCAAACATCGAAACACTTCATCGAAGGAACTCGACAAGTGTCTTCGAAATGTCTAGAAGGAACTTGGGGAATTCCACCGAAACATTCAGAATGATCTTGGGGAATTCCGCCAAAACGTTCACATGACACAACATAAGAGAAAATTTGGCAAGGACACTGATACAATATTTGCAAATTGAGAATGTCACTGAAACTGTCGGCATCACTATTTCATTCAAAGAGACTGATACATATTTTTCACGCCAACTGGCATTATAATTTCCAACCACCACATTAATTGACCCAACCATGACACTTATGACTAATTTTCTCCATCGTTTCCTATAAATACGACCATTTTTTTTATCATAAAAACCATTTGCCCATGTTATCCAATCGCTGAAGGACAAGTTAGTAACCCATATACTCAGTCACATTCTGCGACCTCTAAGCATTTGATAGGTAGGCTCCCCATACGTCATCAACTCATATTGATTGAAAGTTGATTTTTTTTAAGGTCCTAGATGTAATAGACCCAACTAATGATAGTTTCATTCTTCCTCTTTCCCTATCTACATATATTCCCTATATGTGGTAGATGTACGCTCGTAATGCGCTCGCCTGGGTTTGTGCTTAGATTTTGTGTTAGATGTGCAAGTGCCAAGATTTTATGCCTAGTATACCCATTTGGGTGGGTGTACTTTTAAGTGTTCCCACTTGGTAGTAGGTTGTAGAAGCAACATCTTGAATTCCTGGTTACATAACTGATAAAGAATGAACACCTTCAGGCCACGAGGTATTTTAAAATCGGTTGCATAGAAACATTCTATCCATTCTATCTTTTTAGTCTATCCATGGCTAAAGTTTTCTTGTGGCCAGGATGCTTTCCTTAGATTTTTAAAACCCTTGGTTAAATCAATTCACCAGAATGCCAGTTATTCATTTATGTTTCTTGCCAGAGGAATTAAACATGTGATCATTTTGAACCCTTCCTAGTCAATGCGAGTCTAAGAATAACCTAGACGGGAAACCACTTGAAGTAGATTCTGATGCTTTCAGTCTAACTTCTTTTTCCTTTCCTTAAGGAAGGTTTGTTTTGTAAATTTTCAATTTTTTTCCTCTTTAAAGTTTTATCAAATTTTGAATTTTCCATTTATTTCCTTTTCGGAAACAATTTGAAAAGAAAACACATTTTAAGCGCGCTGTTGAGAAATTGCATTTTTCAAAATTTTGCTAGGATTGGTTAAATTGGTGTAGTCGAACCTTACCTACTGGATATAATGATATTACATATCTTACCACTAACATTTCACCCTTACCTAGTGCCAAGTCAATGTGTATGGATGAAAAATAGTGATGAGGGGAAAGAAGGTTATTCTAGGGAAGTTAGTTGTGAACCAGAATCCACCTTTATGGAGGAGGATTCACCACTAGTATAGAAGGATTTTAAGAGAGAATATCCCATCTTCAGACCACCTTTTACCAGAAAATGGAACACCTGGTTGAGAACATATCCATTCCATAAATAATACATTTTTCCTTCCATCCCAAGACCAAGACCAAGACCTGGTTTCATTCCTCTTTTTAGATCTATCAATTGAAGAGTCAATATGTATCATCCACACTCCATAGTTATTTCATACCTCCACTTTTCTTGGGTCTTGGGTGAGTGAGGAAAAACTGGTAGAAGGTTTATTCTTGGTGTTCTTATTTCAAAGGAAAGAATTATATGTCAAAATTAGAAGAACCCATTAGATGATACTACAATTCCATTACTTATGATTGCATATTTTTCTACATTTTCAATACAATGATGCATTCCTTCACATAAACTGATTAGCATTGTTACTTTGTAGAATATATCCTTGGTTATTTGTTTAAATCAATTAAATTTTTACTAGTTTAATTCACTTCTCATTATGCTTGCGTTCATGTATCATAGGTTCTATTTTTCGTCGAGTTGGGATACTTGACCGAGAAGAGTGTGAAAATAGAATCTGAGACAAAGGATATCTAAACTGACTAAGAAATATACCAAGAATAAGTCAAAGGAAAGTGGCGAAGACTCATATTTATAGATTATTTATGGCACCGGGACATAAACCAGATGTGAAGAAACAAAGGCGATTATAGGTTTTTCCCTTGAATTCAAATGAGGGGAACTTTATCAGATGATCAGAGTCTAGGACATCCCTAACGCAGGTATCAAGGAGATGGTTTTATATAAGTACATAAGAAGGTCGAAAACTACCAAAGCCACCATGCGCCTAGATCTCTTTCCTTGTTCAGAAGTTATTGGGTGGATTATACCTCAAATACATCCCTCATTGAGGATTATTTTTGATGTCAAAGGCGAGGAATTTTCCTCATTTCATCCATCCCACATAACAATGGATTACAAGTTACCTCCAATACATGTCATGATGACTAAAGAATGTATCAAAGGGATAAACATTGAACCCTTGGAGTACACTAAGAAGATGGTGGCACCCAGAAAATAATTAGAAAGAAGGTGAGTGGGGAATCCGAATCTTAGATCCTAACGACCCCATTCATAATTATAGCCTTACTTCTAAACATGGTTTTTGGTAGAGCCGATGGAACTATTTAGAAACTAGATTGGGTTCCTTTGATCTACTACATAGCCTTTGAAGGAACGGTATTTAATTGAGTAGATATCATCTCGGATAGCCTATCATCATTTGTCACGACTGCATATGGAGGTTTGACCTAGATGAGAGTATAATTCTACATGTCTTCTTACCTCATTGACTATATTTTGGCTAGACACCCATTTTCTAATTTAGGGTGCATATTTTGACGAACTCATCACTTCCCCTTGGAAGGAACCTCGATCTAGAGAACAACAAGCTTCTCCCTGAAGTAATCAAACTTCACTCTAGCCATTTCTAGCATAGAATCACATCAGGGATGATTACGTCTAAGGATAACCTGCAAGCTTCATCGGGACCTATTACATCCAAGGACAACCTACAGGACTTATTACATCTGAGCAGCCTATGAGCTTCACCAAGATTTATCCTCAGACAACCTGTCTCACTGACTATGCTAGAACTCCCTCTTTCGAGAGATCTCGATCTAGATCACTTCTCCTCTCTGCATCATATAGGAATGCAAGTCAGATCAACTAAATCAAATAGTAGTTTTCAAAGGAAACATACTACCTCCCAAATAGCGAGTGGCAACATCTTTTTCCTCAGCTGTACTCAGTGCGATGTAGGACTGCTTCTTTCTACACCAAGAAGTACTCTTCTTATCAATGGCACTGCCTTCCCAATCCGAATCCACATAACCCTCCAGGTTAATGTTTTGATTCACCTCATACTTGAGCTCATATTCAACTGTACCCTTAAAGTACCTCACTGCATGCTTTGCAACCATCAGGTGAACATGTCTCAATGTGTTCACAGCAAAGAAAATATATGGTCTTGTATTCATCAAGTAGATCAGGGAACAACTCATCTGATGATACATCATGGCATCAACCAACACTCAATAGCTTCAGGTTCGATTCCATAGGTGTGGTTATGGCGATGTAGTCCATCATCCTGAATCTATTCAGGATATCTACTGTATACTTCCCTTTTTGATTCCTCCATGCCTAGAAAGTAGTGCATCATATCCAAGTCCTTCATGGTCTATGCCACTCACCTTGAATCTTTCCTTGTATCCTACAATGTTTCCATCTACTGCATGATGGAACTACGAACTTCCCCTCAGATGTTGATACTACATCCTAGACATCATTCTTCTTGAACTGGTCTTCCCTTTATTCTTAGCTACTAATTCATAGCTGGAGGGTTCTGCATCAATGATGTCACTGCATTCATCATATTATTCTTCATCCTTGGATTGCTTCTCGAACTGTCATCACTTGTTCTTTGGAACAAGTCTCATCCTTCTTGTAGGTGATTGTATGTGATTTTTCCTACAAGTCAAATGCATTAGTTGTATGGTTAGAAACATTTCATAAGGTATATTCATAATGAAAAATTCTTTTGCATCAATATATATTATCATGCAGCTATTTTAACCAATACAACATTCATCCATATCTCACGGAAACTTTCTAGATGCCTTCCATCTCTACCAGGAAAACATTGAGATTGTGCACTAATCCAATATGTCAGCAAAGAGGTTTCATTCTAAATAAGTAGCAACANTACTTACCCATCACATGCATATTAGTAGTATACTGTCATTAATGCAAACATTCTATCATGCATAATACATCAACTAAATATAAAAAAATGCATAACAAAACAATATCATGAAATGACAATGAAATACTTATCTTTATTTGTTTCATGGGTATATTCCTTCTTGAGCCTTCCACTTCATCATCTTCTTCATTCATTACATCATCATTTCTTATCCAAATGCTCAAGATGGATAAGAGACTCTTCAAGAATTGAGTCCTTCATATTCCTCATCACTCGAGGGATCTTCTTTGAATCCTGAGAGCTTGATATTTAGTTGCTCCCATTTCCTCTTCTCTTATTATGAGTCGAGCTTCGTCTTTTGTGCACTCTTCCTAGTGTCTGCTGAAAGTAATCACTTCCTTATGGAACACATTCCTTGAATGAATGAATCCCATGATACTGGGAGACCATTCAAGGTGGTTATCACAACTTCTGTATTCTCCACTTCTTCTTCTACTTCTTTAGGTTTTTCTTTGATTTGAGAGACCCCTGTAAAGTATGACTGTATGGTCTCAGCACTCTGGATCTTCACATTCTTCAACTGGTTTCTCAAAGTCATATTTTGATTTATGTTCTTCCCTTTAAATAGCTTGGTCAAGGAATCAAACATCTCTTTCAGTTTCTTTAGGGAAGACACTTGTGGTATAAGGTGATACTTGATTGAATTAGCAATGATATTCTTGGCCTTGACCAATTTCTTATTGTGTAAGGCTTTTAGCCTCATCTCCCTCTTGAACCGGAACCTCTCTACTTATGTAGGTGTCCAATTCATTTACTTTAAGAACTAGTGAGATCCTATAATTCCATGCTTGGAATTTGTCAGACTCACCAATATTGTCATCAATATGCTGTGATTAGTCATCTTGAAATGATAACCTCAGCTGTAAATAGCAAAATATTAGATCTTACCCATTTGAGGTGTCCATCCTTGTTTCAGAGTTGGCTAATCTAGGGTTTGTCAAAGAAACCCTAGTTTTCAAAACTTAGAATCTTTTAGATCTGATTGGATATAAATGTATACCTATTCAAGGTGAGCTTTCCAATGTACTCCTTTTTTTAAAACAGTGGAGGGAAGCTCCCAGAACAGGAATCCCTAGTTTACCAATTTCTTCTGTAGAAATTCCTGATACTGTTTCTACGGTATCTTTGAAATTAATGCTCCTATATGTCTGAAATTTTGTACTGATGTATCCTCATCTATCCTTGATCCAACACCATAGGTTTTATCAGAATTTGTTTCACCAATTGGGACTTATGAGAGTTTTACCAGGGTGACCTGTTTCAGGACTATTCAGCATAACGAAGTTGTACGGACTACCATGTGTCACTGTTTCATTTTTAGGGTATGAAACTCTTACCATAGAACATATAGTCTGTTCCATTTCTGGAACATCTTGATAAATTTGATTTGGACCTTCGTAGCCCGTGATATAGCAATTCTCCCCAGGTGTCCTGTTTGGGGAGGAATCCTGGGAGAGGCTCAAACCCTAACTTGGAGGAATCATATCCCCTAGAATATAGTGAATCAGAGGCTAAAACTTGGAAAAAGTGTACATAAGGAATTTATCTTCGACCTGTGAATGTTAAGGCACCTGAACCTTCTCCAATCTTGAGATATAGTGAATCTAACAAAACTATCAGTTTCAATATTTTAGGGTTTTTCAAGCTTGAGGTCAAACTAGGGTTTGAATTTCCCAGAGTTTCACCCAACCAAAAATATCAACCCGGGTCTGTAAACTTTGATTTTAATGAGAAGAGAATTCCTATGCCAAGATCACTAAAAAATTCCTCTTTTGTAAAAATCCCTAATTTCCAACACCAAAAACTGAAAATGCCCGGAATCAAATTTTGCTTCGATAGAAAGATGTGCCCTTCAATGAAGAGTTAGCCTAGCCTTATTTTGCTGATGTATTGTGGAGAGAGACCGAAAAAGTAATAATCCCTAGCTTCTGTAGCTGCACAGTGTCTTCTTCTCAGGTTAGCTCTGATACCATGTTATATTTTTATCATTTAAGCAATATGATCTTAGGATCTTATTTGACAGAATAACACACACAACAATAAATGCAAGAGACAAGAGACACAAATAATTTTCCTTAGGGAAACCATAAAGGATAAAACCCTGCAACTTCCTCAGAGATAGAATGAGCACCAATGGCAGCAGTAAAACTTGAAAACATAAATATGATCTCCAACAGTTTGTTCTCTCTCTCTCACTCACTTGAGAAAGCTTCTCCTCTCTCACTCATGCGCCCCAGTGAGTGTGTGTGTGTATGATAAATAGAGAGGCCCGCCCAGTCTCTATTTATATTATTTCATTCACTTAATGTCCACTTCAACATGTCGGCCCCACTTAACAATTACTTACTAGGGTCGACATCTCTAGGAGAGTCTAATAACCCTAGTGCCCCACAATTGTGGGGACTTTTCCCTTCGATCAACAAGGAAGGTTAACCTTGACACAATTGTGGAGACTATTGCCCCAACGTACAATGGAGGGTTAACCTCAATGACTTTACATCACTTGTTTACATTATTGAATCTCCCGATCAGAACATCGGGGCATGACATGACTCAATTACATTATAGATACTTCACAAAATAAACATTGGGGTACAATACATAAGATATACAAGTGAATACATTTCGAAGTTACAAATACATCAACAATATAAAGAATTCACTTTTCCATCCATAAATGTGTTAGTTTATGTTTTTTTATTATCTTTTTATTTAAGCACATTCGTTTACAATTAAATAATTATATTTGAAGTTTCTTGCTTGTACCTTTTTCCATGTTTACGATTGCATATCATTTAAGATACATTTGGAGCAAAGTTCAGAAGAGGGATATTCTTCAAACTTGAACTCAAGGTAGGAATTATATCCCCATTTTGTTATATATGTTTGAAGTGTGAATTGTTTAAGAATGTCTTTATTGGTAGGATTATTTGAGTTCTTTATGGGAATCACAATATAGTGAGTTAGACCAAAAGGTAACTAGGGTAGTTAGAATATTGGAACACCTAGAGATTGCATTATTCTTTTGGCAAATGTATTTTTCATGTTTTTCTACATTGGGATTAGATACCCTAATGAGTACGCCATCTTACTGATAGGATGTCTGGCTAGATGTTGTGGATAATGGAAATGACCAGAACATTAGACAATGGAGTTGTGGATGAGTAGCATGAGTGGATGAATAATTGTAGTTATGCAACTAAGTTAGTAGTTAGAAGATTAGTTTTACTAAAAAAAAGTGTAGAAGTTTGTGTATGTTGTCCATGGTGCATTGCGATCATGATCAATTGTTTCTATGAGATATCATTTGATAAGATGTTGCCATAGGTTGTTTGTTTGGTTCAACACCATATACAATATCTATCGCTAGCATACTTGGAGGTTTCCTAGGATATAATTTGAGGCATTGTAATGACATGGGTTTGTGTCCATAGGGACATCCAAAACATATCTTATCAAGCATAATTCATGATGAGAAAGATTTTTAGGATGAGCTTGTGATGAACATTTGAGAATGCCACAAGAGTAGAGATTGAGGAGGCTACAACTATGTGAGGATGTTATGCTAGAAGGATGGTAGAGAAACATGTTTAACATATGCATTGAGAAAAAGTTCCATTACTAATTGACTCAAGGGGAGTTAATGAATAGTGGTGGGTACCTCTTAGGGATTAGGTTTCCAATGTATCATTCATTATTTTATTAATGGGTTATTTGTTCTAGGTTTTTAAGGTTTGTTATGGGATGTTTCCCAAGAAGGGGTATTAAATGATTGTTTTAATGTAAAAGTGGGTAGATGTAATTACTTTTTTCCTTCATGTGAATAGTGTAAATAAGGAGGCTTTTATAAGTATTAATAATATTTTGTTAAATCATTCTCCCATATCTTTCCGTTATTATAAAATTTATGGGTATGAAAAAGAAATAAATAAGGAGAAGTTTTGAATCTCCCTTTCCATAAAGGAAAATGGAGTTAGCTATGCAATTAGGTTTTTCAGTCATTAATAAAGTATACCTAGGTTTCTAATGTGTCATTAATGTGTTGTTTTATTTTACTTAGTTGTGGAATGAATTTTGTTGTGAAGTTGTTTTTTACATGCAGTTAATATGTTTTATGGTTAGCTAATAAACTATTAGCACAAGGAAAGTGCTAACACTAATAAATATTTAATAAGTTAGGAATGCAAATGGAAATAAAGCATGTTTTATGAGGAGAATCTTGACCTATATGAATTGAAAGAATCTGACAGCTAGGAGGTTGATTTGTGAGAGTCCTTTTCCATTTTTTGGCACATTGTATTCCTCGCAATGCAGAATAATTTTCTTATTGTCCTTTCTTCCTAAATGCAAGTCTAAATCCTGCATGACATCGTGTTGACAAAAAAATATCTTGGCAGCATAAATATATTGGATGATTCCATTCATCACATTAAAATATCAAAACCAAACCAATGATAGTGAACTCTAAAGCATACTTCAAACTTTATTTTGAGATGACATATAAATTTATTTGATGATAGGGATTATAATTTATTAGAGAATGAAAGAATCCAAAACAAAGAATATATATTTTAAAAAGGAGGTATGTAGAGAACAAAGAAATCAAAAAATTATAAAATGGATCATATGTAAATAAGTTTCATACTCAATATTCCCTATGAGTTGTAGGATATTTACTTTTCCATGTTTGAAACAGGAAAAAAAAAGAATAATCCCATTCCCAATCTATCCCACAAACATATACACATACCTTCTCCAATAATAAAACTAATTTGATATTTTTACCTTTGGGAAATTCCCCCAAGTCGAAGAAGTACTTCATTTTTACATCACCAAAAATATATATAGACATTTCTAGGTGATTAAGAAGATCATGTTTGTGAGATTCTCATGTTTATTCTTCTCTTGAAATATTATCCTTATAACTTTTCCAAATGGGAAGAATTTATCCACACAAACATATTCAAATCACCTTGAGCAAAAGTGGAAAACCCTTGCACTCTAGTGGAACCAGAAAATATTTTTCAAGTATAAATTTATGGCCTACAATGTTTTAAGAGTTATATTGAACACAAATTATGTTGAAGTTGCACAATTCAATGTTGATTTCAAAATTAGTTTTTGGAAACATGATTCGTTACCTGATAGAGAACTAGCTAAGATAAATGATATTATGAATGATATGTATTATTCATACCTTTTTAACAAGATTCTCCTTTGTCATTGTTGGATTCCAATTTTGGAGAAAGTATGAGAAGAAAGTAAATTAGAAGGAATTGGTATCCTCCAATACATTTATTTTATGCCAATAATGTGTACTATTAGTAATTCGAATTCCATAATCCTTCCTAGGTATAATAATTTTGTTGTATCATTTTGATTCAAACAACAAGGGTTCTAGATTTGATGTCAACCAAACATCATCTAAAACTACACAAGTTGGTCGATATGTTCTTAAATTTATTTTTATGCAATTGGTTGTGTGCATCATCTAAGCTCCAAAAAAGAGGCATTTGGCCACCAATTATATTATCCCACATTACCTCTAAAATATATGAAAGTTCATTTACATTATCAAGGTGTCAAATGATAATGAAAGTTATGTTGTTTTGGAATAAATCATAAAATCACAAAGAGAACAAGCATTCCACAAATGTTTGGAGAACAAAGAATAAATATGGAAATATTACCTTTGAAATCGATGTCCTTGCAAAGGATTTCTCCAAGTGTGGTTTTTCCACTCCCACCCATTCCTGATATTCCAACAACATTAACAAAACTCAATAGTAGAACTTGTTAGACATCATTGATACAATCAGCCAAACCCTTTACAAATTTTGGAATATCTAAGAGTCTCGAGGTGTAGGTCTTGATGGCCTATTAAGCCTTTGTATCTTCATGCATCACATATAATGGGCCCCTAAAATTGCTCATTTCTGGACTAGTTTTCACTATCTTGGCATCATGTTTCACCACAATTTAATATATTAAAGAGTCTCTTTTACTTTAATTGAATAACTAAAATAAATCAAACTAAAATATGCATAGTTCATTATTTTAAATGTATTAAATATAATATTTATGATGCTATTTTTGTCCTTACACCAACAAGTATTTTATTTAGAAGATTATCGGACATGTGGCCTGAGGATTGTGGTCATCTACATTTTTTTTCATAAATAAGATGTAACCCTATATTTGTTTTTAGCATCCAACGCTTGTTTCAATACCTAATTTGGTCCCGATCATCATTGGGTTTTTCACATGAATAATCATTTAAACATCCTAGGAATTCATTCAAAATATTTAAATTAATATGGATACTAATATAAGAAAATTACGTTCATAAATAAGAAATTGTGGCATTTACAGTCGTCACTACAAAATCATTTCTTCACTCTCATTGTCGAATCTAGTTGTTAGTATTTGATGGTTAGTATTTTGGAAATGGTTATAACACCCACAAGCATAAAATAAATTGAAACTATCCAAATAAATTTTAAAACAGAATAGACACATATGGAGTTTTTAATATAAAAACTGTCAAATAAATATAACATGATTTATTAATAGGCATTTCATTTATGTTACACTAAAATGTATTTACATTATAGTTGTTATGTACAGGACTGAATGCAGATGGTGCAACATAAGGAAGAAACTAAATCATTTGTGCATTGCCAATCAAACCCATAATTGTACATTTCCAACAGTCAATTTGACACTCATGTCATTAAGCGAGGAAGCATATTTCAGGTCTAGTTTATTAGAAATACATGAAGAATCTAGCAACACCATTCAAAACTCATTTCTCAAACATGGTTATTTACCTCAATCTTGTATAGATTTTGAAAATTCTCAACGGATGGGGAGGAATTCACATCTAATCGAGACTGATTTTTCGAAATTTTGTGCATGATTGGTTTTCCAAATTAAATGGTTTGTTGAGCGACACATAGTTTTGGTGTTTCAATTTTATCCTTACCCACTTGTATTTTGATGTATAAATATGTATGACATCAATTGATAGAGGGGGGCTATTATCATTTGTAATGGAGGAGTGCTTGTAATTCCTTGGAGTTTTCAGTCAATGAGAACAAGTGGATATACTTTCACATGCTCTAGATCATTATTTAGTGTAGTAGACCTCTTCCACGGTGCAGGCCAAGTTTGTAAGGGCCCTCATCCTTTGGTATGTGTTGTGTTGTTTTATAAATAGGTAGAATACTAGATTTACATTTTTATTGACTTTAGATAAACATTTCATATTATTAATTGTTACATAAAGATATTTTGTTGAGAGTATTTAGACTCATACATATTTTATTATTGTTTGATTCCAATTTCTTACATCTCATTTATACTCTTTACATTTGATTTGATAATTAAAACATAGATATCTTTCCATTTGATTGTATGCATCAATATTGTTTTCATTTACCCATACTACATGCTTCATTGCAAGGTCTTGGAAATATGCAAAAGATAACTTGAAAGAACACTTTCATTTGATTTCCAAAATCCATAATGACATCTTGAGCTCAAGCAAATAATGCATATTTATGAATTTCAAATGCTAAATTGTGTTATAACGAATCAATATCAGATCTGAAGTATATGTGTCACAGTTTAAAGATTTGAATGTGTTCACTGAATTGTTAAAATTGAATTTCATGTGCCAAGGATCAATTGAATTCTAGTTGCACAATCATTGCAGGAAAATATTGAAATCTTAAATGTGGCAAATCTATTTCTTTTTCCTGGTACTATTGTAGAAATATGTTTGGAATAAATTATTGCATAACAAGATCCACAACTAAAATTGAGCTGAAATACTGAATGAAAAGAACGAGTTTATGAACCTGTTTATTCATTGGCTCCTTATAGAGTCATACATGTAATTTTTTTATATACAAAACTGTTGAAAGAACTCCGATGTTATGAACAAGTCACATTTATGGAATTGGTCAAAGATATTAGCATATAAATTGTTGTGGAAATTTATTTGACACTTTCAGATTTGATTGAGAGTCGTATCTTGTTATTCTAGTTTTGTTATATTGGATTTTCATTTTTTATAATCGTTTTTAATTAATTGGTGATTGGATTTTAAATTAATTCCTTTTAACTCATTAGGTAATTTAGTTTAGTACATTACTTTTCATAACTAGTTAGTTCTTTTCAAAATTGTTTTTAGTATAGGTTATTAGTGCATGATTTTGATGTTTTTCAATTTGAAATTTGTTTACTTTGAAGAATTTATAATAGATTTAATTTAAGTTTCTTTTTTTCGTGAGATTTGGATTGTACTAGTTTCTTTTTTTGATTGATATGTTGTAGTTTCTTCATAGTACAATTGTTTTGAAGCAGGAAATATTTGGTGTTGATTAAATTTAATGATCTGAAAGCTCTTACATTTGAATTTTTTTAGTAGTTTCAATCACCAACAGAGAGATTAATGACCTAACTCAAGAGATATGGTCACGTTATCCTCTCAATGTGATTGGGAAAGTTTCAATTATTTTGTGTATTTTCCATCATTGGATTAAGTTAGATCACTTTGACCGTGCACATACAGTCTCGACACCTCTAAGTCTATGAATCTTGTTCGATAATTAATTGTCGTCAATACTATCATATACTTTTACCGACAACATCACTTGAGGTATAGAAATTGATTTGTTAAATCTTGATAATATTAGAAATGGGATTGTTAGTCCTTATAGCATTGACATTCTTAATTTCACATAAAATTTGTTGGAAGTAAACTCTAAAATCTACATCTAGTTTCTATGCATAAAGGATGGTATTGTGTGAAAAATGAGTGGCAGCACTATATGTCCCATTTTTCTTATTGATAAGATCATAGTGTCCACCCAATTCCATGGGGTATTCACTCAATGAAATTGTACCATAGCGCCTTCATTAATGGGATATTAAAGAGAACCCCTAATTTCACTAGATATTGAAAAATACCAACCAAAATCATTTTATTTGTACCCCTCCAAATATATATTTCCAATTAAAAAATAATAATTTTATGAGATACCATTTTTTATACTGCCTAATACATATAAACCCCCCTATATCCTACACCACCCCAAATAACTACAATATATTGACCCCATTTTTCACAATTTAAAAACACCCCTTTATGAATGAACGTGATAAGATATTGCTCAACAAGGTAAATATCTCCTGCCCAATTCGATCAAACCTTTCCTCCTCGAAAACCCTAAAATAGTGTCCCTTCAAACCCTTGCATCACATCTTAAACCCTTTCCATAGATCTTGCTCAAAACCGCTTCATAACATCTGAATCAACTGAATAGAGCACAAGAACTAGTAAATAAGTGACAAAGACAAGACAACTAAATGGAAGAAAGGCATAGTTTTGTACATACTGTTGATGATAATTTTCGTCATCAAAGGTATTAGCGGGAAAAGTGTTTCCAGGATTCCAGAATGATCCAAAACTTTATAATCTTCATGTGTGTCCCTCCCTAGAATCCATGCATAAGCATTCAAAGCTATACTCGCTCTCTAGCTATCTTGAGATAATGACTTGAAGTTTCCATCACTAGAGAGTTTTTGAGATCATTAAAAAAATGAATATTTGATGACTTAGGATTGATGGTTTATTATTGAAAGTTGTATATGATGCTATTTTGGTCAAACATTATAGGTTGCTTCACACATCACACAATTAATATGATTCAAAGAATCATCTCGCAAAGTTGATATGGAATCTCTAGATTTACTTAATGGTTAATAAATGGTCATTCTCTAGCTTTCCCTTCTTATTTATCTTTCATATAATCTCTTTTATTAATCCCATTGATGACAATACATTATATGTCCTTGAACAATATATTTCTTAAGCTTCAATCCCTTTATTTATTTTTCAGTTCATAACATTAAATCCGCCACCCGTATCTTTTTAATAAAAGTTTAAAGTATTATTAAAGCCCTTACCTTTTCCACTGAAAATTTAGAGTATTATTGAAAAGAAAATTTAGAATGAAGCTTTAAACTATTACTAAAATGAAGCTTTAAAGTACTTTTAATCCGAAGCTTTAAATTATTACGAAAATGAAGCCTTCAGGTATTATTAAATTAAAAAGTAATATGA
Source organism: Pseudotsuga menziesii (assembly GCA_001517045.1). Lineage (NCBI taxonomy): Eukaryota > Viridiplantae > Streptophyta > Pinopsida > Pinales > Pinaceae > Pseudotsuga > Pseudotsuga menziesii. Next base: position 517,000 of record LPNX010267930.1, on the reverse strand, counting down.
AAACTTCCAAAGTATTATTAAAATAAAGCTTTAAAATATTTTTAATTTGAAGCTTTAAAGTATTATTAAAATGAAGCTTTAATGGTATTATTAAATTAAAAATTATTATTAAAACCTTAATTTTTATTTTTTTTTAAGTTCATAATTTTAAATCCGCCACCCTTATCTTTTTGAATAAAACTTTAAAGTATTATTAAAACCCTTCCCTTTTCCAATGAAAATTAAAACCCTTCCCTTTTTCATTTTAGAGTATTATTAAAAAGAAAATTAAGAATGAAGCCTTAAAGTATTACTAAAATGAAGCTTTGAAGTATTTTTAATTCGAAGCTTTAATGTATTACTAAAATGAAGCTTTCAGGTATTATTAAATTAAAAAGTGATATTGAAACCTTTAAAGTATTATTAAAATGAAGCTGTAAAGTATTATTAAAATTAAAAAATATTATTAAAACCTTTAAAGAATTATTAAATTAAAAAGTATTAGTCATTCACCCGCAAGTTTGATGTGTTTTTATATGACATTTGACTTTTAGAGAAAGTAAAGCATATATAAACAATGACGATAACAAGCTCCCTGCCGTTGTGGGATTATGTTTATTTTTTTTGCAATTAAATCTCCTTTGTCGAATCTAATCGTCAAGTCCCCAAAAATTAGTTTCTACGAGGATAAGTTATATTCAAATATGTCGATGAAGCCCACATTATGTGAAGAATATTTGAACATGTTACATATGCAGGATATATTATGTTTTAAAAATTGCAGGATATGTTATGTTTTAAACATTGCAACCAATCTAGGGTTTGTCCTATGCACTAAAATATGAAGGTATGAGCAGAAGTGAACAATGGAGAGAGTTTTGATTCGATTTAAAATACCTATTTTGCGTAACATCCCCATAGAGAACGCGACCGAAAACGTGAAAATACCTTCCATTGATGGAAGTAAAGCCTTTGGAATGCTAAGGAATTTGAGAGTTGTGTTTACTTACTCACACAACACTCGTTTGGGTATATAATCTGTCGTTGATTGTCAATCAATAATCTAAAAAACCATTGAGACCATGCTTTTTCCAGAGTATGCTCAGTTAACCCTCCTGTTAAAGTCTAGTATACCTATTCCAAGCAAGTTAGTATTGGTATACTAAAGGTACCAATATATAGAGGAAATAGACTTTTACATATGAATATAAATATATAGATTAATCGTAATAATATATTTTAAATGCCTTTAGTATAGAGGAAAAGGATTATTAAAATTAAAATAGAAATGTTTTGAAGGATAAAGACAAATGTTGTATAAGATGAATAAATATATTTTAATAGAAATATGTAAATATATAATAATACGAGGATATATTTTGTCCCACGTGCGCTGGGAAGAGTAACAAGAGATAACTACGACCTATCAAAGGAGAAAAAAACCGATTGACTTATTTACCCGACAGTTTGTATCGATCAGACGTCGGATGTGACCGCTCACGCGAGCCAGGTCGTTCGATCGGTGCAAATGGTCGGTTAAGTAGTTTACTCCGAAAAAAAACGACAATGGGATAGCCGCTTTCCACAGAAGTTAGTTTGGAGGTTTCTCGGCACAACCATCCATTATGATAGAAGCGTTTATACTATGCCTTTAGATATTTATGCATTTTTCCTTTCTCAATTTGTCTGTTGATCTAAAGCCTGTAGATCCCAATGAGGCTATGCTTTTGATTTTAAACGGATCTATATATATCGTTGCTAACATTTTCTTTTTGCCATATAATGGAGATCCGATCTGAATACATATTGTGATAAACACTTGTATTCTTAGTTGTAGCCTCTATTTGAGTGAAGTTCTGGAATGTCATAAATCCATTGATTACCTCACATTGAAGACATTTTGCTGTTGAAATTTTATACAGAAATCCAGATCTGAAATTGCCTTCTACATGTAATAGATTGTTTAATAGATGATTCCCTCCGCTTGGATTCATTTTGCTGTTGAAATATTGGTTGGTTGAAATTTTGCTGTTGAAATGTTGAAATTTTATTACACCTTTTCCAGCGTTTTGCAGGTTACTGAGATCTGGAAATTTTATGCTGTGTGTTTTGATTTCTTTTTCCCATTTTCAAACGATCTGCCCAATTTGTTTTGAGATGATATGTCCATCGATTTCATTTAAAATTTTCAATTTGTTAACTGAGTATGAACAGATCCGATCTGCCCAGTTTTTCCATCAAGTTCATTTAAATTTTTCAAGTTGTTGACTGAGTATGAACAGATACGATCTACCCAGTCTTTCCATCGATTTTATTTGAATTTTCAAGTGAGTATGATCAGATCTGATCTGCCCCGTTTTGTATTGACAAGATATGTCCATCGATGTCTTTTAAATTTTCAAGTTGTTGAGTGAGTATGAATAGATCCGGTGTGCCCAGTTTTTCCAAACTATTTTACTTAAACATTCAAGTGGTTGATTGCTTCTGAAAAGAGGTGATTTTCCCACCCATCAAAATTATTTAAATTTTCAAGTCATTGACAGGGTATGAACAAATTCGATCTTCCCAGTTTGTATGGAGACGAACCGCCAATAGAATTTATTTGCATTTTCAAGTTGTTGATAGTATGTGAAAGGAGGCGATTTAGCCATCGATATTAATTGCTTTCTCAAGTTATTCACGGTGTCTAAAAATAGGCGAATTTCCCATTGTTTTTATTTGTTATCCCATGACTATATACAAAGGCGATTTTCCTTATTTCTAGGTGTGGAGTGTGATGTCATATAAGAGTATGAAAAAAATGTAAAAGTGGTAATTAAGATGTGGCTATTTAGCGCCAAGTAGAATAAAAGTGGCTAATTAAGATGTGCATAAAAGCTTCATATATTTATGAAAGTTTCATGTAATTGTGGTGATGTATTGTCCACTCTTTGTATTTAAGGAGGCCAGATTTTATGGCGTTAGGTCTCAATTTCTTGATATTTGGGACTTAAACTTATTGATGAAAACCAATATTTTCTTGTTAAAGAATTAACTAAGGAAACAAAATTCCTTATTTGTTTCCTTATTGAGGAATAAAACTTATTGTTATATTAGGAAATTTTAAAATAATATTAACTAACCATTTGGATGAATTTGGAACGGGACTTTAGCTAAAAGCTCACGATATATTTTCCTTCGAATCCGTAGATACAAACTTACACCATAATAATATAACTATGTATCAATGATGATTTAAAATGTGTTCTGAGATTATTTGAAGATACTTTTATGGTTATGTGGGTCTCGAGTTGATAATGTAAAGGTTTTCTATCGTTATATGAGAAACTGTGAGAAGGTGAAAAGGATAACACATCATATGTGATGTAGGTTGTATATATTCATATGTTGATTTACCTTGTTTGTTAGAGATAATCACGAACTTTGAATAGTTTGTTGTTGATTTTGATGTGTTATGCTTGTGCTTTTAAATCATTGTCTCCATTTATGAATTTATGTTTGTTCATTTTGGATCTCATTGCTGATGGGTAGATGATATTTTCCGTGGTTCATGGATATATTAGTTTATGAATAAACCTATGATCTCATAGTTGATGGGTGTTATTACTATGCTTGAAATTTGTGAAATTCATGTATGAAGATATTGATCTCAGCGCTGTTGATATTGATCTATGGTGGTTTTTCGTTGCCTGTGACTCTGCTTATTATGATTTTCATGTACCTGCGATTTACTAAAAATCTAGACCATGTATTTTAGTAGTTTCCAATGCTCCAAAATGGACCAAGTATGCATCTTGATTAGTATTAGTTGTTGTTCTATAGTTGATAAATAGTATAGACTAGGAGTAACCTCTTCTACTTTTGGAATATGTTTAAGTGAAAGGGCGTTCCATTTAAATGGAAAACCGATCAAAGAAGGAAAATGGTAATTGGAGAGTATTCTCGGTGAAAGATATTGAAGGTAAAGAAAATGACAATGCACGTGCCGCAAGATTGTAAATATTCTCTCGATAAAATAATATAAAGACTAACAAGCTTTAGTGGATGTAGCCTCATGGATGGGGTGAACAACGCATATGATGTCTCTCTCTTTTGCTCTATATTTTACGTTTGTATATACTCATTTTCATGTGGTATTTAATGCATGGATGATGCATAACAAATGATTTATGATACATTTCCTATATGGATACATTGCGCTATGAAATATACTTGCAAGCATACAGTTAATGATTTATGTCATGTAGGAAAGGTGATTGGATAGTTAAAAGTATTAATACCTTTTGCTTAATGTTTTGATTTCAAGATAAAGAAGTAATATCTTGATTTAAAAGTAAGTAATCGTTATTTTGCAAGATCTTCTTACCATGGTATAGATTTGGGTAAAGTGCTATTAGTGTTTACAATTATGTGATTACACACTCTCAAGAGATTTAACACGGTTGACTTATTGGTTATAGTAAAAGTGAAAAATTTACCCCATTTTCTCATAATTTACATTGAGAAATTTTGGGTTTGTTACAAATGGTATCATAGCCTCAGGTTCAAACACTGTGCCAAAATGGACCCACATATACACAAGTAAGTTATGGACTGTTTGAATTATTGTTTATGAGAATGGGTTGCATAAGATTTTATTGTGCAACATGTAAGCTAAAGAAAAAATAATTATTAAATTTTAAAATACACATTAAAATTCTTTGATGACTAGAGTATACATGGATGCACCAATTAAAATGCATCAATGATAAAGGAAGTAGTATAAACTATAACTTAATTTGGTACAAGCGAACATAAGGATAATGGCTAATTGAGTTGGTCCTTAAACCTCCCTGTTAAGTAAATAGGTAGTCATAAAATCAGAGATTCTAATTGTTAAGTTCTTTTGAAGCATTATGTTTGTCACTAGGTGCATGTAAGAATTTGTTAAGACATGAATTATATATTGAAGAAATTGAAGCATTCCATTTCTGCTATCTTGACCATACGATTGCATGGTAAGAGCTCTATAAAAATAGTTTTTGAGCCTTCTCCTGATAGACCTTGGGTGAGGTCTACTTATCCCTGAAGAGTTAGTTAACAACAATATGTTAGTCTACGGAGCTCTTTATTTTTGTTCATTTATGATAGTTTTTAACCTGTTATCTTTATACTAACCACATTAAGCTATATACTCCGGCTTGAAGTCAATATCAATTTTACTGCAAGACCTCATTGTAAAGTGTAACTAAGGTTATCTTTAGTCAAAATTAGGCATTGTCATAAACATTAAAAAATCACTAAACGAATGACTTAATGAAGTAGTTTTTCGCAAAAGATAGAAGGTGTAAAACAAAGGAAAATGAAGTATTATTGAATTGATTATACAAGTTTTACAAAATGTTGAAAGTATCGAATTATGAAAATCCAATAAAATGTTGAGGATAATGAATGTAAGTTGTAGAAGGGTTAATGTAAAATGTTTTTTATGATAAATTGTAAAAGATCATTTGTTTTAGAATCGACTATGTGTCATCATCACTGTCATTGTTTCAAAGTAGCTGCAAATACCAAGAATTGATAACGTTGATTATACAAACATGATACTTAATTTAAATGATCATATGAGGAACAATATTCTTAGAACTTAATGAAAGACAAGAGCACAATGTATAATGTATAGTAAGCATATGGTAAGAATCTGGATATAAATAACGGAACTCATGAACATATGTGAGTAAGAAAAACTATATGAACCTATTTGATATGATTTGTGCATGTTGTAAATATCAAATGTTCAAAAAAACAATAAATGGATAAAATAACTTTTCCTGGACTCAAGCAAGAAGATAAGTGGAAAAGAACTTCCTAGACTCAAGCATGAAGGCATGGGGGGAAATAACCTTTCTCTAAGGGAACACCAAGAGGAAAAAATTGAGGATCCATCTCTACTTTGCTAAAGTAACTTTTCCTAGTCCCAAGCAGGAGGCTGCATGGAAAAGAAATTTCTAGACTCAAGTGAGGAGGCTTGAGAGGAATTATGAAAGAGTCTGTGATATCAATGGAAATACCTAGACAGAATGTTGACATCTAGATAACATGACATTGTTAGATGTTATTGAGAGAAAAATTTTGACTAGCAATAAAAAAGGAGAGTAACCTCAAAGTTTTAGCCTGTAAGACCAATTGGTGTGAGCAACTCGAGATAGAGTTCTGTGATCAGCAGAGAGCTGTTAAAGATGAAAAAATCAAGGAAGGGTTTGTTCATCAACAAAAGTGTTATTGAATGTTGTTCAACTTCACGATGAAAACAATAAAACACATATTGATGATTTTCCTCATAATTAGACTGTTGAATGTCTTAATGTGTAAATGTTATGAAAATTTAATTAGGAAAATTCCCTCAAAGGAGAGGGTGAATAGTACATTTTAAAAGATTATTGCTTGAAATTATGTGAAATAAATTATGCTAACTTATGACTGAAGGAGATGTCTATGTCAAGTTGAAGACAAGTTTAAGCATCCGAGTACTCAAGGTAAAATACGTCCTCCAAAAGATCATCAAATTGGGAGTACTTATGAATTCTTTTGAAGTTCATCCTATATTAGGTATTTTTAGGATGGTGAGATGACAAACAAAGGAAAAAATATGTTTTGTAAATTGAAAATGTTGTGTTGTAGAAAGGACTTGAGGTTTATGTTTTGAATTAGACATTGAATTAATGACATGTTTACTGAATAAATTTTGGAAAACCTAGTTTTGTTGCACAAAAGTACATGTTATGAATGATAAAGGCTCGTGGGAATCACAAAATATTGAAAATGATCAAAGGAAAGCTGAAAGACATCGCGGAGGATGCGGAAGCAAGAAATAAGAACCTAAAGGGAAGTGAACACAAAACCTTGGTCATATATGTAACACTGAGGACGGTGTTACTTCTAAGGGGGAAAGTATGTAACATCCCATTGGAGAACGCGCCCGAAAAAACTTGAAAAGACCTTCCATTTAGGCAAGTAAATCCTTGGAATGCTAAGGAATTTGAGAGTTCTGTTTACTTACTAACACAACACTCTTTTGGGTATATAATCTTGAGTTGATTGAGAATCAATGATATAAGAAAACAATGAGACGATGCTTTTTCCAGAGTATGGTCAGTTAACCCTCCAATTAAAATCTACTATACCTATTCCAAGCAAGTTAGTATTGGTATACTAAAGGTACTAAGATATAAATGAATTATATATAGATGAATCATAATAATATATTTTAAATGCCTTTAGTATAGAGGAAAATGTTATTATCATTTAATTAAAATAGAAATGTTTTTTTGGATAAAGACAAATGTTGTGTAAAGATATGAATAAATATATTTTAAAAGAAATATGTAAAGATATAATAATAGGAGGCTATAATTTTTCCCACATGCGTTGGGAGAAGAGTAACAAGAGAGAACTACAACCTCTTAAAAGAGGAAAAAATGACAACGGGATACCCTCTTTCAACATAAGTTAGTTTGGGGGTTTCTAGGCACATCCATCCATTATGGTTGAAGCGTCTATACTCTCTGCTCATGTATTTATGCATTTTTCCTTTCTCAATCTGTCTGTTGATATATAGCTTGTAGATCCCAATGAGGGTATGCTTTTTATTTTAAATGGATCTGTTTAGATCGTTGCTGACATTTTCTTTTTGTCATATAATGGAGATCCAATGTGAATTGAGATTATGAGAAACACTTGTATTCTTAGTCATTAGAGGAAATTTGGTGGCTAAAATGGGCATCATAAGAAAACACGCCAACAATAAATTTTTTGAGTTAGAATTCAAGAACCAATAGAATTTCAATAAAATGAGTCAACCATAATGGTTGAATTCACAGATTTGTCATAAAATAAAACTACCTTTTTGCTCGTATTTTTGACATATCTCCCTTTGTTTTTACTCAAATTTCAAGCAGAAGAGCTCGTTGGATGCAGAATTCAATCCTGCATCCAACAAGTACCCACACTGCATACTTTTGACGGAACCCTCTACCCTCAAAACAAGAAATATCTGAAAAAACGTGATGATGATGTCATCATCACATTTTTTCAAGTATTTCTTTTTTTGGGGGTAGCTGAGTCCGTCAAAAGTATGTAGTGTGGGTACTCTTTGGATGGAGAATTAAATTCCACATCGAACGAGCTCTCCTGCTCAAAATTTGAGTAAAAATACAGGGAGATATATCGAAAATACGAACACAAAAAGTAGTTTTTTTAATTCTTCCATCAAAATTAATAACTATTATTTTATTATTTTAACTATTGTTTTATTATTTTTATTGAGAGGCCCATTTTAGACCTCAAATTTCCTCTAATGCGTAGCCTCTGTTTGAGTGAAGTTATGCAATGTCATAAATCCAATGATTTCCTACAATTGAAGAGTTTTTTATGTTCAAAATTTGATATAGAAATCTAGATCTGAATTCTCCTTCTGCATGTAATTGACTGTTTAATAGATGATTTCCTGCATTTGAAGTCATTTTGCTATTGAAATATTGGTCGTAATACATATTTGATTCTTACTCTATGTTTTGGTCTTTGTATAGACTCGGGAGTTATTACACCTTTGCCAGCTTTTTCAAGGTTATCGAGATCTGGAAATTTAATGCTCTGTGTTTCGATTTCCTTTTCCCATTTTCCAATGATCTACCTAGTTTGTTTTGAGATGATATGCCCATTGATTTCATTTAAATTTTTCGATTGGTTGAACGAGTATGAACATATCCGATATTCCTAGTTTCCATCGATTTCATTTAAAATTTTCAAGTTGTTGACTGAGTATGAACATATACCATATGCCTAGTTTTTCCATCGATTTTATTTAAAATTTCAAGTGAGTATGATCAGATCTGATCTACCCTGGGTCGCGCTGTAGGAAACACTGAAATGGAAGTCCAATTTCATTAACAGTCATGCTCGACACCATTCGTTGTTGCTGTTGCTATGGAGCATCTGCATCATTTTCATCTTCAACTCTATTCGTTTGGGTGGGTGTGGCCACGGCCACGTCAGGGTTTTGTAAAGCACCAGCAAAATTATCTACTACGTTGACCTGGCCTTCCATATATCTCATAACACTCAGGATGAGTTCTTTGTTACGTTTCTGCTCGCTCTCTTGTTGTCGCCTTTCATATTCGTTTTCCATTCTAAATAACTGAATTCAAGTATTATTGCACAAATTCTAACCAACAAACTTTGACTGAACTCAGTATAATTACTACTACCCATATACAACTTCCTTCCTACGACTCAGAACGTTTAAATATGGGAACATATATTATTTTTACCACTCAGAACGTTTAAATATGCGGAAGGTAGTATTATATATTTTCTTTTTAAATATTCTAACTCTTTGGTGATGAGACATAGGATGGAGTGGAGAGGCACGTAGGTTAAATTAATTTCTTTACTTTTGGGCTGGGGTTAACTTGAGTAATCTAAGAAATTTCATTTTCTTTACGTGCGCTGGGGGAAGAGTAACAAGAGAGAAAAAAACGACAACGGGATACCCGCTTTGCACAGAATTTAGTTTGGGGGTTTCTTGGCACAACCATCCATTATGATAGAAGCGTTTATACTATGCTTTTAGGTATTTATGCATTTTTCCTTTCTCAATTTGTCTGTTGATCTAAAGCATGTAGATCCCAATGAGGGTATGCTTTTGATTTTAAACGGATCTATATATATCGTTGCTAACATTTTCTTTTTGCCGTATAATGGAGATCCGATCTGAATACATATTGTGATCAACACTTGTATTCTTAGTTGTAGCCTCTATTTGAGTGAAGTTCTGGAATGTCATAAATCCATTGATTACCTCACATTGAAGACATTTTGCTGTTGAAATTTTATACAGAAATCCAGAGCTAAAATTGCCTTTTGCATGTAATAGATTGTTTAATAGATGATTCCCTTCGCTTGGATTCATTTTGCTGTTGAAATATTGGTTGTAATACAAAGTTGATTCTTAGTCTGCATTTTGGTCTTTGTATAGAATAGGGAGTTATTACACCTTTTCCAGCGTTTTCGAGGTTACTGAGATCTGGAAATTTTATGCTGTATGTTTTGATTTCTTTTTCCCATTTTCAAACGATCTGCCCAGTTTGTTTTGAGATGATATGTCCATCGATTTCATTTAAAATTTTCAATTTGTTAACTGAGTATGAACAGATCCGATCTGCCCAGTTTTTCCATCAAGTTCATTTAAATTTTTCAAGTGGTTGACTGAGTATGAACAGATACGATCTACCCAGTCTTTGCATCGATTTTATTTAAATTTTCAAGTGAGTATGATCAGATCTGATCTGCCCCGTTTTGTATTGAAACGATATGTCCATCGATGTCCTTTAAATTTTCAAGTTGTTGAGTGAGTATGAATAGATCCGCTGTGCCCAGTTTTTCCAATCGATTTTACTTAAACATTCAAGTGGTTGATTGCTTATGAAAAGAGGTGATTTTCCGACCCATCAAAATTATTTAAATTTTCAAGTTATTAACAGGGTATGAACAAATTCTATCTTCCCAGTTTGTATGGAGACGATCAGCCAGTAGAATTTATTTGCATTCTCAAGTTGTTGATAGTATGTGAAAAGAGGCGATTTAGCCATGGATATTAATTGCTTTCTCAGGTTATTGACAATGTGTAAAAATAGGCGAATTTCCCATTGTTTTTATTTTTTTTCCCATGACTATATACAAAGGCGATTTTCCTTATTTCTAGGTGTGGAGTGTGATGTCATATAAGAGCATGAAAAAAAGTAAAAGTGGTAATTAGAATAAATGTGGCTATTTAGTGGTAAGTCGAATAAACGTGGCTAATTAAGATGTGCATAAAAGCTTTATATATTTATGAAAGTTTCATGTAATTGTGGTGATGTATTGTCCACTCTTTGTATTTAAGGAAGCCAGATTTTATGGCGTTAGGTATCAGTTTATTGATATTTGGGACTTAAACTTATTGATGAAAACCAATATTTTCTTGTTAAAGATTTAACTAAGGAAACAAAATTCCTTCATGAGGAATAAAACTTATTGTTATATTAGGAAATTTTAAAATAATATTACAAGGGATATTCCAATTTTATTCCACATTGATGAGTGGCGATGCTAGGGACACGAATATTCCAATATCATTAGTAACTCAACGGAAAACATAATTTCATATCTTAGCTACTTATGTCTTATAGTACAACTTTTCTAGCCCATCCAAATGTGAGCCTTTACCTAGGTGCACTCTTTCTACACAACCAGTAGCATTAGGTACAACACACCATGCTTTTTCCCTTAGTTGAATTGTAGGCCAAGTCCATAAGCCGTCTAGTTCCATTTTTGAAGAAATAATGTAAGGAATGTTTATGTTCTTGCGAAAATGTATAAGAGATCAATAATGCCAACGAATATGTATAAATAGCTGCATAACCCAAATACTAATAATTTAAAGGATACATTACAACAGTGGTGTTATTGTAACTAACTTGAATTATCTTCCCAACTACCCTAAAAATCAAGTCCTACCCTTACATAGCACCCATTTAGTATGCAGGAAGTTAACATCTATTGTTATACTTAGCCTTAGAAACCAAATTTACTTCTCTCATCATTTACCTATTATGTGCAACAACGAACCATTTCTAGGTTTATTAGCTCACGATAGCGAGACTAGATTAAGAATATCAAAACATAATTCTTTCTTACGACATAAGCAATCATAGCTGTTTGGAATAGCATGTAACCATACGATTTAAATGAAATATTGTGTTCCCAGTTTACGTGAAAGAGGTGTTTCACATTAAACACATTTTATTTTAATGTTAGTATTGGCAACTTTAATACCTCTAACATTTATTTGATACAATTTGTATTTGTACAATCTTGACCATATAATATAAGTCGTTAGCATAGCTATTTATTTTAATATCACATACCTTTGCTTAAACCATTTTACTACAGTTGCAGCAAATCTTGTAGAGTGGCAAGGTAATGCGACGGCTCCTAAATGGTCAGCTTATGAAGTTCTCTTTAACCACTACCTTGCTATCTTCAAGGGATGTCTACCTAAGCGCTCTTGACTTAAGTGGCTACATTATACATCTGACATAACTTGATATTCTAGTATTAATGCATGTATAGACCATCTCAAAGATTCTATAACTAAATTGATTTAGACTGATCATTCTAAAAGTGTTTTAGTTACTATATTTAGGTACTTTAATAGAAATTATCCAAAACCCTTTATAAGGTATATTCTCAACATATCAAATTATTGAAGCTATGTTTTCCCAAAAATTCAATATACTTAATCAAATGTTAACGTCTTGGTAACCTTCCATAATGAACAAGGAATCATATAGACTCCATATGTTACTTTTTCCACTAAGGATCTCATCTTTTGCCTCTAATCCCCATGTGATGTTGCTTCTGGTAACCTTGCGCACCTGCATTATTGATCCGTCGGACCTCAACTAGAGTGCATTAAAATTTTGTTGTAAAAGAATGCGTTCAACAGGTTAACTAATGGAACAACATTAACAAAAATGAAATGCTCAGAACAGGAATGAAAAAGAAACAACACGAATGAACAGATATAGAGCAGAAACATAGAATCAGAGAGTCACAAATAGAAGTTGATAACGGAGTTCACCCCCTCCACTGGGCTACGTCTCTGGGTCCCTCTCCAATGGGTACCGATCCAATTAATCTCTTAAGAATGGTACAAAATGGTTCTGAAATCAACTTTAGCAACTGTAAACAGAATGCTATACAATGTCTTTAAGACCTCTCTTCTGGAAATTACAATTAGCATTCAAAGACAAAGAAAGCTAAAATATAATAGAGAATGTCAACTTCTACAGCACAACATCTGGACGCCTCGCAGAAAAAATCTCTCTAAGCTTCTCATAACAAAGAAACGATGCTCTGCGCTTTGAACAATATGCCTCTCTCCCCTCCGTCCCCCTGACCAGTGGCCAGCATCCTCTATTTAATCATTTTAGTGCGAGGATAAGTAACGGGTTTGATTCATCCGCTATAGCTGTTATTTTCTTGATTATCATTACAACCATATGCTATACTGAATCATGCCATCCTGCCAAGTCATGGACCAAGCGTTATGTTACCACGACGTTGCAACCAACTCCACGCACATATGCTGACTCACAACACGTTGCAATGACCACCACTGGGCTATGCCACATGTAACGTAACCGTTTGATGTCACCATCAACTTCCCAGCATATGAGGACTTCGCCATATACCCAATCCGTTGTTGCAGCATACAAATGTCGTGGCATATGAGGACTTCGCCATATACCTGATCCACTATCGCAACATACTAATGTCGTGGCATATGAGTAACCTCCACGAACCATTCGATGTTCAACTTCGACGATGCGCAAACTGTGCGGCCCCTGTGCTAACGGTGCAGCATACGGTCACTGCGTGACATGCAATAAGCTGCACGGAATGCGATCACTGCGCGGCATGCGATAAGCTACGCGGCATGCGATAACTGCATGGCTCATGCATAGACTGTGCTGCATGTTGCCACAAATGTTAAGGGATGGTCGCATATAATGGTTAGCATACGAGTTAAAACCATAGATTAATAAACCTTGTACCATATTGGATTAGTGTAATTTTTGAAGATGAATAATCCACCGAATCATTCCTCCCCATTAGAGAGATTTTGGACCACCAAAAGCTTGAATCATTCGGGAAGTAAGTGAGGGTACAACTCCCTCACTTTTCCAATCTCCATCCATCTTGCTTTGCTAGGATGCATGCCTTTTAGCCCCACTTGAAGGTACTCAGCATTCCCCCTTTGTGAAGTCCTTACATTTTTGTCAAGAATAACATCATCCTGCAACTAATTCATATATTCAGGTGCCATATCATCAACTAAAGGAATCTGTATGTTAGTTTCCTCATCCATGATCATAGGAGGCTCATACAGTTTAAGATTCTCAACATTGATAACTGAATAAATTTGCATGTATGGAGGTAAATTCAAGTGAAAAGCATTAGTACCGATCTTTTCCAAGATCTCAAAAGGACCATACCGGATAGGTTTGAGCCTTTTACCTTCACCTTTCATTCTTTCTTTGGTGATATGTAACCAAACTCTGTCACCAACCTGAAATTGATGATCGACTCGATGCTTGTCATGCCTGGATTTGTACTTTGCTTGGCTCTTCTCCAACTGTTCCTGAACTGCATGTTGCACTGCTTGGATTCTCTGAATGAACTTTAAAGCTTTATCTGTATCGTGATGTCCATCCACTGCATCTTTTCCAAAAGAGAAATCCATCGGTGTTTTTGGTAGATAACCAAAACAAGTTTCAAAAGGAGATTTTTTCATGGAAGAATGAACTGCATGATTGTAAGCATGCTGTATATACTGCAATTGCTCATCCCAAAGTTTTGGATGTTTGCTACAATATCCTCTGAGCAACTGAACCACTGTTCTGTTTACTACCTCTGTTTTCCCATCGGTCTATGGATGAAAAGCTGTAATTTTCTTAAGTTTAGTATCCATAAGCTCCCATAAGGTTGACCAAAATTCTCCCAAGAACCGGGAATCTCAATCAGATATAATAGACATGGGTAGCCCAAAATGTACCCAAACATTCTGAAAGAATAGATGAGTTGTCTGTTCAGCAGTGATCTGTTTGTTACATGGCATTAAGATACACATTTTGCTGAATCTATCCACAACAACATATAGGTAATCATGCCCTTTCCTAGAAATAGGTATCCCCCCTACAAAGTCCATAGAAATGATTTCCCAAGGACGAGAAGAAACTGGAAGAGGTGTGTAAAAACCCAATTTCCTATTGCTAGGCTTACTTGTTGCACACATAACACAACCTCTTATGTATTTAGCTACAATTTCTTGCATCTGAGGCCAATAATAGTGTTTCTGCAATACAGACAATGTTTTACTTACACCAAAATTTCCTGCAATCAATGAACTATGTGCTTCTCGAATCACATGCACTCTCTCCTTCTCCGGAATACAAGGTTTACCAAGATGATACAAGAGTTGATTATGCACATAATAGTTCTCTTCCTGTTTACCATGTATTAGTGATGCATATACTTTCTTAAAATCTTTATCTTCTGCATACTGTTCAATATAACTTTCATGTGTTAATGAACTATTTTGAAGAATGATCGAAGCATTTGCAGGAGGCCTTGATAACATGTCTGCTACCTTATTATGAATTCCCTTTTTGTACTTAATTACGACATGAAACTGTTGTAAGAACCCCATCCATCTTAAATGCCTACTTTGTTGTATTTTAGCTTGAGATTGTAAATATTGAAGTGGCTGATGATCAATATGTATGACTGTTTCTTTTCCCATGATATAATGTTTCCAGTTCTTCACACTCTGTACTAAAGCATACAACTCTTTGTCATAGGTCGGATAGTTACTTACCACAGTAGAGAATGTTTTTGAATGGTAACAGACTCGCTTCCTCCCTTGCATCAAAACTGCTCCCATGGAAAACCCGTTGGCATCGGTTTCGATCTCAAACAGCTGCTGCAAATCTGGCAATGTCAGAACTGGTGCAGTGCTAATCCTTTCCTTCAAAGTGTCGAAGGCTCTCTGATGCTTGCCTCCCCACTAGAAAATTTCTTTAATGCTTGTCAATGCATGTAAAGATGCAGCAATGGAAGAAAACCCCAAAATGAATTTCCTCCAATACTGAACCACACCCAGAAAACTTCGGATTTCAGTAACGGTGTTAGGCCGTGGCCAGTTTACAATGACAACAACCTTGGCTGGGTCCACTCGCAGGTGGCCTCCACCAATAATATGGCCCATATATACTAAAGAAGTTTTAGCAAATTCAGATTTGGACATCTTTATATAAAGCTTCTCCTTCTTCAATACATCTAGAACTTTCTTCACATGTACAATATGCTCTTCCTAGGTTTTGCTAAACACAAGGATATCATCCAGATATACAATTACAAAATCATCAATGAATGAATGAAAGACATCATTCATGACCTGCATGAAAGTAGCAGGTGCGTTACAGAGCCCGAAAGGCATCACAAGCCATTCATACAAACCCTGTTTTGTTTTAAATGTTGTTTTCCAAGCATCGTTTTCAGCAACACGGATTTGATGATACCCACTACGCAGATCTAATTTTGTAAAGTAAGTTGCATGTTTTAACTGATCAAGCAAATCATCAATGCGAAGAAGAGGATACCTGTTTTTAATGGTGATTTTGTTAAGGGCCTTATAGTCGATGCACATCCTCCAGGACCCATCCTTCTTCGGAACCAAGACTATAGGGGAGCCACAAGGAGAAGTGCTTGGATGGATGACCCCCTTCTCAATCGGCTCCTGAACCTGCTTCTTGATTTCCTCATTCTGCATTATAGACATCTGGTACATAGCTATGTTCGGGAGTGGCACATCCTACTGCAAATGTATCTCATGCTGAATCTCCCTCTTTGGTGGTAACCCCTTCGGATCTTGAAACAAATCATCATACTCAGAAATGATTTTAATCAGTTTAGATTTACTCTTAGGGTCACACCCTTCAAAAGACTTAGAGATCTCATCATTTTTCACCTTAACTATCATTAACACAAAATTCTTACTAGCATTTACCAACCTCTTCATTTGTCTTGCAGAGACTATTGCTAGATTGGTTTTTATCTTATGTGCTCATACAATATATTCTACATCATCTTTAAAAAGATGATACTTATTCTACTCTCTATAAAAGACTGCTTTCCGGTCATACAAATATGGACTCCCAAGTAAAATTCCACAAATATCAAGTGGTACTACATCTAGTTCTACCTCATCTATGAAATTTTCAGTAATTGCAAACTTCAATACACATTTCTTTGTAACTTTCAATCATGTATCATTAGCAACCCAACCAAGAGGATAGGGATTTTCATGAGGCATAGTAACTAAATGCAATTTCTTAACCTCTTCTTCTGATATCAGATTTACTTGTGAACCACTATCAAACAATGTATCAATCTTGGTGTGATTTGCAATGACATGAACATGAAACAGTGCACTTATATCTTTATCATTTTGCTTAGAAGTAGATGGCATATTTGTACTTGCACTAGAACTTGCTTTCGCATCAATGGGAAGTGAGATACTTTTATTCTTACCCTGGATTCTGACAGCTGTAATGTTTTTTTCATCACCTGAGTCGGATCCTAAGTCTTGAATAACTACTGCAGTAGCTTTTGCTTTGCCGTTATCTTTTTTTCCTCCATACTTCTTTGGCGTTAACTCCGGATGAAGTTTCCAACACTTAGAGACATCATGTCCCTTCTGACAATGCGAACATGTAGGATTTTCACCCTCTTTCTTAACGGTAGCCATCTTCTTTTTCCCCGTATCTTTACCTTTCGATTTGTTGTCAACCTTAAAGGATTTCTTCACAAAAGTATCATTAGCATGCTTACCCCTGGATTCTAAATGTGTAGCTTGAACACATACATCATCCAAGGTACTAGGGTTAAACATAAACAAAATATGTCGCAAATAAGAATGCATACCACCAATGTACTTAAGAAGAGTTTCGTGGGTATCTAATGCAACATTCGATGCAATAGCCCTTTTTCTAAATTCATGAGTATATTCTTGAATGCTTTGTCCTTTAGCTTGTCTAAAAGTTTTCCAGCTCATTATTAATTGCTGCATATGACCTAAAGGATAAAATTGCTTCCTTAATACTTCAATGAATTCATTCCAAACTGAAATAATTTTACCATTCTTTCGAAGATCTTGCTGAATCTTGCTCTCCCACCAAGTAAGAGCCATTCCACTCATCCTCAAGGTGGACAATTGAATTCTGGAAGGGTCATTGGTAATGCCCTGCACCCTGCAATATACTTCAAGCTGCTTGATCCAATTGTCTAACTTTTCGGCATCTAAATATCCATTATAAATTGGCAATTCAAATTTTACATCCAATTTGAAATAAGGAACATTAGGAGTTGCATTATTTGAATGAGAAGTATGAGAATAAGAGAAAGTTTGATTAGTGTCAGGAGGATCACCATCACCTCCTTCTCCTTTACCCTTTTCTTCCTTCTTCGCTTCTGCATCTTTGGATGAAGATCCTTATTTTTTCTTCTGCCTTTCTGCTCGCTCATTGAGTAGAATTTCCATCATGGCTTTCATGCTCATAAAAGCCTCCAGAAACTCAGTTTCTGAAAAAACAGGTTTTTCCCGTTCTGTATGTCCTTCTTCTTCCCCTCGTGGAGAAGACATGGTTCTCAAGAATGTTCTCCTGGAGCCAATATCAAGGTCTCCTTCAATTAATTCTCCTTCACCATGCTTTAACCTGAACCTAGTAAGCATTCACAAACTTGCACAAGCAGTCAACCAGCTCTGATACCATAATATGATCCGTCGGACCTCAACTTCAGTGCATTAAAATTTTGTTTTAAAAGAATGCGTTCAATAGGTTAACTAATGGAACAACATTAACGGAAATGAACTGCTCAGAACAACAATGAAAAAGAAACAACACGAATGAATAGATATAGAGCGGAAAGACAGAATCAGAGAGTCACAAATAGAAGTTGATAACGGAGTTCACCCCCTCCACTAAGCTACGTCTCCGGGTCCCTCTCCAATGGGTACCGATCCAATTAATATCTTAATAATGGTACAAAATGGTTCTGAAATCAACTTCAACAACTGTAAATAGAATGCTATACGAAGTCTTTAAGACCTCTCTTTTGGAAATTACAATTAACATTCAAAGACAAAGAAAGCTAAAATATAACAGAGAATGTCAACTTCTACAGCACAACATCTAGATTCCTCGAAGCAAAAATCTCTCTAAGCTTCTCATAACAGAGAAACAATGCTCTGCACTCTAAACAATCTGCCTCTCTCCCCTCCGTCCCCCTGAACGGTGGCCAGCATCCTCTATTTATATGTTTTAGCGAGAGGATAAGTAATGGGTTTGATTCGTTCGCTACAACTGTTATTTTCTTGATTATCGTTACAACCATATGCTATACTGAATCATTCCATCCCACCAATTCATGGCCCAAGCGTTATGTTACCACGACATTCCATATTCCCGAAACGTTGCAACTAAATCCATGCACATATGCTGACTCACAATACGTTGCAATGACTGCCACTGGGCTATGCCACATGTAACGTAACCATTTGATGTCCCCATCAACTTCGCAGCATATGATGACTTCGCCATATACCCGATCCGTTGTCGCGGCATACAAATGTCGTGGCATATGAGGACTTCACCATATACCCGATTCGCTGTCGCAGCATACAAATGTTGCGGCAATGAGTAACCTACACAAACCATTCGATGTTCAAATTCAACGATGCGCAAACTGCGCGGCCCCTGTGCTAATGACGCGGCATGCGGTCACTACGCGGCATGCAATAAGCTGCGTGGCATGCGATCACTGCGCAGCTCATGCCCAGACTGTGTTGCATGTTGGCACAAATGTTAAGGGATGGTCGCATATAATGGTTAGCATAAAAGTTAAAACCATAGATTAATAAACCTTGTACCATATTGGATCAGTGTAATTTTTGAAGATGAATAATCCACCGGATCAATTATTTGCTCACAAATTCTTTCCCAAAACAAGTTGCATCATACTCTCATAAAACAAATTATATAATATCAAGTTCCTATTTGAATGCAAAAAAATATACTTATGTATCATATCCATGCTTTACTTCCTCTTCAATATCTTTTCTTGATGTGTTAATATTATGCACTTAATCTTACTAAAAACAATTTCAACTTATTTTTTATCCATCAATATGTATGTAAAACAACATAAGTATATCTTGCATAGATATGTTGCATCAGGCCTAATACTGTCTTCATTTTCTCATTCACCAATCAAACATTTAACCTTTACTATATTTCAGTTCATGCAACTAACTTCACGCATTGCACATAATTTTAAGAAACCAAGTCTAAACCAGTTGAGTTCAATGATCTTAACATTAAACAATATTTCTTTTTATAGCGTGCATACAAATAACTAATTATAATATCTCATATTCAAATCATATAGTTCACAACATACATGTATGTCGATGAGTCCATTAGGTCCAAGCATTGTAAACTTTGCTCTGATACCATATGTGATGTACCTATTCTACCTCGATGCCATTATGTGTAAAGAGGAGGTAAAAGTTTGCTTGTGCAGTTACTTACAAAATGATTCATTCAGGTTAGTGGAGGCATTTTAATGAAGCATATCCAATCACTTCAGAAATGTCAAGACTCCACACATGGTACCACAACCATTTGACAATTTACATCTACCAAAGCCAAATATGCGATTCGTATCCAATTTACTACGATTTCCATTGTAACAAACCTACATAGTTGAATATAAAAAGTTCCTTGTATAGGGTCCATTCGAACCTTCGAATGGTTTCCCTAGGAGGATGTGAGTGTTAATAAAACAAAATATTTTGCGTAATATCATCATCAAGGTATTAGCCCCAAAACAAACAACTTACTCAATCCTGCGTATCATAAGTCTAGTTCATTAAGGTATACTACTGCAATATTACCTTTGATTTACATCATTATATCCCTGTAACGGAGATCTTCCTTTGTAGCTAACAATTTACAGTGTCATTTCATGAATCAACAATTTACAGCATTATTTTCAACAATTTATAGAATCTTTTCCTGACTTAACAATTTATCTCATCACTTAACAGTTTGCAGAATGACTCATCAATTTACGGCATTTATCATTTAACATTTTAGAGAATCATTTCATGACTCAACACTTTATTATTTATCATAATGAATGCCAATATAATTACTATTCGTGACAGAAAAACTTTGTCATTGAGGTGACATCAAGACCATTCCAGTGCATGGATCAAGTTGTTAGGGTAACCATGAGTTTCATTTATAAAGTGATAAATCAAAAGACGAGGTTTGAACACAATGTTATACATACACAAAATAAAAGTTAAACATTCACACACAAGAAACCAAAAGAAAACAATGTACATGGTTCACCCCAACCTTGGGGCTACGTCCACAAAAGGTGTCACATCTTGTGACATTTATTTCATTAAAGATTTAAATTCACAACAAAAATGTTGCCATACAGTTTTGTACATCTCCAAGACTCCCTCTTTAAAGAGTGTTTTCTAAGATGTTGGGACACTATTGTTATCTTTATAATTCTGTCATTTTGTTCTCATGAACATCTATCATTTTGTTCTACTAATTTTTTTCTAAAACAAGCTAGGATTAATCCATAAGTTGTAGGTAGTCCCATAACTAGACATACCCAATCCCCAATGTTGGGTCTATATGTGAAATAAAACAAGTGATTCAAAACTGATTAAAATAAGCACTAGCTCACATGGATCTGTATTGACTCCATATAGTCATCTGTCATACCTATAATACTAGCTTAAGTAGGTGCCTTCGATCCAATTTATAATGCCGAGGCCTATGTGGCACTGCTAATAATAAAAACAACACATGCGAGGGTCCAAACAGTATGAATATAAAATCTACCTCAAATGCTTCTAGGAAGGATCCATACAAATGCCTACACAGGTCATGGATCTATATACGCAATGTATTAAAATTTAGTTCCATACCAAACACGGTTTTAGTCGAATTGTCACCTTGTGATTAATATATTTAGTTCCCAAAAACAAGGCAGAAGTTATATAGATATATCAAAAGGAATACGATCTCTGTTGTACCGATGCTAGGGTAATTTATAACTTCGGATCTATAAAACAACTGAAGTTTATGAATAAATTCACAATTGAAGGGATACGGTCTTCTCCTTTTTAATGCCCAATATACCGTCCAGGAATAATGTAGGCCGTCTAGGCAATGTGCAGAGGTAACATACGAACAAATCAAGGTATAGCTTCATTCTGTAATTATGTCTTTAAACAAAACAAATGATAGTCATATTAAACAACATGTATCAGTTTCTCAACCCGTGATCAGTGATTTTCCAAACTACCGGCAGAGTGTAACATTCACTATTCCTCCTTGCAGTTCAAAACGCTTATAACCCAAAGGAAAACTAAAAACAGATTCTGGATTAGAAGTCTCAAGCTCGGTGAGATTCCAACAATGCGCAGAGACAAAATCCTACAGGAGGAAATCCATTCTTCCATTCTTCTTCAAATGATTTTATCATTTCAATCAACTCGCTGCAAGATACGACGGAATAGATTTGCTTAACGCTATCATGCTTCGTATTCCGATTTCATGAGTCCTTCATCTAATACTTTGATTGGGAAATCTCTCCACATTAGTTTCTCCTCAGGGTTTAAGAGGTCGAGTATTTTATTCCTAAATATAAATTTTGTGCTTTGAACCATTGTCAATCGGCACTTGGGTGATAGTATGGAAACTATTATTAACATTAACATCGGCAGTTCCATCCTAGTCTCTTTTCTCTAGGGTTTGAGGTTGAGATTCATTGGATCATTAGCTAAACGTAGGTGGACAACAAATCCATCCACAAATAGTTGGATTGATTGGAAACAAGACCCGAAGCGCTAACGTAGTTTGGGTATGTTTATACCCAATCGTATTCGATCCGGTAGACACCTTCTTGCAACTAATGCGTATAAGTCTGAATCTATGTCTCAGAAATTAGTTCTAAGATACTATTGGGGATTTAGATCCTGATGTAAAAAACATGGAGAGGGTGATAGATCTTATAGGTAATAAATGTAACCATTTCACATCACAGATAGAATCTAACCAATGTGATGACCCACGCAAAAGAAATTGATCGTAACTAAAATCTAAAATCTGATAATAGTTTTCTTCCTCAGGTATAATATTACCTGTCCAAACATGGTTAGCACGGTACACAGTGTCTGCAACATTTCAAGTGTAATAGATCCTGTTGTCACAAGTCGTAGGCTTCTTCTTCTCCTCATCTCCAATAAGCGGATTGGAGGAAGAGCCCAATCGTTCTGGGCATGTGATTACATTGGTTTTCCTCGTCATCAAATGAAGCCAGTACCCAAAGCAAAATCATCAACCTGGTCTAGATTGCAGAAAAAAATACTCTTTTAAAGGAAGAGACTACTCTCTCTCAAAAGATTGATAGCCGTTCCCACACTTAATTTGTTTTCCCCCTTTTAGCTATCTCACAGCCAAGTGGCACAATGATTGTTCCAATGCCCTGAATTTTCTTTTTAAGACATAAGGAAATACTTTCTTGTTACGGGAATAACTCCACGATTTCCTCGAGGAATTGCACCCTTAAATTTTCACTTTAGTGCACAATAGTCTCATCGCTTGACCCAAGTCAAATTTCTCATCCCATAAATGTTGTGTTATTATGAATATATATATATATATATATATATATATATATATATATATATAGAGAGAGAGAGAGAGAGAGAGAGAGAGAGGTGCATCACCACAGGTGATAATGGTTATCTTATTATGAATGTATATATAACAGTTGTATCCTTTGTATGTCAATTTTATCATTCCAACTCGTAGCTCATATTTATATTTTATTTCGTAATGAGTGTAAAGTAAGACATCATGTCTCCCTTCAAACGAATCATAAAGATCATTATTTTTTTAACCGAAGTAACTAGTCTCTCTATTCCTTACGTTATCATAGGTCGATAACTTAGGAGTTTCGGTCGTCGAGGGAGTTGTTGATCTTTTCTCGATTCCTGAAGCTCGACTAAATGTTTTACCTTTCCCTTGGTGGATTTTCTCCACCATCATCATTTTAGTCACACATATATTATTATTATTTTTTTTGTTTTTCCCGTGGTGGATTCTGTTATCCATCGATTAAGGTGCATCGAGGCCCTTAGTCTCCTGAGTTTACTGCTAGGAAATTAATATACATACATGTCTTGTTTCTGGTGGGGCCTTGGCCTTGAGCTCCTCACCAAAAGACGAATACAATAACATTAGAATTTACAAAATATCTAGGGTTCTTGCGAGAGAGATGTTAGATCCTCTCCCCCTTAAAAAAAACACTGTCCTCGGTGTTCCTATTTTCAATCAATTTCCTGCTTCCATTCTGTCATCTTTTCTTGTCCTCGTCCTCTTCATCCTGATCCCTTGCGATATTTTTGTATCTTCTCCAGTTGCTATCATCTAAAACCTGTACTTTTCCTGCAACATGTTTGGGTGTAGCATAATTTTCTTAAGTACATCACGTACAAAATTATAATTCAACTTAAACAAAAGTACTCCCCTTTGGGGTTGTCTTTATCTCCATCCTTTGGATGGTTATGTCATCCTCGACCTAAGGAGATCCTTTATTTACATTACACATTAGGCATGTAAGAGTTTGATTACTTGGAAATTTTGTCTTAACATGATTTATGTTCGTTATGTTTTCTAAACTCTCCCTTCATTTCCTTTCCATTCTTGGGTGGACTTGCGACAATTTCCGAGGTTACTCTCCCTTTTAACCACTAGTTAAAATTTTTCCCCTCAATGACATCAAACAAAGTCCTGTCTTCTAGATGCCCAATTTTTTCCTAGGTCATTTTGCTACACCCTATACCTAACACCAAGGTGCTCACGCAGCAATCACTTGCCTAACACCATTGTGCTCCTGTGGCATATATGCCTAACACAACCGTGCTCACACGACAATCACTTTCCTAACACCATGGTGCTCCCGCAACATTTAAACTTTTACTCGTTAGTATAAATTTCAACTTTTACTATTTGTATTGCACGCTCCTTGGTGCTTAGCATGACTTTTGTTGTCATTGTCCTGATTCGTGAATCGGACACATAGTTAGTCAAAGCATCTATCAAAAACCCAAAAAGTCATTAATTAATCATTAGAATTTTCATAAGTTGTAGCAGTTTTAGTCATCACTCATGAGTCATATAACCCCGTAATTCATCTAGAAAATTACTCCTTACTCATCTCTGAGGAATTAAGCACAACTTATATACACAGAAAGATTTATATACTGTAGTGCACGTCGATGGAAAAAATGGTCATAATCTTGGTGAATCCTGCAAGGTTAGTATATAAACAACATCTGTGGAAATTAAGGCTAGCAATAGATTAATTTTACTCACAACAATTATCAATTGATCATGCAAAATTGCTCACAAAAGAGATTGAATATGGAGCTGTAGTACTAGATTGTATTAACTGAGTGTACAATAGCCAACCTTGTAATAACATAGGTTGCTGAATAAATAGAATACATCAAGAAATCGAATGCATGAGGAGGCATCAAAATCTAGCATAAAGCAGGCTTACCAAAAATAAGCAAATCCCCCATAGGTGTAGAAAGATGATCTCAAATCTGTCATGGAGCTCACGAATTAGAAAAAAGGCATAGGCAAGCTAAAGAGTGGTGGAATGGCAGCTCATACATGCTTTTGCATGGAGAAAAGAGAGTAGGATGTGTAGGACAAAAACAAGTCAACCTCACCTAGTCTAGCTTTTCCTTTTTCCTTAAAACACTGAAAAAGCAGGCAATAAAGTAGAAAAAGCAGAAGGGCACCTAGGAGGCCAAGAATAAAGAAGAATTGATTCCTTTAGCTCTCCCATGCACTACATGAGTCAAATAAGGCAAGTTTGACCTCTATGGATAGGCAAATAGCAACTTGCAGAAGGTGGGACACATGAACTAGGCAAATAAGACAAAAATAATGGAATTAATGTCTAAGTGGGTAAACTATGGGTTGATTATTCTAACACCCCCCCTTAATCCTGACTTATGAGTAATATATCAGAAAATTATAGGGCCTAGAAACAAGGATTAGTCACCCTTTACATACTGCAAATCCATTTAAACAAGGAAAGAGACAAAACCAACTTGGGAAAATCCTCCCTTAAACATGGACTGTAAAAAAAAATTGTAGAATCTTTTCTTCACTCATGCTTTCATGGCATGATCAGAAATACCCAGTAGTGATTTGAGATTGCTGAAGGTCTTCTCACAAAATGGTTTGGTGAATATATCAGCTACTTGTTTTGAAGATGAACAGAAGAGTAGGTGAATAGTGCCATCATGAACAAGTTCTTTGATGTAGTGCATATGGAACTCAATGTGTCTGGTTCTCTACTTCTGAACTGGATCCTTGCAGATTCGAATGGTACTCTGGTTATCACAGTAGATGGAAGTTGAGCACTCAGGTTCGAAGCCACACTCTCCAAGTAAACCCTGCAACCATAAACATTGAGTTGCTGCATTAACAACTCCTCTGTACTCTGCTTCTGTAGATGAGAGTGCAATGGCACTCTGTTTCTTGCTTGACCAGCTGATTGGCCCTTCTACAAGCATGAACACATATCCTGATGTGGACTTTCTATCTGTGCTATCACCTGCCCAATCACTGTCAGTAAATCCAATCAATTCAAGATCAGATTTTGCTTTATAGAAGATCCCATGTGTCCTTGTTCCCTAAACAAAGTTAAGGATCCTTTTGGCTTATTTCCAATGGATCTCTTGAGGCTGATCCATGAATCTAGAATCCACACTTACATCATAACAAATATCAGGTCTAGTATGTGTCAGATAAAATAAACATCCAATCAATTGCCTATACAGTGTATTGTTTACCATCGGTGAAGAATCAGCTTCTTCCAGCTTCACTCCTGAAAGGAAATGAGTTTTTCTTGCTTTCCAATCCTTCATTTTGAATTTGTTCAGCAAGTCCAAGGCATATTTGGATTGGTGTACCTTGATTCCATCTTTGGTTTGAGAGATCTCAAGCCCCAAAAATTGACTTAAGAGCCCCAAATCTGTCATGGAGAAGGATTGATTCATAGCTCCTTTTAAGGAAGCAACGAACAAAATTCAGTGATAGAAAGAATCTATCGATCTTGGAATACCAAGCCCTGGGGGCTTGCTTTAGCCCATACAATGAATTTCTCAACCTGCACACAAGAGAAGAGTTAGTAGCAAAACATTGAGGCTACTGCATATATATCTCCTCAGTGAGATCTCCATTCAGGAAGGCACATTTTACATCCATGTGATGTACCTCCCATTTCCTTGAGGCTGCAATGGCTAGAGCTAGACTGATTGAATCCATCTTTGCCACTGGAGAAAAGGTCTCATTGTAATCTATGCCATGAACCTGTGACTAGCCCTTGGCTACCAATCTGGCCTATTACTTTAGTGGTGAACCATCAGCAGCAAAGTTGGTCTTATAGACCCACTTACACTGTACTAGTTTTCTCCCTGGGGGAAGATACACTAGCTCCCATGTGTTGCTCTTCTGGAGTGAGCTGAACTCCTCCTTCATGGAAGTTTTCCATCTTGGATCTCCTCCTGCTTCTTCATATGTTTGAGGATCATAATCCACCATCAAATGGCATTTTTCAGCAAACATAGGATCCTTCATGCACAAACCACTCTCAAATTGAGATCTAGTCCTCCTTGGGTCATTGGGATCCCCAGCTAGCTCACCTGCTGCATGTAGTGTATTGGCTGCCCATTTTGGCCTTGTGGGGCTGTTAGGGTCTGCAATAAACTCATCTCCATCAGACAAATCAGAATCAGCATGTTCAACAAACTCTTTACTTACTTCTTGAGGTTCAGGTGGTGAAGAGGCTTCACCAACTTCCACTGCTGCAAGGGGTTCTTCTTCAAACTGAACACACATTTCGATGAAGGATTTGTTTGTGCTCAAATTTATCAACTTGTACCCTTTTGAATCTTCAGAGTATCCAACAAAAATACACTCTTGGATTTTGGGCTGCAAATCCTTCCTCTTCTCTGTCGGGATTCTAGCCCAAGCCTTTGAGCCAAAAATCCTGAAATGGTTCACATCTGGCTTGTGCCCACTCCATGCTTCGAAGGGAGTCATGCCATCAAGCTGTTTGTGAGGCACCCTATTCTAAATATAGGCTCCACAGTTGATAGCTTCGGCCTAGTACTTTGGTGGCAAAGTTTTGGCCTCCATCATGCATGTTGCCATCTCCTTCAGTGATCTGTTCTTCCTCTCAGCAATACCATTTTGTTGTGGTGTGTAAGGGATAGAATGCTGCATCTGAATACCTACATCTACACAATAATTAATAAACTCAGACTTGACATACTCACCACCATTGTCAGATCTGAGGGCTTTGAGTTTCCTTCCAGATTGGTTTTCAACCAAAGCCTTAAAGACTTTGAATAGGCCAAAAACTTCAGACTTGTGTTTCAGGAAGTGAACCCAGCAATACCTGGAAAAGTCATCAATAAAATTCAATGCATATTTGGCATGAATCATGGACATATGATGGAATGGGCCAGCAACATCACTGTGGATCAGCTCGAGGGGTGCAGAGGTTCTCTCATGACTAGCTCTCTCAAATTTGTGCTCTGGGTGTTTTCCTAGGATATAGCCTTGGCAGACTCCTTTGGAAAATTTTATCTTGGGAAACCCTATGACCATTTCTTTTTCACTAAGATCTGATAGATATTTGTAGTTTAGGTGGCCAAATATTTCATGCCAAAGCTTGTTGGCTTCATTAGCATGAATGAGAAGAGCAAAGGGGTTTGAGTAAGGTAGGAAGTGTGAGAACATGTATACCTTTTGAGCATGATTTGCAACTCCTTTTGCAATGAATCTACCACTTGAGATCTCTGTGATCTCAACTTCATCGGGGGAGAATATGACCTTCTTAGGAGACCCAGTGTGGGTCATCTGGTACACTGACAGGAGGTTGGAGGCGAGACCAGGCACATACAACACATTGCTGAGCTGACCATGATCAAGATCTATCCTTCCTTTGCCCATACTTTCAGTGAGAGAGTCATCTCCTAGTACAATAGATGGTCGTTTCGACTTGTCTAGTGAGGAGAAGGCCTCCTTAGTCGAAACCATGTGTCTTGAAGCTCCAGAATCAATGATAAAACTGGGTGAGCTTGATGTGCCAGCAACTAGAGCATGAACTCTCTCTCTCTGTCATATGAACTTGATCCTCCTTCTCTCTTCTTTGAGCTTTCTGGAAGGGAGATGCCATTCTTCTCCAGGAGTTGGGTCAGCATCTCTATCTACTTTTTCATACAAGAGCTTTCAGTGTGATTGCCCTTATTGTAGTATGCGCACTTGTTCATTTCACTTTTGTTCTTCTTCTTCTGGTTATTCTTTTTGGGACCTTGTAGATCCTCCGGAGACTGTTTCTTGTCTCTCTTTTGCTCAGGTGGCTTTTTAGCTTTCTTTTTTCTTTTTGAATCCACCCTTGAATATCCAGCAATCAAAGCTTGATATTTGGATGGTTTGATGGTGCCCATCATCACCAGCTTGTCCTGTTCTTGTGTGAGAGATTCCATGAAATCTGCAAGGCTAGGCATCTTCCAGGCTCGAGCTGTCAGTTTTGTGGCATAGAAGGTCGAAACAAACACTGAATAATCAGGGCCCAGCTTCGAGAGGATGGCCAGTATGAGATGATCATCTTTATTTTCAATACCACACTGTTTCATCTGCAAAAATAGTGCTTTGAACTTATAGAAATATAGCTGCAGGGATTCAAAGCTTGTTGGACTCAGAGAAATTAGCTCATTTTCGATTTGATGTCCCCTCATCTCATCTATCTTTCCAAAAAGATCAGTAAGCTTCTCCCATACTTCATTCGATGATGTCAATCCATCAAGATGGAAAAGGAGGTCTCTGGAAATACTCAGGCATAGGAGGCCATAAGCCTCATCCCTCCTGTTGTGCCATTTTATCTTCTCTGTAGCTTCATTGGGCTCTGCTTTTGTTGCCATAGTCACCCTGTAGAGGCATTTCACTCTCAATAGTATCTCCATCTCTTCTTTCCATTCAAAGAAATTGAAGGGAGTCAAGATAGTTTTCTGTGATTGATCCATAGCTCTAGAAAATCTGTCCCGGCTGTCAGTAGAAGGATCTCAGTCTTTGATGTCGAACCTGCAAAAAAAATTTTGAAGGAGAGAAACAACCTACAATGGCTCTTATACCATGTGGAAATTAAGGCCAGCAATAGATTAATTTTACTCACAACAATTATCAATTGATCATGCAAAATTGCTCACAAAAGAGACTGAATATGGAGCTGTAACACTAGATTGTATTAACTGAGTGTAGAATATCCAACCCTATAATAACATAGGTTGCTGAATAAATAGAATACATCAAGAAATTGAATGCATGAGGAGGCATCCAAATCTAGCATAAAGCAGGCTTACAAAAAATAAGCAAATCCCCCATAGGTGTAAAAAGCTGATCTCAAATCTGACATGGAGCTCACGAATTGGAAAAAAGGCATAGGAAAGATAAAGAGTGGTGGAATGGTAGCTCATACATTCTTTTTCATGGATAAAATAAAGGAGGATGTGTAGGACAAAAACAAGTCAACCTCACCTAGTCTATCTTTTCCTTTTGCCTTAAAACACTGAAAAAGCAGGTAATAAAGCAGAAAAAGTAGAAGGGCGCCTAGGAGGCCAGGAATAAAGAAGAATTTATTCCTTTAGCTTTCCCATGCACTACATGAGTCAAATAAGGAAAGTTTGACCTCTATGGATAGGCAAATAGCAACTTGCATAAGGTGGGACACATGAACTAGGCAAATAAGACAAAAATAATGGAATTAATGTCTAAGTGGGTAAACTATGGGTTGATTATTCTAACAAAATCATCCATAGTTAATTCTTAGTTATAAAACCTCGATATTTGACAATTATAATAAGTAAAAACATCACCCATACTTAACCTCATTATTTACGACAACAAATATTTTCTAGCAGTCAACTCTGACTGATAGCATATCCTGTAATGTTAGCATATAAAATTTTTCCACATGCATTATTTTCAATATCAATTTATTTTAGACATCCTTACTCATCTATATTTGGATATTCACTCGTGAAGGGATATTCCAACTTTATTCGACATTCATGAGTGGCGATGCTAGGGACATGAACATTCCAATATCATTAGTAACTCAAGGTAAAACATAATTTCATATCTCAGCTACTTATGTCCTATTGTACAACTTTTCTATCTCATCCAAATGTGAGCCTTTACCTAGGTGCACTCTTTCTACACAAGCAGAAGCATTAGGTACAACACACCATGCTTTCTACCTTAGCTGAATTATAGGCCAAGTCCATAAGCCGTCTAGTTCCATTTTTTAAGAAATACTGTAAGGAATGTTTTTGTTCTTGCGAAAATGTATAAGAGATCAATAATGCCAATGAATATGTATAAATAACTACATAACCCAAATACTAATAATTTAAAGGATACATTACAACAGTGGTGTTATTGTAACTAACTTGAATTATCTTTCCAACTACCCTGAAAATCAAGTCCTACCCTTACATAGCACACATTTAGTATGCTAAGGATATTCAACATCCACAAGTTAACCAGCAACTTCTGATCAGGAAGTTAACAGCTATTGTTATATTCATCTTTAGAAACGAAATTTGCTTCTCTCATCATTTACTTATTATGTGCAACAACGAACCATTTCTAGGTTTATTAGCTCACGACAGTGAGATTAGATTAACAATATCAAAACATAATTCTTTCTTACGACATAAGAAATCATAGATGTTTTGAATAGCATGTAACCATACGATTTAAATGAAATCTTGTGTTCCCAGTTTATGTGAAAGAGGTGTTTCACATTAAACACATTTTATTTTAATGTTAGTATTGGCAGCTTTAATACCTCTTAACATTTATTTGATACAATTTGTATTTGTACAATCTTGACCATATAATATAAGTCGTTAGCATAGCCACTTATTTTTGCGTCACATACCTTTGCTTAAACCATTTTACTACAGTCACGGAAAATCTTGTAGAGTGGCAAGGTAATGCGGCGACTTTTAAGTGGTCAGCTTATGAAGTTCTCTTTAACCGCTACCTTTCTATCTTCAAGGGATGTCTACCTAAGCCCTCTAGACTTAAGTGACTACATTATACATCCGACATAACTTGATATTCTAGTATTAATGCATGTATAGACCATCTCAAAGATTCTATAACTAAATTGCTTTAGACTGATGATTCTAAAAATGTTTTAGTTACTATATTTAGGTACTTTAATAGAAATTATCCAAAAACCTTTATAAGGTATATTCTCAACATATCAACTTATCGAAGCTATGTTTTCCTAGAAATTCAATATACTTAATCAAATGTTAACGTCTTGGTAAACTTCCATAATGAACAAGGAATCATACAGACTCCAGATGTTACTTTTTCCACTAAGGATTTCATCTTTTGCCTCTAATCCCCATGTGATGTTGCTTCTGGTAACCCTGTGCACTTGCATTATTTGCTCACAAATTCTTTCCAAAAACAAATTATATAATAACAAGTTCCTATTTGAATGCAACAAAATATACTTGTGTATCATATCCATGCTTTACTTCCTCTTCAATATCTTTTCTTGATGTGTTAATATTATGCACTTAATCTTACTAAAAACAATTTCAACTTCTATTTTACTCATCAATATGTATGTAAAACAACATAAGTATATCTTGCATAGATATGTTGCATTAGGCCTAGTACTATCTTCATTTTCTCATTCACCAATCAAACATATAAACTTTGCTATATTTCAGTTCATGCAACTAACTTCATGCATTGCACATAATTTTAAGAAAACCTATGCAAACCAATTTAGTTCAATGATCTTAACAGTAAACAATATTTATTTTTAAAGTGTGCATACAAATAAGTAATTATAATATGTCATATTCAAATCATATAGTTCACAACATACCTGTATGTCGATGAGTCCATTAGGTCCGAGCGTTGTAAACTTTTCTCTGATACCATATGCGATGTACCTGTTATACCTCGATGCCATTATGTGTAAAGAGGGGGTAAAAGTTTGTTTGTGTTGTTACTTACAAAATGAGTCATTCGGGTTAGTGGTGACATTTTAATGAAGCATATCGAATCACTTCAGAAATGTCAAGACTCCACACGTGGTACCACAACCATTTGACAATTTACATCTACCAAAACCAAATATGCGATTCGTATCCAATTCACTATGATTTCCATTGTAACAAACCTAAATAGTTTATTATAAAAAGTTTCTTGTATAGGGTCCATTCGAACCTTCGAATGGTTTCCCTAGGAGGATGTGAGTGTTAATAAAACAAAAGATTTTGTGTAATATCATCATCAAGGTATTAGCCCCAAAACAAACAACTTGCTCAATCCACCGTATCATAAGTCTAGTGCATTAAGGTCTACTACTGCAATACTGCCTTTGATTTACATCATTATATCACTGTAACGGAGATATTCCTTTGTAGCTAACAATTTACAGTATCATTTCATGACTAAAAAATTTACAACATTATTTTCAACAATTTACAAAATATTTTCCTGACTTAACAACTTATCTCATGACTTAAGAGTTTGCAGAATGACTCATCAATTTACGAGATTTATCATTTAGCAGTTTACAGAATCATTTCATGACTCAACAATTTATTATTTATCATAATGAATGCCAATGTAATTACTATTCATGATAGAAAAACTTTGTCATTGAGGTGCCATCAAGATCATTCCAATGGATGGATCAAGTTGTTAGGGTAACCATGAATTTAGTTTATAAAGTGATAAATCAAAAGACATGGTTCCAACACAATGTTATACATACACAAAATAAAACAGATAAAAGTTAAACATTCACACACAAGAAACCAGAAGACAACAATGTACGTGGTTCACGCCAACCTTGGGGCTACGTCCACAAAAGGTGTCACATCCCGTGACATTTATTTCATTAAAGATTTAAATTCACAACAAAACTGTTTCCATACAGTTTTGTAGATCTCCAAGACTCCCTCTTTAGAGAGTGTTTTCTAAGATGTTTGGACACTATTGTTATCTTTATATTTCTGTCATTTTGTTCTCATGAACATCTATCGTTTTTTTCTACTAAGCTTTTTCTAAAACAAGATAGGATTAATACATAAGTTGTAGGTAGTCCCATAACTAGACATACCCAATCCCCAACGTTGGGTCTATATGTGAAATAAAACAAGTGATTCAGAACTGATTAAAAGAAACAATAGCTCACATGGATCTATATTGATTCCATACATTCATCTGTCATACATATAATACTAGCTTAAGTAGGTGTCTCTGATCCGATTTATAATGCCCAGGCCTATGTACCACTGCTAATAATAAAAACAACATATGCGAGGGTCCAAACAACATGAATTTAAAATCTACCTCAAATGCTGCTAAGAAGGATCCATACGAATTCCTACATAGGTCATGGATATATATACACAATGTATTAAAATTTGGTTCCATACCAAACACGGTTTTAGTCAAATTGACACCTTGTAATTAATATATTTAGTTCCCGAAAACAAGGCAGAAGTTATATAAATATATCAAAAAGAATACGATCTCTGTCGTACCGACGCTAGGTTAATTTATAACTTTGGATCTATAAAACAACTGAATTTTATCAATAAATTCACATCTAAAGGGATACAGTCTTCTCCTTTTTAATGCCCAGTATACTGTCTAGGCAAAATGCAGGCCGTCTAGGAAATGCGTAGAGGTAACGTGTGAACAAATCTGGGTATCGCCTCATTCTGTAATTATGTTTTTAAACAAAACATATCACAGTCATATTAAACAACATGTATTAGCTTCTCAACCTATGATCTACGATTTTCCAAACTACCGATAAAGTGTAACATTCACTATTCCTCCTTGCAGTCTAAAACGATTATAACCCAAAGCAAAACTAAAAATGGCTTCTGGATTAGAAGTCTCAAGATCGGCGAGATGCCAACA
The DNA here is from genome assembly GCA_001517045.1 of Pseudotsuga menziesii. Taxonomy (NCBI): domain Eukaryota; kingdom Viridiplantae; phylum Streptophyta; class Pinopsida; order Pinales; family Pinaceae; genus Pseudotsuga; species Pseudotsuga menziesii. Next base: position 482,222 of record LPNX010267930.1, on the reverse strand, counting down.
ATGCGCAGAGACAAAATCCTATAGGTGGAAATCCATTCTTCCATTCCTCCTCAAACGATTTTATCATTTCAATCAACTTACTGCAAGATACGATGGAATATATTTGCTTAATTCCATCATGCTTTGTATTTTGATTTCGTGAGTCCTTGATGTAATACTTTGATGGAGAAATATCTCCACATTAGTTTCTCCTCAGGGCTTAAGAGGTCGAGTATTTTATTCCTAAAATATAAATTTTGTGCTTTGAACCATCATCAATCGGCACTTGGGTGATAGTATGGAAACCATTGTTAACATTAACACCAACAGTTCCATCCTAGTCTCTTTTCTCTAGGGTTTGAGGTTGAGATTCATTGTATCCTTAGCTAAACATAGGTGGACAACAAATCCATCCATGAATAGTTGGATTGATTGGAAACAAGACTCCAAGCGCTAACGTAGTTTGGGTATGTTTATACCCAATCATATTCGAATCGGTACACACCTTCTTTCAACTAAGGCGTATAAGTCTGAATCTATGTTTGAGAAATCAATTCTAAGATACTATTGGGGATTTAGATCCTGATGTAAAAAGCATGGAGAGGGTGATATATCTTACAGGTAATAAATGTAACCATTTCACATCACAGATAGAATCTAACCAATGTGATATGTAATGCCCATATTTGACTAGACATATTGA
>LPNX010267930.1:443101-481471 GCA_001517045.1 Pseudotsuga menziesii | reverse complement strand
GGATACTTTATATGAAGTGTGGTATAGTACCTATTTCTGCAGAAGAGCCTTGATTACCAAAATTGATGATATGATGACACAGACCAATAATCTTGATAGAAGCAAAGTATGTTTTTGATAGGGTATATAGACCCAGGATTTTGAGAGGGATGGATGTGTTCCACCCTATGTTTTTATGATACCCGAGGTCATGGGAGGGCCGTGTTGAGACATGCTCCCCATGCTGTTGTGATGATGACGGTCGGATACCTACTAGGAGAGGCTAGGTCCATTGTTCAGCCGACGCTATCGCTCTCAGGTTCTTATGTGGTTAGGTTGGTGAAGCTGACATCCACTTCTATACTAGCAGAGGAAGGATAGGGAGGGTGCGTACATAGGTTAGGATGGGAGGATGTTATAGCTAGTACTGTGTTCGGTTAGGGGGAATATACGACATTAAGATTAGTAGTAGTAGGTGTCTCTTCCTTGAAAATAATTGATTGAGTAATGAATCTAAAAATATAACAATGTTATAACTTAATTCATTAATAATTAATGATTGATGATGCTAAAAAGATTACATGTTTGTATGTTAGATCGGTTAGGTATTTGCGATTGTTATGTCTTGTATCCATGCATGCCCTATCTATGTGAATCATTATTATTTTGTTATTATATATATATATATATATATATATATATATATATGATGTTTTCTTATAGTACGTGTATGATCTATGCATGCACTGGCCACGCATGCACACTTTGCACATGTATACCAATATCGGCATACCAATACTTAACATAATCACTAATGGTATAGGTTTTCATAGGTAAATATGTTAATGAAATAATGAATGTTAAGTTAACATATTCATTAATGATAGGTGAACACTGTAATACGTAAGTGATCAAGTGTTGTAAATTAGAATAATCCTCAGAAAGTTGTCGTGCGTAGACTTAAACATTGTTCATTTATATTAATTTTCAGGATTGTTTAAACCCCTAAGGGTGCTTTGATTATGAATCTAGAGATAACATGCTCATGACTATGATACTTGTGATTAAAAACAAACAACTATAAAATGTCTTTAATTATAATTATTATTAATGGTATTATTATTTTTATTTTTATTTTTATTATTATTAATAGTGCCTCTTGTGGTAAATATAACTGATAGTTTAATTAGACAATTATTTCTATTATTATTATGATGATTATTAAGATCTTGTGTTAAACATAGTCAATTAATTAATTAAACAATTATTATTATTATTATTGTTAATATTATGCTCTTGTGGTAAATGTAGTCAATTGTTCAATTAAACCCAAGTGGAAATAACTCGAGTAAAATAATTATTAATCAAATACACCAAATGATTCCGTGTAGGTTAAACATGTATATTGAACTATGGAATACGACCATCAAGATATGACATGATTGATTTTATAATAATACTTATTACTATGATTACTAACATCGGATTCCAGATCAAGTAAAACAACTAAGATACTCACCTGTACACAAGATAATTACTAAATTATTATTTTATTTAACATATTTGATTTGAATAGGACTAGCTATTAAACCGCCATCCTGTGAGGGACTAGTGGTGAACATTCCAAGAATTAATAAATGCCAGACAACCAACTTATTCAATTCAACTTAAATAACCTTAACTGTTCGGATGCTCGAGATAAGGACAATTGAATGAATAAATGTATATTCATGATTATAATAATTTACTAGCATCGAAAACTGAAGGAGGTAGGTGAATGAAGTGTTTTGGGGGAAAGGCGGTGGAGCAAGGTGGAAGAAAGTAGGAGGAAAATGAGTATTTAGGGGAGGTATCAAAGAGAAATGGGGAGGATTCTTTTGGGGAAATTAGACTCTGCATTAGTGGAAAATGACTGAGGGAAAACTTGAGGAGGGGGATAACTCAAGGACTAGAATATCTGTAAATGACTGAGAAATGGGTGAAAATGAGGAAAGATATAGAATGGAGAGGAAGATGCTCTCGGTATTATTGGTCTATGGGATCAGGGGCTAGGAAACCCAAGGGTTTCCTACGGCTAGCACATGATGAGAGCTCGTCGGTAGGGTGGCACATCATTTTGTTAAAAAAGGCTTGGATGGAAAGATGAAAGGTGAAGGAGCCTACAAGGTCTACAACAAACTATTGGATCTACTACAACCGCTGGTTCCAGGTATTTAAATTCCAGGTATTTAGATACTAAATTCCTGCATGGTATTATTGTCTAATTTACAAAAATTCATGAATTTTATCAAACATGTACAACTCATATTTCTACTTTAATATGTTTATAGTTCATATTTGTACATTCATATGTTTATAAAACTAATAGAACAGACATGGATATAAACCTGTAATATGATTAAAATGTCTTGATTTTATTAAAAACTAACTCAGAATGAGCTCAAGATAGAGAACCTCATAGAGAAATGGACATAGTGCTCTACCAGTTAGGCAGAGCACTACATGATAACCCACGCAAAAGAAATCGATCATAACTAAAATCTAAAATCTGATAATAGTTTTCTTCCTTAGGTAGAATCTTACCTATCCAAGCATGCTTAGCGTGGTAAACCGTGTCTGCAACATTTCAAGTGTAATGCATCTAGCAGTAACAAGTGGTAGGCTTCTTCTTCTCCTCATCTCCAAGACGCGTATTGAAGGAAGATCCCAACCGTGCTGGGCATGTGATTACACTGGTTTTCCTCCTCATCAAATATAGCTAGTATCCAAAGCAAAATCACCGACCTGATCCATATTGCAGAAAAAAATACTCTTTTAAAGGCAGAGACTGCTCTCTCTCAAGACCTTGATAGCCGTTCCCACACTTAATTTGTTTTCCCCCTTTTAGCCATCTCGTAGCGAAGTGGCACAATGATTCTTCCAATGGCCTGAATTTTCTTTATTAAACATAAGGAAATAGTTTCTTGTTACGGGAGTAACTCCATGATTTCCTCGAGGAATTGCACCCTTAAATTTTCTCTTTAGTGCACAATAGCCTCATTGCTTGACCCAAGTCAAATTTCCCATCCCATAAATGTTGCGTTATTATATATATATATATATATATAGAGGTGCATCACCATAGGTGATAATGGTTATGTTATTATGAATGTATATATAATAGTTGTATCCTTTGTACATCACTCTTATCCTTCCAACTTGTAGCTCATATTTATATTTGATGTCGTAATGAGTGTAAAGTAAGACATCATGTCTCCCTTCAAACGAATCATAAAGATCATTATTTTGTTAACTGAAGTAACTAGTCTCTCTATTACTTACATTATCATAGGTTGATGACTTAGGAGTTTGGGTTGTCAAGGGAGTTGTTGATCTTTTCTCGATTCCTTAGGCTCGACTAAACGTTTGACCTTTCCCTTGGTGCATTTCCTCCACCATCATCATTTTAGTCGCACATATATTATTATGTTTTATTTCCTTTTTCCCTTGGTCGATTCAGTTATCCTTCGATTTAGGTGCATCAAGGCCCTCAGTCTCCTAAGTTTACTGTTAGGAAATTAATATACATACAGGTCTTGTTTCTGGTGGGCATTTCCCTTGAGCTCCTCACCAGAAGATGAATACAATAACATTAGAATTTACAAAATATCTAGGGTTCTTGCGAGAGGGATCTTAGATCCTCTCCCCCTTAAAAATAACACTGTCCTTGGTGTTTCTGTTTTCAATCAATTTCCTGCTTTCATTCTGTCATCTTTTCTTGTCCTCGTCCTCTTCATCCTAATCCCTTGCGATCTTTTTGTATCTTCTCGAGTCGCTATTGTCCAAAACCTGTATGTTTCTTGCAGCAACTTCGGGTGTAGCACAATTTTCTTCATTACATCACATACAAAATTATAATTCAACTTAAACATAAGTACTCCCCTTTGGGGTTGGATTTATCTCCATCCTTTGGATGGTTATGTCATGCTCGACCCAAGGAGATCCTTTCTTTACATTACACATTAGGCATGTAAGAGTGTGATTACTTAGAAATTTTGTTTTAACGTGATTTACATTCGTTATGTTTTCCAAACTCTCCCTTAAGTTCCTTTCCATTCTTGGGTGGACTTACAACAATTTCTGAGGTTACTCTCCCTTTTAACCACTAGTTAAAAGTTTTCCCCTCAGTGACATCAAACAACGTCCTGTCTTCCAGATGTCCAATTTTTGCCTAGGTATTTTTGCCACACCCTATACCTAACACCAAGGTGCTCACGCAGCAATCGCTTTCCTAACACCATTGTGCTCCTATGGAATATATGCCTAACACAACCGTGCTCACACGAGTATCACTTGCCTGACACCATGGTGCTCCCGCAGCATTCAAACTTTTACTTGTTAGTATAAATTTCAACTTTTACTATTTGTATCGCACGCTCCTTGGTGCTTAGCATGCCATTTACTGTCATTGTCCTAATTCCTGAATCGGATACATATTTAGTCAAAGCATCTATCAAAAACCCAAAAAATCATTAATTAATCATTAGAATTTTCATAAGTTGCAGCAGTTTTAATGATCACTCATGAGTCATATAACCCTGTAATTCATCTAGAAAATTACTCCTTACTTATCCTTGAGGAATTAAGCGCAACTTATATACACAGGCAGATTTATATGCCATAGTGCACGTCGATGGCAATAATGGTCATAATATTGGTGAAGCCTCCAAGGTCAGTATATAAAAAACTTCATCCACAGTTAATTCTTAGTTATAAAACCTCGAGATTTGAGAATTATAATAAGTAAAAACATCACCCATACTTAACCTCATTATTTATGGTAGCGAATATTTTTCAGCAGTCAACTTCGACTGATAGCATATCCTGCAATGTTAGCATATAACATTTTTCCACATGCATTATTTTCAATATTTGTTTCTTTTAGACATTCTTACTCATCTATATTTGGATATTCGCTACTGAAGCAATATTCCAACTTTATTTGACATTCATGAGTGGCGATGCTAGGGACACGAACATTCCATTATCATAAGCAACTCAAGGTAAAAATAATTTCATATCTCAGCTACTTATTTTCTATCATACAACTTTTCTACCTCATCCGAATGCAAGCCTTTACCTAGGTGCACTCTTTCTACACAACCAGTAACATTAGGTACAACACACCATGTTTTTTACCTTAGCTGAATTGTGGGCCAAGTCCATAAGCCATCTGGTTCCATTTTTGACGAAATACTATATGGAATGTTCTCGTTCTTGCGAAAATGTATAAGAGATCAATAATTCCAATGAATATGTATAAACACCTACATAACCCAAATACTAATAATTTAAAGGATACATTACAACAGTGGTGTTATTGTAACTAACTTGAATTATCTTCCCAACTACTGTCAAAATCAAGTCCTACCCTTACATAGCACCCATTTAGTATGCTAAGGATATTCAACATTCACAAGTTAACCAACAAATTCTGATCAAGAAGTTAACATCTATTGTTATACTCAGTTTTAGAAACCAAATTTACTTCTCTCATCATTTACTTATTATGTGCAACAACGAACCATTTCTAGGTTTATTAGCTCACGATAGCGAGACTAGATTAACAATATCAAAACATAATTCTTTCTTACGACATAAGCAATCGTAGTTGTTTTGACTAGCATGTAACCATGCGATTTAAATGAAATGTTGTGTTCCCAGTTTACGTGAAAGAGATGTTTCATATTAAACACATTTTATTTTAATCTCAGTATTGGCAGCTTTAATACCTCTAACATTTATTTTGGTACAATTTGTATTTGTACAATCTTGACCATATAATATAAGTCGTTAGCATAGCTACTTATTTTAGCATCACTTATCTTTGCTTAAACCATTTTACTATAGTTGCAGCAAATCTTGTTGAGTGGCAAGGTAATGTGGCGACTTCGAAATGGTCAGCTTATTAAGTTCTCTTTACCAGCTACCTTGCTATCTTTAAGGAATGTCTACCTAAGCCCTCTAGACCTAAGTGACTACATTATACATCCGACATAACTTGATATTCTAGTATTAATGCATGTATAGACGATCTCAAAGATTCTATAACTAAATTGCTCTAGATTGATCATTCTAAAAAAAATTTAGTTACTATATTCAGGTGCTTTAATAGAAATTCTCCAAAACCTTTTATAAGGTATATTCTCAACATATCAAATTGTCAAAGCTATGTTTTCCAAAAAATTCAATATACTTAACAAAATGTTAATGTCTTGGTAACCTTCCATAATGAACAAGGAATCATACAGACTCTAGATGTTACTTTTTCCACCAAGTATTTCATCTTTTGGCTCTGATCCCCATGTGATGTTCTTTCTGCTAACCCTGCGCACCTGTATTATTTTCTCACAAATTCTTTCCCAAAAAAATTTGCATCATACTCTCATAAAACAAATTATATAATAACAAGTTCCTATTTGAATGCAACAAAATATACTTGTGTATAATATCCATACTTTACTTCCTCTTCAATATCTTTTCTTGATGTGTTAATATTATGCACTTAATCTTACTAAAAACAATTTCAGCTTGTATTTTACTCATCAATATGTATGTAAATCAACATCCGTATATCTTTCATAGATATGTTGCATCAGGCCTAGTACTCTCTTCATTTTCTCATTCACCAATCAAACATATAACCTTTCCCGTATTTCAGTTCAAGCAACTAACTTCATGCATTGCACATAATTTTAAGAAAACCCGTGCAAACCAGTTGAGTTCAATGATCTTAACATTAAACAATATTTCTTTTTATACTGTGCATACAAATATGTAATTATAATATCTCATATTCAAATCATATAGTTCATAACATACCTGTATGTCGATGAGTCCATTAGGTTCGAGCATTGTAAACTTTGCTCTGATACCATATGTGATGTACCTATTATACCTCGATGCCGTTATGTGTAAAGAGGGAGTAAAATTTTGTTTTTGCTCTTACTTACAAAATGATTCATTCGATTCAGTGGCAGCATTTTAATGAAGCATATCCAATCACCTCAGAAATGTCAAGACTCCACGCGTGGTAACACAACCATTTGACAACTTACATCTACCAAAACCAAATATGCGATTTGTATCCAATTTACTACGATTTCCATTGTAACAAACCTAAACAGTTGGATATAAAAATTTCCTTGTATAGGTTCCATTCGAACCTTCGAATAGTTTCCCTAGGAGGATGTGAGTTTTAATAAAACAAAATATTTTGCGTAATATCATCACCAAGGTATTATCCCTAAAACAAACAACTTACTACATCCTGTGTATCATAATTCTAGTGCATTAAGGTCTGCTATTGCAATCTGGCCTATGATTTACATCATTATATCCCTGTAATGGAGATCTTCCTTTGTAGCTAAAAATTTACAATATCAATTCATGACTCAACAATTTAAAACATTATTTTCAACAATTTACAGAATCTTTTCCTGACTTAACAATTTATCTCATCACTTAACAGTTTACAAATGACTGATCAATTTACGACATTTATCATTTAACAGTTTACTGAATTAGTTCATGACTCAACACTTTATTAGTTATCATAATGAATGCCAATGCAATTATTATTTGTGACAGAAAAACTTTGTCACCGAGGTGCCATCAAGATCATTCCAGTGCATGGATCAAGTTGTTAGGGTAACCATGAATTTCATTTATAAAGTGATCAATCAAAAGATGAGGTTGCAACACAATGTTATACATACAGAAAATAATACAAATAAAAGTTAAACATTCACACACAAGAAACCAGAATACAACAATGTACGTGGTTCACCCCAACCTTGGCGCTACATCCACAAAAGGTGTCACATCCTGTGACATTTATTTCATTAAAGATTTAAATTCACAACAGAATAGTTTCCATACATTTTTGTACATATCCAAGACTCCCTGTTTAAATAGTGTTTAATAAGATGTTGGGATAGTATTGTTATCTTTATAATCCTGTCATTTTGTTCTCATGAACATCTATTGTTTTGTTTTACTGAACTTTTTCTAAAACAAGCTAGGATTAATCCATAAGTTGTATGTAGTCCCATAACTAGACATACCTAATCCCCAACGTTGGGTCTATATGTGAAATACAACAAGTGATTCAAAACTTATTGAATGAAACACTAGCTCACATGTATCTGTATTGACTCCATGTAGTCATCCATCATACCTATAATACTAGATTAAGTAGCTGTCTCCGATCCGATTTATAATGCCTAGGCCTATGTGCCACTACTAATAATTAAAACAACATATGCGAGGGTCCAAACAACATGAATATAAAATCTACCTCGAATGCTACTATGAAGGAATTAGAGGAATTTTGGGGTCTAAAATGGGCCTCCTAAGAAAAATAATAAAATAATAGTTATAATAATAAAATAATATTGATTAATTTTGGAGGAAGAAAGAAAAAAACTACTTTTTGTGTTTGTATTTTCGACATATCTCTCTGTGTTTTTACTCAAATTTCGATCGGGAGAGCATGTTGGATGCGGAATTTGATTCCGCATCCAACGAGTACCCACACTGCATACTTTTGATGGACCTCGCTACCCAAAAAACAAGAAATACCTGGAAAAACATGATGATGATGTCATCATCACTTTTTTCCAGGTATTTCTTGTTTTTGGTGTAGCGGGGTCCATCAAAAGTATGCAGTGTGGGTACTCGTTGGATGCGGAATCAAATTTCGCATCCAACAAGCTCTCCCAATCAAAATTTGAGTAAAAACACAATGAGATATGTCGAAAATACGAACAAAAAAAGTAGTTTTTTTTAATGACAAATATGTCAATTCAACCATTATGGTTGACTTATTTTATTGAAATTATATTGGTTCTTGAATTCCAACTCACAAAAACTTATTTTGGCACGTTTTCTTATAAGGCCCATTTTAGACCCCAAATTTCCTCTAATGATCCATACGAATTCTTACATAGGTCATCGATCTATATACACAAAGTATTAAAATTCAGATCCATACCAAACATGGTTTTAGTCGAATTGACACCTTGTAATTAATATATTTAGTTCCCCAAAACAAGGCAGAAGTTATATAAATATATCAAAAGGAATACGATCTCTGTCATACTGAGGCTAGGGCAATTTATAACTTTGGATCTATAAAACAACTAAAGTTTATGAATAAATTCAGATCTGAAGAGATACGGTCTTCTCCTTTTTAATGCCCAGTATACCATCCAGGCAAAATGCAGGCCATTTAGGAAATGCGCAGAGGTAACGTGTGAACAAATACGGGTATCGCTTCATTCTGTAATTATGTTTTTAAACAAAACAAATGACAGTCATATTAAACAACATGTATCGGCTCCTCAACCTATGATCAATGATTTTCCAAACTGCCGGCAGAGTGTACATTCACTATTCATCCTTGCAGTCTAAATCGATTATAACCCAATGCAAAACTAAAAAAGGATTCTAGACTAGAAGTCTCAAGATCGGCGAGATGCCAACAATGGGTAGAGACAAAATCCTACAGGAGGAAATCCACTCTTCCATTCTTCTTCAAACGATTTTATCATTTCAATCAACTCACTACAAGATACGATGGAATAGATTTTCTTAATGCCATCATGCTTCGTATTCCGATTTCATGAGTCCTTCATGTAATACTTTGATGGATAAGTCTCTCCACATTAGTTTCTTGTCAGGGTTTAAGAGGTCCAGTATTTTATTCCTAAAATATAAATTTTGTGCTTTGAACCATCATCAATCGGCACTTGGGTGAAAGTATGGAAACCATTGTTAACATTAACACTGGCAGTTCCATCCTAGTCTCTTTTCTGTAGGGTTTGAGGTTGAGATTCATTGGATCATTAGCTAAATGTAGGTTCACAAGAAATGCATCCACGAACAGTTGGATCGATTGGAAAAAGGACTCCAACCGCTAACGTTGTTTGGGTATGCTTATACCCAATCATATTTGACCCAGTACACTCCTTCTTGAATCTATGCCTAAGAAATTAGTTCTAAGATGCTATTGGGGATTTAAATCCTAATGTAAAAAGCACGGAGAGGGTGGTAGATCTTACATGTAAGAAATGTAACCATTTCAAATCACAGATAGAATCTAACCAATGTGATAACCTAGGCAGAATAAATCGATCATAACTAAAATCTAAAATTCGATAATAGTTTTCTCCCTCAGGTAGAATCTTACCTGTCCAAGCGTGGTTAGTGCGGTACACCGTGTCTGCAACATTTCAAGTGTAAGACATCCAGCAATCACAAGTCATAGGCTTCTTCTCCTCATCTCTAAGACATGAATTGAAGGAAGAGCCAACCCATGTTGGGCATGTGATTACACTAGTTTTCCTCCTCACCCAATGTGGCTAGTACCCAAATAAAAATCACTGACTTGGTGGATATTGCAAGAAAAAATACTCTTTTAAAGGAAGAGATTTCTCTCTCTGCAGAGCTTGATAGCCGTTGGTGCACTTAAATTGTTTTCCCCCTTTTAGCTATCTCGTAGCCAAGTGGCACATGATTCTTCCAATGGCCTGAATTTTCTTTTTAAGACATAAGGANGAGAGAGAGAGAGAGAGAGAGAGAGAGAGAGAGAGAGAGAGAGAGAGAGAGAGGTGCATCACCATAGGTGATAACGGTTATGCTATTATGAATATATATAACAGTTGTATCCTTTGTATGTCACTTTTATCATTCCAAATCGTAGCTCATATTTATATCTAATGTCGCAATGAGTGTAAGGTAAGACATCATGTCTCCCTTGAAACGGATCATAAAGATCATTATTTTGTTAACCGAAATAACTAGTCTCACTATTACTTACGTTATCATAGGTCGATAACTTAGGAGTTTGGGTCGTCGAGGGAGTTGTTGATCTTTTCTCTATTCTTGAGGATCAACTAAACATTTTACCTTTCCCTTGGTGGATTTCTTCCACCATCATCCTTTTAGTCACAAATATATTAAGATATTCTTTTTTTGTTTTTCCCCTGGTGGAGTTAGTTACCCTTCGATTTAGGTGCATCCAGGACATCAGTCTCCTGAGTTTACTTCTAGGAAATTAATATATATATAGGTCTTGCTTCTGGTGGGGCCTTGGCCTTGAGCTCCTAACAAGAAGATGAATACAATAACATTGGAATTTACAAAATATCTAGTTTTCTTGCGAGAGGCATGTTATAACACCGTCCTTGGTGTTCCTATTTTCAATCAATTTCCTGCTCCCATTCTGTCATATTTTCTTGTCCTCTTCCTCTTCATCTTGATCCCTTGCAATCTTTTCGTATCTTCTCCAGTCGCTATCATCCAAAACCTGCAGTTTTCCTACAATAAGTAAGGCTCTAGTGCAATTTTCTTCAATACATCATGTACAAAATTATAATTCAACTTAAACATAAGCCATAAATTCTTTTGCATTGTAGCAATGTGCAATTTTCTAGTGTTCATTGGTGCCATAATACCCAATCATTTTCATAATGCAATTTATTCGTCAATACAACATAATTACTCCCCTTTGGGGTTGGCTTTATCTCCATCCTTTGGATGGTTATGTCATCCTCGACCTAAGGAGATCCTTTCTTTACATTACACATTAGGCATGTAAGAGTATGATTACTTGGAAATTTGGTTTTAACATGTTTTACAATCGTTATGTTTTCCAAACTCTCCCTTGAGTTCCTTTCCATTATTAAGTGGAATTATGACAATTTCTGAGGTTACTCTCCCTTTTAACCACTAGTTAAAATTTTTCCCCTCAGTGACATCAAACAATGCCCTGTCTTCCAGATGTCCAATTTTTTCCTGGGTGTTTTTTCCACACCCTATGCCTAACACCAAGGTGCTCACACAGCAATTGCTTACGTAACAGCATTGTGCTCCTGTGACATATATGCCTAACACCAACGTGCTCACGCAGCAATCACTTTCCTAACACCATGGTGCTCCCGCAACATTCAAACTTTTCCTTGTTAGTATAAATTTCAAGTTTTACTATTTGTATCGCATGCTCCCTGGTCCTTAGCATGAATTTTACTGTCATTGTCCGGATTCGTGAATCAACTACATGGTTAGTCAAAGCATCTATCAAAAACCCAAAACTTCATTAATTAATCATTAGAATTTTCATAAGTTGCAGTGGTTTTAATCATCACTCATTAGTCATATAACCCTGTAATTCATCTAGAAAATTACTGCTTACTCATTTCTAAGGAATTAAGTGCAACTTATATACGCAGGAAGATTTATATACCGTAGTGTTCGTCGATGGAAACAATGGTCATAATCTAGGTGAATCCTGCAAGGTCAGTATATAAAGAACAACATCCACAGTTAATTCTTAGTTATAAAACCTTAATATTCGACAATTATAATAAGTAAAAACATCACCCATACTTAACCTCATTATTTACCACAGCAAATATTTTCTGGCAGTCAACTCCGACTGATACAATATACTGCAATGTTGGCATATAACATTTTTCTACATGGATTATTTTCAATATTAGTTTCTTTTAGAAATCCTTACTCGTCTATATTTAGATATTCACTAGTGAAGGGATATTCCAACTTTATTCCACATTCATCAGTCGTGATGCTAGGGACACGAACATTCCAATATCATTCGTAACTCAAGGTAAAACATAATTTCATCTCTGAGCTACTTATGTCCTATCATAAAAAGATTTTTAGCTCATCCAAATGTGAACCTTTACCTAGGTGCACTCTTTCTAGACATCTAGTAGCATTAGGTACAACACACCGTGCTTTTTACCTTAGCTGAATTGTAGTCCAGGTCCAGAAGCCGTCTGGTTCCATTTTTGAAGAAATACTGTAAGGAATATTGCCGTTCTTGTGAAAATGTATTAGAGATCAATAATTCCAATGAATATGTATAAATAGATTCATAACCCAAATACTAATAATTTAAAGGACACATTACAATAGTTGTGTTATTGGAGCTAACTTGAATTATCTTCCCAACTACTCTCAAAATTAAGTCCTACACTTACATAGCACCAACAAATTCTGATCAGGAAGTTAACAACTATTGTTATACTTGCTTTTATAAACCAAATTTACTTCTCTCATGATTTACTTATTATGTTCAACAACGAACCATTTCTAGGTTTATTAGCTCACGATAGCGAGACTAGATTAACAATATCAAAAGATAATTATTTCTTATGACATAAGTAATCGTAGTTGTTTTGACTAGCATGTAACCATGCGATTTAAATGAAATTTTGTGTTCCCAGTTTATGTGAAAGAGGTGTTTCACATTAAAGACATTTTATTTTAATGTTAGTATTGGTAGCTTTAATACCTCTAACATTTATTTGATACAATTTGTATTTGTACAATATTGACCATATAATATAAGTCGTTACCATAGCTACTTATTTTAGCGTCGCTTACCTTTACTTAAACCATTTTACTACAGTTGCGGCAAATCTTGTAGAGTGGCAAGGTAATGTGGCGACACCTAAATGGCCAGCTTATTAAGTTCTCTTTAATCTCTACCTTGCTATCTTCAAGGGATGTCTACCTAAGACCTCTAGACCCAAGTGACTATATTATACATCCAACATAACTTGATATTCTAGTATTAATGCATGTATAAACCATCTCAAAGATTCTATAACTAAACTGCTTTAGACTGATCATTCTAAAAATGTTTTAGTTACTATATTCGGGTACTTTAATATAAATTCTCCAAAACCTTTTATAAGTTATATTCTCAACATATCAAATTATCGAAGCTATGTTTTCCCAGAAATTCAATATACTTAACCAAATGTTAACGTCTTGGTAACCATCCATAATGAACAAGGAATCATACAAACTCCAGATGTTACTTTTTCCACTAAGGATTTCATCTTTTGCCTCTGATCCCCATGTGATGTTGCTTCTGGTAACCCTGCGCAACTGCATTATTTGCTCACAAATTCTTGCCCAAAACAAGTTGCATCATACTCTCATAAAACAAATTATATAATAACAAGTTCCTACTTGAATGCAACAAAATATACTTCTGCATCATATCCATGCTTTACTTCCTCTTCAATATATTTTCTTGATGTGTTAATATTATGCACTTAATATTACTAAAAACAATTTCAACTTGTTTTTTACTCATCAATACGTATGTAAAAAAACATAGGTATATCTTGCATATATATGTTGCATCAGGCCTAATACTTTCTTCATTTTCTCATTCACCAATCAAACATATAACCTTTCCTCTATTTTAGTTCATGCACATAACTTCATGCATTGTACATAATTTTAAGAAAACCCGTGCAAACCGGTTCAGTTCAATGATCTTAACATTAAACAATATTTCTTTTCATAGTGTGCATACAAATAAGTAATTATAATATCTCATATTGAAATCATATAGTTCACAACATACCTGTATGTCGATGAGTCCATTAGGTTCGAGTGTTGTAAATTTTGCTCTAATACCAAATGTGATGTACCTATTATACCTCGATGCCATTATTTGTAAAGAGGGGGTAAAATTTTGTTTTTGTTGTTACTTACAAAACGAGTCATTCAGGTTAGTGGCTGCATTTTAATGAAGCATATCCAATCACTTCAGAAATGTCAACACTCCGCACATGGTAACACAACCATTTGACAACTTACATCTACCAAAACAAAATATGCGATTTGTATCCAATTTACTACAATTGCCATTGTAACAAACCTAAACAATTGAATATAAAAACTTCCTTGTATAGGGTCCATTCAAAGCTTCGAATGGTTTCCCTAAGAGGATGTGAGTGTTAATAAAACACAAGATTTTGCGTAATATCATCATCAAGGTATTAGCCCCAAAACAAACAACTTACTGCATCCTGTGTATCATAAGTCTAGTGGATTAAGGTCTACTCCTACAATCCTGCCTATGATTTACATCATTATATCCCTGTAATGGAGATCTTCCTTTGCAGTTGACAATTTACAGTATCATTTCATGACTCAACTATTTATGGTATTATTTTCAACAATATACAGAATCTTTTCCTGACTTAACAATTTATCTCATCACTTAATAGTTTGCAGAATGACTCATCAATTTACAACATTTATCATCTAACAGTTTACAGAATCATTTCATGACTCAACACTTTATTAGTTATCATAATGAATGCCAATGCAATTATTATTTTTTATAGAAAAACTTTGTCATTGAGGTGGCATCAAGATCATTCCAGTGCATGGATCAGTTGTTAAGGTAACCATGAATTTCATTTATAAAGTGATAAATCAAAAGACGAGGTTGAAACACAATGTTATACATAAAAAAGATAATACAGATAAAAGTTAAACATTCACACACAAGAAACCAGAAGACAACAATGTACGTGGTTCACCCACACCTTGGGGATACATCCACAAAAGGTGTCACATCCTATGACATTTATTTCATTAAAGATTTAAATTCACAACAAAACTGTTGCCATAAATTTTTGTACATCTCCAAGACTACCTCTTTACAGAGTGTTTAATAAGATGTTCAGATAATATTGTTATCTTTATAATCCTGTCATTTTGTTCTCATGAATATCTATCGTTTTGTTCTACTGAAATTTTTCTAAAACAAGCTACGATTAATCCATAAGTTGTAGGTAGTCCCATAACTAAACATACCCAATCCCCAACGTTGGGTCTATATGTGAAATAAAACAAGTGATTCATAACTGATTAAAAGAAACACTGGCTCACATGGATCTGTATTAACTCCATATATTCATCCGTCATACCTATAATACTAGCTTAAGTAGGTGTCTCCTATCCGATTTATAATGCCTAGGCCTATGTGCCACTACTAATAATAAAAACAACATATGCGAGGGTCCAAACATCATGAATATAAAATCTACCTCGAATGCTGCTATGAAGGATCCATATGAACGCCTACACAGGTCATGAATCTATATACATAATGCATTAAAATTCAAATCCATACCAAACACGATTTTAGTCGAATTGACACCTTGTAATTAATATATTTAGTTCCCCCAAAAAAGGCATAAGTTATATAAATATATCAAAAGGAATAGGATCTCTTTTGTACTGATGCTAGGGTAATTTATAACTTCAGATGTATAGAACAACTAAATTTTATGAATAAATTCAAATTTGAAGGGATACGGTCTTCTCCTTTTTAATTCCTAGTATACCATCGAGGAAAAACGTAGGTTATCTAGGCAATGCGTAGAGGTAACGTGCGAAAAAATCTGGGTATCGCTTCATTCTGTAATTATGTTTTTAAACAAAAAAAATGAGAGTCATATTAAACAACATGTATCGGCTTCTCAACATGTGATCATCTATTTTCCAAACTACCGGCAGAGTGTACATTCACTATTCCTCCTTGTAGTCTAAAGCGATTATAACCCAAAGCAAAACTAAAAACGGATTCTGGATTAGAAGTCTCAATATCGGCATGATGCCAACAATGTGCATAAACAAAATCCTTCAGGAGGAAATCCATTCTTCCAATCCTCTTCAAACGATTTTATCATTTCAATCAACTTGCTGCAAGATACGACATAATATATTTGCTTAAGGCCATCATGCTTCGTATTCCGATTTCATGAGTCCTTCATGTAATACTTTGATGGAGAAATCTCTCCACATTAGTTTCTCCTCAGGGTTTAAGAGGTCGAGTATTTTATTCCTAAAATATAAATGTTGTGCTTTGAACCATTGTTAATCGGCACTTAGGTGATAGTATGCAAACCATTATTAATATTAACACCGACAGTTCCATCCTAGTCTCTTTTCTCTAGGGTTTGAGGTTGAGATTCATTGGATCATTAGCTAAACGTAGGTGGACAACAAATCCATCTGCGAACAGTTGGATCGATTGGAAACAAGACTCGAAGCACTAACTTAGTTTGGGTATGTTTATACCCAATCATTTTCTATCCAATACACACCTTCTTGCAACTAAGGCGTATATGTCTAAATCTATGCCAGAGAAATTAGTTCTAAGATACTATTGGGGATTTAAATCCTGATGTAAAAAGCATGGAGAGGGTGATAGATCTTACACGTAAGAAATGTAACCATTGCACATCACAGATAGAATCTAACCAATGTGATAACCCAGGTAGATGAAATCGATCCTAACTAAAATCTAAAATCTGATAACAGTTTTCTTCCTCGGGTAGAATCTTACCTGTCCAAGGGTGGTTAGCGTAGTACACTCTGTTTGCAACATTTCAAGTGTAATGCATCCAGCAGTCACAAGTCGTAGGCTTCTTCTCCTCATCTCCAAGACGGGGATTTATGGAAGAGCCCAACCGTCCTGGGAATGTGATTACACTAGTTTTCCTCCTCATCCAATGAAGCTAGTACCCAAATAAAAACCACCGACCTGGTGGAGATTACAGAAAAAAATACTCATTTAAAGGCAGATATTGCTCTCTCTCCAGAGCTTGATAGCTGTTGGCGCACTTAATTTTTTTTCCCCCTTTTAGCTATCTCGTAGCTAAGTGGCACAATGATTCTTCCAATGGCCTGATTTTTCTTTTTAAGACATCAGGANAGAGAGAGAGAGAGAGAGAGAGAGAGAGAGAGAGAGAGAGAGAGAGAGAGAGAAGTGCATCACCATAGGTGATAATGCTTATGTAATTATGAATGTATATATAATAGCTATATCCTTTGTATGTCACTTTTATCATTCCAACTTGTAGCTCATATTTATATTTGATGTTGTAATGAGTGTAGGGTAAGACATCATGTCTCCCTTGAAACGGATCATAAAGATCATTATTTTGTTAACTGAAGTAACTACTCTCTCTATTACTTATGTTATCATAGGTTGATAACTTAGGAGTTTGGGTCGTCGAGGGAGTTGTTGATCTTTTCTCGATTCCTGAGGATTGACTAAATGTTTTACCTTTCCCTTAGTGGATTTATTCCACCATCATCGTTTTAGTCGCACACATATTATTATATATTTTTTTGTTTTTCCCTTGGTGGATTCAGTTATGCCTTGATTTAGGTGCATCCAGGATATCAGTCTCCTAAGTTTACTGCTAGGCAATTAATATACATATAGGTCTTGTTTCTAGTGGGGCCTTTGCTTTGAGATCCTCACCAGAAAACAAATACAATAACATTATAATTTACAAAATATATAGGGTTCTTGCGAGAGGGATGTTACATACACTCCCCTTGAAAATAACACCATCCTTGGTGTTCCTGTTTTCAATCAATTTCCTGCTTCCATTCTGTCATTGTTTCTTGTCCTCATCCTCTTCATCCTGATCCCTTGTGATCTTTTCGTATCTTCTCTAGTCGCTATCGTAAAAAACCTGCAGTTCTCCTGCAACAAGTTCGGTTCTAGCGCAATTTTCTTCAGTGACATGACGTACAAAATTATAATTCAATTTAAACATAAGCCATAGATTCTTTTGCATTGTAACAATCTGCAATTTTCTATGAATTTACTATATTAAGGTACTTTAATAGAAATTCTCCAAAACCTTTTATAAGGTATATTCTCAACATATCAAATTATTGAAGCCATGTTTTCCCATAAATTCAATATACTTAATAAAAAGTTAACGTCTTGGTAACGTTCCATAATGAACAAGGAATCATATAGACTCCAGATGTTACTTTTTCCACTAAGAATTTCATCTTTTTCCTCTCATCCCCATGTGATGTTGCTTATGGTAACCCTGCGCACCTACATTATTTGCTTACAAATTCTTGCCCAAAACAAGTTGCATCATACTCTCATAAAACAAATTATATAATAACAAGTTCCTATTTGAATGCAACAAAATATACTTGTGTATCATATCCATGCTTTACTTCCTCTTCAATATATTTTCTTGATGTGTTAATATTATGCACTTAATCTTACTAAAAACAATTTCACCTTGTATTTTACTCATCAATACGTATGTAAAACAACATAAGTATATCTTGCATAGATATGTTGCATCAGGCCTCATACTGTCTTCATTTTCTCATTCACCAATCAAACATATAACCTTTCCTATATTTCTGTTCATGCAACTAACTTCACGCATTGCACATAATTTTAAGAAAACCTGTGCAAACCAGTTCAGTTCAATGATATTAACATTAAACAATATTTCTTTTTATAGCGTGCATACAAATAAGTAATTACAATATCTCATATTCAAATCATATAGTCCACAACATACCTATATTTCAATGAGTCCATTAGGTCCGAGCATTGTAAACTTTGCTCTGATACCATATCTGATGTACGTGTTATACCTCGATGCCATTATGTGTAAAGAGGGGGTAAAATTTTGTTTTTACTGTTACTTACAAAATGAGTCATTTGGGTTAGTAGCGGCATTTTAATGAAGCATATCCAATCACTTCAGAAATGTCAAGACTCCACACGTGGTAACACAACCATTTGACAATTTACATCTACCAAAACCAAATATGCGATTTGTATGCAATTTATTACGATTTCCATTGTAACAAACCTAAACAGTTGAATATAAAAATTTCCTTCTATAGGGTCCATTCGAACCTTCGAATGGTTTCCCTAGGAGGATATGAGTGTTAATAAAACAAAAGATTTTGCATAATATCATCATCAAGGTATGAGCCCAAAAACAAACAACTTACTGCATCCTGCGTATCATAAGTCTAGTGCATTAAAGTCTACTGCTGCAATCCTGCCTATGATTTACATCATTGTATCCCTGTAATGGGGATCTTCCTTTGTAGCTAACAATTTAAAGTATCATTTCATGACTCAACAATTTACAACATTATTAACAATTTACAGAATCTTTTCCTGACTTAACAATTTATCTCATCACTTAACATTTTGTAGAATGACTCATCAATTTATGGCATTTATCATTTAACAGTTTAAGGAATCATTTCATGGCCCAACACTATTAGTTATCATAATGAATGCCAATCCAATTATTATTCGTGACAGAAAAAATTCGTCATTGAGGTGCCATCAAGATCATTCCAGTGCATGGATCAAGTTGTTATGGTAACCATGAATTTCATTTATAAAGTGATAAATCAAAAGACAAGGTTGCAACACAATGTTATACATACACAAAGTAATATAGATAAAAGTTAAACATTCACAGAAAAGAAGCCAGAAGACAACAATGTACGTGGTTCACCCCAACCGTTGGGATACATCCACAAAAGGTGTCACATCCTGTGACATTTATTTCATTAAAGATTTAAATTCACAACAAAACTGTTTCCAGACATTTTTATACATCTCCAAGACTCCCTCTTTATAGATTGTTTTCTAAGATGTTGGGACACTATTGTTATCTTTATAATCCTGTCATTTTGTTCTCATTAACATCTATCATTTTGTTCTACTGAACTTTTTCTAAAACAAGCTAGGATTAATCCATAAGTTGTAGGTAGTCCCATAACTAGACATGCCAATTCCCCAATGTTGGGTCTATATGTGAAATAAAACAAGTGATTTAGAACTGATTAAAAGAAACACTAGCTCACATGGATATGTATTGACTCCATATAGTCATCCGTCATACCTATAATACTAGCTTAAGTAGGTGTCTCCAATCTGATTTATAAGGCCCAGGCCTATGTGCCACTGCTAATAATAAAAACAACACATGCGAGGGTCCAAAAAGCATGAACATAAAATCTACCTCGAATGCTGCTAAGAAGGATCCATATGAATGCCTACATAGGTCATGGATCTATATACACAATGTATTAAAATTTAGATCCATACCAAACACTGTTTTAGTCGAACTGACACCTTGTAATTAATATATTTAGTTCCCAAAAACAATGCAGAAGTTATATAAATATATGAAAAGGAATACGATCTCTGTCGTGCTGATGCTAGGGTAATTTATAACTTCGGATTGATAAAACAACTGAAGTTTATGAATAAATTCACATATGAAGGGATACATTATTCTCTTTTTTAATGCCTAGTATACCGTCGAGGAAAAATGCAAGCCATCCAGCCAATGTGTAGAGGTAATGTGTGAACAAATCCGGGTATTGCTTCATTATGTAATTGTGTTTTTAAACAAAACAAATGACAGTCATATTAAACAACATGTATCGGCTTCTCAACCTGTGCTGAGCGATTTTCCAAACTGTCGACAAAGTGTAACATTCATTATTCCTCCTTGGAGTCTAAAATGATCATAACCAAAAGGAAAACTAAAAATGGATTCTAGATTAGAAGTCTCAAGATCGACGAGATGCCAACAATGCATGGAGACAAAATCCTATAGGAAGAAATCCATTCTTCCGTTCCTCTTCAAACTATTTTATCATTTCAATCAACTTGCTTCAAGATACGATGGAATATATTTGCTTAACGCCATCATGATTTGTATTCCGATTTCATGAGTCCTTCATGTAATACTTTGATGGAGAAATCTCTCCACATTAGTTTCTCCTCAGGGTTTAAGAGGTTGAGTATTTTATTCCTAAAATATAAATTTTTTTCCTTGAACAATCGTCAATCGGCACTTGGGTGATAGTATGGAAACCATTGTTAACATTAACACCAACAGTTCAATCCTAGTCTCTTTTCTCTAGGGTTTGAGGTTGAGATTCATTAGATCATTAGCTAAACGTAGGTTGACAACAAATCCATTTACAAACAGTTGGATTGATTGGAAACAAGACTCCAAGTGCTAACGTAGTTTTGGTATGTTTATACCCAATCATATTCGATCCAGTACGCACCTTCTTGCAACTAAGGCGTATAAGTCTAAATATATTCCTGAGAAATTAGTTCTAAGATACTCTTGGGGATTTAGATCCCGATTTAAAAAGGATGGAGAGGGTGATAGATCTTGCACGTAAGAAATGTAACCATTTCACATCATGGATAGAATCTAACCAATGTGATAACCAAGGAAGATGAAATCGATCCTAACTAAAATCTAAAATCCGATAATAGTTTTCTTCCTCAGGTAGAATCTTACCTGTCCAAGGGTGGTTAGTGTGATACACTGTGTCTGCAACATTTCAAGTGTAACACATCCAACAGTCACAAGTCATAGGCTTCTTCTCCACATCTCCAAGACATGGATTTAAGGAAAAGCCCAACCATTTTGGGCATGTGATTACACTAGTTTTCCTCCTCATCCAATGCAGCCAGTACCCAAAGCAAAATCTCCAACCTAGTGGAGATTGCAGAAAAAAATACTCTTTTAAAGGAAGAGATTGCTCTCTCTCCAGATCTTGATAGCCATTGGCACACTTAATTTGTTTTCCCCCTTTTAGTTATCTCGTGGCCAAGTCACGCAATGATTCTTCCAATGGCCTGAATTTTCTTTTTAAGACATAAGGCAATACTTTCTTGTTACGGGAATAACTCCATGAATACCTCCAGGAATTGTGCCCTTAAATTTTTTCTTTAGTGCACAAAAGCCTCATTGCTTGACCCAAGTCAAATTTCCCATCCCATAACTATTGTGTTGTTATGAATATATATATATATATATATACAGAGAGAGAGAGAGAGAGAGAGAGAGAGAGAGAGAGAGAGAGAGAGGTGCATCACCATAGGTGATAACGGTTATGTTATTATGAATGTATATATAATAGTTGTATCCTTTGTATGTCACTTTTATTATTCCAACTTGTAGCTCATATTTATATTTGATGTTGTAATGAGTGTAAGGTAAGACATCATGTCTCCCTTGAAATGGATCATAAAGATCATTATTTTGTTAACCAAAGTAACTAGTCTCTCTATTACTTACATTATCATAGGTGGATAACTTAGGAGTTTGGATCGTTGAGGGAGTTGCTAATATTTTCTCGATTCCTGGGGCTCGACTAAATGTTTTACCTTTCCCTTGGTGGATTTCTTCCACCATCATCCTTTTAGTCTCACATATATTGTTATATTCTTTTTGTTTTTCCCCTGCTGGATTCGGTTATCCTTCGATTTAGGTGCGTCGAGGACATCAGTCTCCTCAGTTTACTGCTAGGCAATTAATATACATACAAGTCTCGTTTCTGGCAGGGCCTTGGCCTTGAGATCCTCACCAGAAGACGAATACAATAACGTTATAATTTACAAAATATCTAGGGCTCTTGTGATAGGGATGTTACATCCTCTCCCCCTTGAAAATAACATCGTCCTCGGTGTTCCTGTTTTCAATCCATTTCCTACTTCCGTTCTATCATCTTTTCTTGTCCTCGTCCTCTTCATCCTGTTCCCTTGTGATATTTTCGCATCTTCTCCATTCGCTTTTGTCCAAAACCTACAGTTTTCCTACAACAAGTTTGGGTCTAGCGCAATTTTCTTCAGTACATCACGTACAAAATTATAAGTCAACTTAAACATAAGCCATAGATTCTTTTGCATTGTAACAATATTTAATTTTCTAGGGTTCATTGGTTCCATAATACCCAATCATTTTCATAATGCAATTTATTCATCAATACAACATAATTACTCCCCTTTGGGGTTGGCTTTATCTCCATCCTTTGGATGGCTATGTTGTCCTTGACCTAAGGAGATCCTTTCTTTACATTACACATTAGGCATGTAAGAGTCAGATTACTTGGAAATTTTTTTTAACATGTTTTATGTTCGTTCTGTTTTCCAAACTCTCCCTTGAGTTCCTTTCCATTCTTGGGTGGACTTACGAAAATTTCTGAGGTTACTCTCCCTTTTAACCACTAGTTAAAAGTTTTCCCCTCAGTGACATCAAACAACGTCCTGTCTTCCAGATGTCCAATTTTTGCCTAGGTCTTTCTGCCACACCCTATGACTGACACCAAGGTGCTCATGCAGCAATCACTTTCCTGACATGATTGTGCTCCTACAACATATATGCCTAACACCAACGTGCTCACGCAACAATCACTTGCCTAACACCATGGTGCCCCCACAACATTCAAAGTTTTCCTTGTTAGTATAAATTTCAACTTTTACTATTTGTATCACACACTCCTTGGTGCTTAGCATGACTTTTATTGTCATCGTCCTGATTCATGAATTGGCTACATGGTTAGTCAAAGCATCCATCAAAAACTCAAAAATTCATTAATTAATCATTAGAATTTTCATAAGTTGCAGCAGTTTTAACCATCACTCATGAGTCATATAACCCTATAATTGATCTAGAAAATTATTCCTTCCTCATTTATGAGGAATTAATCACAACTTATATACGGAGGCATATTTATATACCGTAGTGCACGTTGATGGAAACAATGGTCACAATCTTGGTGAAGCCTGGAAGGTCAGTATATAAACAAGATCATACACAGTTAATTCTTAGTTATAAAACCTCAAGATTCGACAATTATAATAAGTAAAAACATCACCCATACTTAACCCTAATATTTATGGTAGTGAATATTTTCTAGCAGTCAACTCTGACTGATAGCATATCCTGCAATGTTAGCATATAACATTTTTCCACATGCATTATTTTCAATATCAGTTTCTTTTAGACATCCTGACTCGTCTATATTTGGATATTCTCTAGTGAAGGGATATTCCAACTCTATTCCACATTCATGAGTGGAGATGCTAGGGACACGAACATTCCAATGTCATTAGTAACTCAAGGTAAAACATAATTTCATATCTCAGCTACTTATGTCCTATCGTACAACTTTTCTAGCTCATCTGAATGTGATCTTTTACCTAGGTGAACTCTTTCGACACAACCAATAACATTAGGTACAACACACCATTCCTTTTACCTTAGCTGAATGGTAGGCCAAGTCCATAAGCCGTCTGGTTTCATTTTTGAAGAAATACTGTAAGGAATGTTGTCGTTCTTGCCAAAATGTATAAGAGATCAATAATGCCAATGCATTTGTATAAATAGCTCCATAACCCAAATATTAATAATTTAAAGGATACATTACAACAGTGGTGTTATTGTAACTAACTTTAATTATCTTCCCAACTACTCTGAAAATCAAGTCCTACCCTTACATGGCACCCATTTAGTATGCTAAGGATATTCAACATTCACAACTTAACCAACAACTTCTGATCAAGAAGTTAACAGCTATTGTTATACTCAGTTTTAGAAACCAAATTTACTTCTCTCATCATTTACTTATTATGTGCAACAACGAAGAATTTCTAGGTTTATTAGCTCATGATAGCGAGACTAGATTAACAATATCAAAACATAATTCTTTCTTACGACATAAGCAATCATAGCTGTTTTGACTAGCATGTAACCATGTGATTTAAATGAAATCTTGTGTTTCGAGTTTACGTGAAAGAGGTGTTTCACATTAAACACATTTTATTTTAATGTAAGTATTGGCATCTTTAATACCTCTAACATTTATTTGATACAATTTGTATTTGTACAATCCTGACCATATAATATAAGTCGTTAGCATAGGTACTTATTTTAGCATCACTTACCTTTGCTTAAACCATTTTACTATAGTTGCAGCAAATCTTGTAGACTGGAAAGGTAATGTGGTGACTCCTAAATGGTCAGCTTATTAAGTTCTCTTTAACCGCTACCTTGCTATCTTCAAGGGATGTCTACCTAAGCCCTCTATACCTAAGTGACTACATTATACATCCAACATAACTTGATATTATACTATTAATGGATGTATAGACCATCTCAAAGATTCTATAACTAAATTGCTTTAGACTGATCATTCTCAAAATGTTTTAGTTACTATATTCAGGTACTTTAATAGAAATTCTCCAAAACCTTTTATAAGGTATATTCTCAACATATCAAGTTATCGAAGCTATGTTTTCCCAGAAATTCAATATACTTAATCAAATGTTAACATCTTGGTAACCTTCCATAATGAACAAGGAATCATACAGACTCCAGATGTTACTTTTTCCACTAAGGATTTCATCTTTTGCCTCTGATCCCCATGTGATTTTGCTTCTGGTAACCCTGTGCACCTACATTATTTGCTCACAAATTCTTTCCCAAAACAAGTTGCATCATACTCTCATAAAACAAATTATATAATAACAAGTTCCTATTTGAATGCAACAAAGTATAGTTGTGTATCATATACATGCTTTACTTCCTCTTCAACATCTTTTCTTGATGTGTTAATATTATGCACTTAATCTTACTAAAAACAATTTCAACTTGTATTTTACTCATCAATACGTATGTAAAACAACATTAGTATATCTTGCATAGATATGTTGCATTAGGACTAATATTGTATTCATTTTCTCATTCACCAACCAAACATATAACCTTTCCTATATTTCAGGTCATGCAACTAACTTCACGCATTGCACATAATTTTAAGAAAACCCATGCAAACAAGTTTAGTTCAATGATCTTAACATTAAATAGTATTTCTTTTTATAGCGTACATACAAATAAGTAATTATGCTATCTCATATTCAAATCATAGTTCAAAACATACCTATATGTCGATGAGTCCATTAGGTCCGAGCGTTGTAAACTTTGCTTTGATACCATATGTGATGTACCTCTTATACCTCGATGACATTATGTGTAAAGAGGGGGTAAAACGTTGTTTTTGCTGTTACTTACAAAATGAGTCATTAGGGTCAATGGCGGCATTTTAATGAAGCATATCCAATCACTTCAGAAATGTGAAGACTACACAGGTGGTAACACAACCATTTGACAATTTACATCTACCAAAACCAAATATGTGATTTGTATCCAATTTACTATGATTTCCATTGTAAAAAACCTAAACATTTGAATATAAAAAGTTCCTTGTATAGGGTCCACTCGAACCTTCGAATGGTTTCCCTAGGAGAATGCAAGTGTTAATAAAACAAAATATTTTGCGTAATATCATCATGAAGGTATTATCCCTAAAACAAACAACTTACTGCATCCTGCGTATCATAAGTCTAGTGCATTAAGGTCTACTCCTGCAATCCTGCCTATGATTTACATCATTATATCCCTGTAATGGAGATCTTCCTTTGTAGCTAACAATTTATAGGATCATTTCATGACTCAACAATTTAAAGCATTGTTTTCAACAATTTACAGAATCTTTTCCTGACTTAACAATTTATCTCATCACTTAACAGTTTGTAGAATGAGTCATCAATTTACGACATTTATCATTTAATAGTTTATAGAATCATTTCATGACTCAACACTTTATTAGTTATCATAATGAATGCCAATGAAATTATTATTCGTGACAGAAAAAATTTGTCATTGAGGTGCCATCAAGATCATTCCAGTGCATGGATCAAGTTGTTAGGGTAACCACGAATTTCATTTATAAAGTGACAAATCAAAAGACGAGGTTTCAACACAATGTTATACATACACAATATAATACAGATAAAAGTTAAACATTCGTAGACAAGAAACTAGAAGACAACCATGTACGTGGTTCACCCCAACCTTGGGGCTACGCCACAAAAGGTGTCACATCCCGTGACATTTATTTCATTAAAGATTTAAATTCACAACAAAATTGTTTCCATACATTTTTGTACATCTCCAAGACTCCCTCTTTGCAGTGTGCTTTCTAAGATGTTGGGAAACTATTTTTATCTTTATAATCCTGCCATTTTGTTCTCATGAACATCTATCGTTTTGTTCTACTGAACTTTTTCTAAAACAAGCTAGGATTAATCCATAAGTTGTAGGTAGTCCCATAAATATACATACCCAATCCCCAACATTGGGTCTATATGTGAAATAAAACAAGTGATTAAGAACTGATTAAAAGAAACACTAGCTCACATGGATCTGTATTGACTCCATCTAGTCATCCGACATACCTATAATACTAGCTTAAGTAGGTGTTTCCAATCCAATTTATAATTCCCAGGCCTATGTGCCACTGCTAATAATAAAAACAACATATGCGAGTGTCCAAACAGCATGAATATAAAATTTATGTCGAATGCTGCAAAGAAGGATCCATACGAATGCCTACACAGGTCATGGATCTATATACACAATGTATTAAAATCCAGATCCATATCAAACACGGTTTTAGTCGAATTGACACCTTGTAATTAATATATTTAGTTCCCAAAAACAAGGCAGAAGTTATATACATATATCAAAAGGAATACGATCTCTGTCGTACTGACGATAGGGTAATTTATAACTTTGGATCTATAAAACAAGTGAAGTTTTTGAAAAAATCACATATGAAGGGATACGGTCTTCTCCCTTTTAATGCCCAGTATACCCTCCAGGCAAAAAAAAGGTCGTCCAGGCAATGCGTAGAGGTGACGTGCGAGCAAATCCGTGTATCATTTTGTTCTGTAATTATGTCTTTAAACAAAACAAATGACAGTCATATTAAACAACATGTATCGGGTTCTCAACCTGTGATCAATGATTTTCCAAACTACCACCAGAGTATAACATTCACTATTCCTCCTTGCAGTCTAAAACGATTATAAACCAAAGCAAAACTAAAAACAGATTCTTGATTACAAGTCTCAAGATCAAAGAGATTCCAACAATGCACAAAGACAAAATCCTACAGGAGGAAATTTATTCTTTCGTTCCTCTTCAAACGATTTTATCATTTCAATCAACGTGTTACAAGATATGACGGAATAGATTTGCTTAATGCCATCATGCTTCATATTTTGATTTCCTGAGTCCTTCATGTAATACTTTGATGGACAAATCTCTCCACATTAGTATCTCCTCAGGGTTTAAGAGGTCGAGTATTTTATTCCTAAACTATAAATTTTGTGCTTTGAACCATCGTCAATAGGCACTTGGGTGATAGTATGGAAACCATTGTTAACATTAAGACCGACAGTTCCATCCTAGTCTCTTTTCTCTAAGGTTTGAGGTTGAGATTCATTGGATCATTAGCTAAACGTAGGTGGACAACAAATCCATCCACGAACAGTTGGATCGATTGGAAACAAGACTCGAAGCGCTAACGTAGTTTGGGTATGTTTATACCCAATCACATTCAAACCATTACACACCTTCTTGCAACTAAGGTGTTTAGGTCTGAATCTATGCCTAAGAAATTAGTTCTAAGATGCTATTGGGGATTTAGATCCTGATGTAAAAAACATAGAGAGGGTGATAGATCTTACAAGTAAGAAACGTAACCATTTCACATCACAAATAGAATCTAAATAATGTGATAACCCAGGCAGAAGAAATCAATCTTAACTAAAATCTAAAATTTGATAATAGTTTTCTTCCTCAGGTAGAATATTACCTATCCAAGCGTAGTTACCACGGTACACCGTGTCTACAACATTTCAAGTGTAACGCATCCAACAGTCACAAGTCGTAGGCTTATTCTCCTTTGTATGTCACTTTTATCATTCCAACTCATAGCTCATATTTATCTTTGATGTCATAATGAGTGTAAGGTAAGACATCATGTCTCCCTTGAAATGGATCATAAAGATCACTATTTTGTTAACCGAAGTAACTAGTCTCTCTATTACTTATTTTATCATAGGTCGATAACTTAGGAGTTTGGGTCATCGAGGGAGCTGTTGATCTTNTCCTTTCCCTTGGTGAATTTCTTCCACCATCATTGTTTTAGGTGCACATATATTTTTTTTTTTTTTTGTTTTTACCCTGGTGGATTTAGTTATCCTTCGATCTAGGTGCGTCCAGGACGTCAGTCGCCTGAGTTTACTGCTAGGAAATTAATATACATACAGGTCTTATTTCTTGTGGGGCCTTGGCCTTGAGATCCTCACCAGAAGACAAATACAATAACATTAGAATTTACAAAATATCTAGGGTTCTTGCGAGAGGGATGTTACCTCCTCTCCCCCTTAAAAATAACACTGTCCTTGGTGTTCTTGTTTTCAATCAATTTCCTACTTCCATTATGTCATCTTTTCTTGTCCTCGTCCTCTTCATCCTGATCCCTTGGGATATTTTTGTATCTTCTCGAGTCACTATCTTCCAAATCCTGCAGTTTTCTTGGAACAAGTTCGGGTCTAGTGCAATTTTCTTCAGTACATCATGTACAAAATTATAAATCAACTTAAACATAAGCCATATATTCTTTTTCAATGTAACAGTCTGCAATTTTCCAGTTTTCATTGGTGCCATAATACACAATCATTTTCATAATGCAATTTATTCATCAATACAACATAATTACTCCCCTTTGGGGTTGGCTATATGTCCATCCTTTGGATGGTTATGTCGTCCTCGACCTAAGGAGATCCTTTCCTTACATTACACATTAGGGATGTAAGAGTCTGATTACTTGGAAATTTTGTTTTAACATGTTTTATGTTCATTATGTTTTCCAAACTCTCCCTTTTGTTCCTTTCCATTCTTGGGTGGACTTACGACAATTTCTGAGGTTACTCTCACTTTTAACCACTAGTTAAAAGTTTTCCCCTCGGTGACATCAAACATCGTCCTGTCTTCCATATGTCCAATTTTTGCCTAGGTCTTTTTTTCACACCCTATGCCTAACACCAAGGCGATCACGCGACAATCTCTTGCCTAACATCATTGTGCTCCTGCGGCATATATGCCTAACACGAACGTGCTCATGCGGCAATCACTTGCCTAACACCATGGTGCTCCTGCAACATTCATACTTTTCCTTGTTAGTATAAATTTCAACTTTTACTATTTGTATCACACGCTCCTTGGTGCTTACCATGAATTTTACTGTCATTGTCCTGATTCGTGAATTGGCTACATGGTTAGTCAAAGCATCCATAAAAAACCCAAAACTTCATTAATTAATCATTAGAATTTTCATAAGTTGCAGTGGTTTTAATCATCACTCATCAGTCATATAACCCTGTAATTCATCTAGAAAATTACTCCTTACTCATTTCTGAGGAATTAAGCGCAACTTATATACGCAGGTAGATTTATATACCGTAGTGAACGTCGATTGCAACAATGGTCATGGTCTTGGTGAAGCCTGCAATTTCATTATATAAACAACATCATTTATAGTTAATTCTTAGTTATAAAACCTTGATATTCGACAATTATAATAAGTACAAACATCACCGATACTTAACCTCATTATTTACGGCAGTGAATATTTTCTAGGAGTCAACTCCGACTGATAGCATATCCTGCAATGTTAGTATTTAACATTTTTCCACATGAATTATTTTCAATATCAGTTTCTTTTAGACATCCTTAGTTGTCTATATTTGGATATTTGCTAGTGAAGGGATATTACAACTTTATTCCACATTCATGAGTGGCGATGCTAGGGACACGAACATTCCAATATCATTAGTAACTCAAGGTAAATCATAATTTCTTTTCTCAGCTACTTATTTCCTATCGTACAACTTTTCGAGCTCATCTGAATGTGATCCTTTACCTAGGTGCACTCTTTCTACACATCTAATAACTTTAGGTACAACACACCATTCTTTTTACCTTAGCTGAATTGTAGGCCAAGTCCATAAGTCGTCTCGTTCCATTTTTGAAGAAATATTGTAAGGAATGTTTCCATTCTTATGAAAATGTGTAAGAGATCCATAATGACAATGAATATGTATATATAGCTACATAACCCAAACACTAATAATTTAAAGGATACATTACAATAGTGGTGTTATTGTAACTAACTTGAATTATCTTCCCAACTACTTTGAAAATCAAGTCCTACCCTTACATAGCACCCATTTAGTATGCTAAGGATATTTAACATTCACAAGTTAACCAACAACTTCTTATCTGGAAGTTAACAGCTATTGTTATACTCAGTTTCAAAAACCAAATTTACTTCTCTCATCATTTACTTATTATGTGCAACAACGAACCATTTCTAGGTTTATTAGCTCATGATAGCGAGACTAGATTAACAATATCAAAACATAATTCTTTCTTACGACATAAGCAATCATAGTTGTTTTGAATAGCATGTAACCATGCGATTTAAATGAAATCTTGTGTTCCCAGTTTACGTGAAAGAGGTGTTTCACATTAAACACATTTTATTTTAATGTTAGTATTGGCAGCTTTAATACCTCTAACATTTATTTGATACAATTTGTATTTGTACAATCTTGACCATATAATATAAGTCGTTAGCATAGCTACTTATTTTAGCGTCACTTACCTTTACTTAAACCATTTTACTATAGTTGCCACAAATCTTGTAGAGTGGCAAGGTAATGTGACGACTACGAAATGATCATCTTATTAAGTTCTCTTTAACCACTACATTGCAATCTTCAAGGGATGTGTACCTAATCCCTCTAGACCTAATGGACTACATTATACATCCGACATAACTCTATATTCTAGTATTAATGCATGTATAGACCATCTCAAAGATTTTATAACTAAATTGCTTTAGACTGATCATTCTCAAAATGTTTTAGTTTCTATATTCAGGTACTTTAATAGAAATTCTCCAAAACCTTTTATATGGTATATTCTCAACATATCAAATTATCAAAGTTGTGCTTTCCTAGAAATTCAATATACTTAATCAAATGTTAATGTCTTGGTAACCTTTCATAATTAACAAGGAATCATACAGACTCTAGATGTTACTTTTTCCCCTATGGATTTCATCTTTTGCCTCTGATCCCCATGTGATGTTTCTTCTGGTAACCCTGCACACCTGCATTATTTGCTCACAAATTCTTTCCCAAAACAAGTTGCATCATACTCTCATAAAACAAATTATATAATAACAAGTTCCTATTTGAATGCAACAAAATATACTTTTGTATCATATCCATGCTTTAATTCATCTTCAATATATTTTCTTCATGTGTTAATATTATGCACTTAATATTACTAAAAACAATTTCAAATTATATTTTACTCATCAATACGTATGTAAAACAACATAAGGATTTATTGCATAGATATGGTGCATCAAGATTTAAGAAAACCCGTGCAAACCAGTTAAGTTCAATGATCTTAACATTAAACAATATTTATTTTTATAGCATGCATACAAATAAGTAATTATAATATCTCATATTCAAATCATATAGTTCACAACATACCTGTATGTCGATGAGTCCATTAGGTCCAAGCATTGTAAACGTTTCTCTTATACCATATGTGATGTACCTATTATACCTTGATGTCATTATGTGTAAAGAGGGGGTAAAATTTTGTTTTTGCTGTTACTTACAAAATGAGTCATTCGGGTTAGTGGTTGGAATTTTAATGAAGCATATCCAATCACTTCAGAGATGTCGAGACTCCACATTTGGTAACACAACCATTTGACAATTTACATCTACCAAAACCAATTATGCGATTTGTATCCAATTTACTAGGATTGTCATTGTAACAAACCTAAACAGTTGAATGTAAACAGTTCCTTGTATAGGGTCCATTCGAACCTTTGAAAGGTTTCCCTAGGAGGATGTGAGTGTTAGTAAAACAAAATATTTTGTGTAATATCATCATAAAGGTATTAGCCCCAAAATAAACAACTTTCTGCATCCTGCATATCATAAGTCTAGTGCATTAAGGTCTACTTCTGCAATCCTGGATATGATTTACATCATTATATCCCTATAATGGAGATCTTCCTTTGTACCTAACAGATTATAGTATCATTTCATGACTCAACAATTTACAGCATTATTTTCAACAATTTACAGAATCTTTTCTTGACTTAACAATTTATCTCATCACTTAACAGTTTGCAGAATGACTCATCAGTTTAAGACATTTATCATTTACAAAATTTACAGAATCATTTCATGACTCGACACTTTATTAGTTATCATAATGAGTGCCAATGCAATTATTATTCATGATAGAAAAACTTCATCATTGAGTTGCCATCAAGATCATTCCAGCGCATGGATCAAGTTGTTAGGGTAACCATGAATTTCATTTATAAAGTGATAAATCAAAAGACGAGGTTGCAACACAATGTTATACATACACAAAATAATACAGATAAAAGTTAAACATTCACACACAAGAAACCAGAAGACAACAATGTACATGGTTCACCCCAACCTTGGCGCTACGCCCACAAAAGGTTTCACATCCTGTGCAATTTATTTCATTAAAGATTTAAATTCACAACAAAACTGTTGCCATACATTTTTGTACATCTCCAAGTCTCCCTCTTTACAGAGTGTTTTCTAAGATGTTGGGACACTATTGTTATCTTTATAATCCTGTCATTTTTTTCTAATGAACATCTATCATTTTATTCTACTGAACATTTTCTAAAACATGCTAGGATTAATCCATAAGTTGTAGGCAGACCCATAACTAGACATACTTAATCCCCAACATTGGGTCTATATGTGAAATAAAACAAGTGATTCAAAACTGATTAAAGGAAACACTAGCTCACATGGATCTGTATTGACTCCATATAGTCATCCATCATACCTATAATACTATCTTAAGTAGGTGTCTCCGATCCGATTTATAATGCCTAGGCCTATGTGCCACTGCTATAAATAAAATCAACATATGAGAGGGTCCAAAGAGCATGAATATAAAATCTACCTCGAGTGCTGCTAAGAAGGATCCTTATGAATGCCTACATAGGTTATGGATCTATATACATGATGTATTAAAATTTAGATCCATACCAAACATGGTTTTAGTCGAATTGACACCTTGTAATTAATATATTTAGTTCCCAAAAACAAGGCAGAAGTTATATAAATATATCAAAAGGAATACGATCTCTTTCATATCGACGCTAGGGTAATTTATAACTTCAGATCCATAAAATAACTGAATTTTATGAATAAATTCACATATGAAGGGATACAGTCTTCTCGTTTTTAATGCCCAGTAATTCGTCTAGGAAAAAAGAAGGCCATCTAAGCAATGTGCAGAGGTAACGTGCGAACAAATCTGGGTATTGCTTGATTCTCTAATTATGTTTTTAAACAAAACAAATGATATTCATATTAAACAACATGTATTGACTTCTCAACTTGTGGTCAGTGATTTTCCAAACTGCCATCAGAGTGTAACATTCACGATTCCTCCTTGCATTCTAAAACGATTATAACCCAAAGCAAAACTAAAAATGGATTCTGGATTAGAAGTCTCAAGATCAGCGATATGCCAACAATGCCTAGAGACAAAATCCTACAGGAGGAAATCCATTCTTCTACTCCTCTTCAAACGATTTTATCATTTCAATCAACTCACTACAAGATACGACATAATAGATTTGCTTAATGCCATCATGCTTCATATTCCGATTTCATGATTCCTTCATGTAATACTTTAATGGAGAAATATCTCCACATTAGTTTCTCCACAGGGTTTAAGAGGTCGAGTATTTTATTCCTAAAATATAAATTTTGTTCTTTGAACCATCATCAATCAGCACTTGTGTGATAGTATGGAAACCATTGTTAACATTAACACTAGAAGCTCCATCCTAGTCTCTTTTCTCTAGGGTTTGAGGTTGAGATTCATTGGATCATTAGATAAATGTAGGTGGCCAACAAATCCATCCACGAACAGTTGGATCGATTGGCAACAAGACTCCAAGTGCTAACGTAGTTTGGGTATGTTTATACCCAATCATATTCGATCCAATACACACCTTCTTGCAACTAAGACGTATAAGTCTGAATCTATGCCTGAAAAATTAGTTCTACGATACTATTGGGGATTAAGATCCTGATGTAAAAAGCATAGATAGGGTGATATATCTTACACGTAAGAAATGTAACCATTTCACATCATAGATAGAATCTAACCAATGTGATAACCCAGGAAGAAGAAATCGATCATAACTAAAATCTAAAATCCGATAATAGTTTTCTTGCTCAGGTAGAATCTTACCTGTCCAAGTGTAGTTAGCGGAGTACACCATGTCTGCAACATTTCAAGTGTAATGCATCCAGCAGTCACAAGTCATAGGATTCTTCTCCTCATCTCCAAGACGCGGATTGAAGGAAGAGCCCAACCATGCTGGGCATGTTGTTACACTGGTTTTCATCCTCGTCCAATGCAACCAATCCCCAAAGCAAAATCACTGACCTGGTGGAGATTGCAGAAAAAAAGACACTTTTAAAGGCAGAGATTGCTCTCTCTCCAGAGCTTGATAGCTGTTGGATCACTTAATTTGTTTTCCCTCTTTTAGCTATCTCGTAGCCAAGTGGCACAATGATTCTTCCAATGTCCTGAATTTTCTTTTTAAGACATAAGGCAATACTTTCTTGTTATGGGAATAACTCCACGATTTCCTCCAGGAATTGCACCCTTAAATTTTCTCTTTACTGCACATAAGCCTCATTGCTTGACCCAAGTCAAATTTCCCATCCCATAGATGTTGTGTTATTATATATATATATATATATATATATATATATATATATATATATATGTATGTATATATATATAGTGGTGCATCACCATAGGTGATAACTGTTATGCTATTATCAATGTAGTTGTATCCTTTGTATGTCACTTTTATCATTTCTACTTGTAGCTCATATTTATATTTGATGTCTTAATGAGTGTAAGGTAAGACATCATGTCTACCTTGAAACGAATCATAAATAGATCATTATTTTGTTAACCGGAGTAACTAGTCTCTCTATTAATTACGTTTTCATAGGTCAATAACTTAGGAGTTTGGGTCATCGAGGGAGTTGTTGATCTTTTCTCGATTCGTGAGGATTGACTAAACATTTTACCTTTCCCTTGGTGGATTTCTTCCACCATCATCATTTTATTCGCACATATATTATTATATTTTTTTTTGTTTTTCGCCTGGTTGATTCAGTTATCCTTCGATTTAGGTGCATCCAGGCTGTCAGTATCTCGAGTTTACTGCTAGGCAATTAATATACATATAGGTCTTGTTTCTGGTAGGGACTTGGCCTTGAGCTCCTCACCAGAAGATGAATACAGTAACATTAGAATTTACAAAATATCTAGGGTTCTTGCGAGAGGGATGTTACATTGCTTCTTAATAAACACAAGTTTTTAAAAGACGTCATTTACTAGGTGAATGGAATAAACAAAGTATTCAAATTCTACCTTACCGCACATTTTTCTAGGTTTTTGCATGCAATTGGTAATACGAATAGCTTAGTACACCTCGTTTTTAAGAATCATGACATCTAAAAATAAATTACTTTATTTCTTCAAAAAAGCACGAGTTTTTGAAAAACACCATTTATTTGATGAATCCTATCAACAAAGTATATGCATTCTACTAGAACGCTCCCTTTAATAGGTTTTTGCATGCCATCAGCAAGAGGAATAGCTTAGTACCCCTCATTTGTAAAAATCACAACATCTAAAAAAGGTTAGTTTATTTCATTAAAAAAACGATTTTTTTAAAGCGCGAATCATTTAATCAATATACCCAAAAAAGGATACACATTCTATGTTATTGTGTATTTTTCTATGTTGCACGTGCGATGGCTAAGAGGAATAGCTTCATACCCCTTGTTTTTTAAATTCACGACATCTAAGAAAAATAGTTTGCTGCTTAAGTAACACGAGTTTTTAAAAGGTGTCATTTACTAGATGAATCGAATAAACAAACTATTCAAATTCTACCTTACTGCACATTTTTCTTGGTTTTTTGTATGCAATTGTTAATACGAATAGCTTAGAATGCCTCATTTTTGAGAATCACGACATCTAAAACTACATTACTTTATTTCTTAAAAAAATACAATTTTTTGAAAAACAACATTTATTTGATGAATCCTATCAACAAAGTATACGCATTCTACTATAACGCTCCGTTTAATAGGTTTGTGCATGCCATCAGCAAGATGAATAGATTAGTACCCCTCATTTGTAAAAGTCACAACATCTAAAAAAGGTTAGTTTATTTCATAAAAAAACAAAAAAATTTAAAAGAGCCAATCATTTAATCAATATACTCAAAAAAGGATGCACATTCTATGTTATTGCATATTTTTCTATGTTGCACATGTGATCGGTAAGAGGAATTGCTTCTTACCCCTTGTGTAATGTCCTCGTTGTATACCCAAAAAATATTTGACAGTATGAATGTATAGCTTACTCGTTTTTCTGGTGAGGAGCTCAAGGCCAAGGCCCCACCAGTAAAACCCTGTAATTAATACTATCTAAGTTCCTAAGTTGTAGACCTAGGAGACTCAAGATATTGAAACAACTTAAAGGATGGGCAACTGAACCATGAGGGAAAAATTAGAATGGTTAGGGAACCTTAATTTCAACTTCATAGTCTGATCAACGTCTAAGCTATGGCATCCTATAGGGGTCTCTATTTTTAGTCGTAACTAGCCCAACTAAAAACACTATAGCCTAGTGGTTTGAATTCTAGCATAATTAAGCCATGGCCTTAGAGGTTACCACCATATTAAACTATTAACCTCGACAAAGGGACAAGGAGTTATATTAAAAGAAAAAGAACCAAACAATATTTTAAGTTGCTAAAGGACATTATGACAAATTGATATTG
>LPNX010267930.1:380029-441834 GCA_001517045.1 Pseudotsuga menziesii | reverse complement strand
ATATATATATATATATATATATATATATATATATATATATCCACTTTTTAAGTAGCCCTAGACAAGGTATTAATATATACATAAAGTTAAGTGATTGAAATATTTAAAGCATAATTTAAGGCTAAGTGTGCAAAGATTCAAAGTGGAATTTAAAGCTAAATACTGACAGATTTAAGGTAGGATATAGCATGAGCAAAAAGAATATTTTGTTTTTTCCTAATTATGTGGAACCACGCATGGTTATTTGACTTGATTAAAAGAATCTTTCTGGATATTATGTCGAGGTCTTAAATTTCCTTGACAGACCTTTCCAAAACTAATCCCTTAAAATTTGGATGGGCGTGTCGAGAAATAGAAAGAACGAGCAATAGTTCTGAGTAAAAATTGGAACCAGCCGATAAATCAGCCCTCCCCCCCCCGCTTTAAGTTGAAGGAAAATGCAAAGAATGGGGGCACGTGACCTGGGTAGCATTGGCATTCGGCGCTCGGTGGAGACCTTCTTCCATTTCGAATGAAGCTCTTAGAGTCAGATTTGGAACAAAGGCCCATCTTGATAATGAAGGTCGTTGCCTGAGCTTTGCGGAAGTGAGCTGCTGAGATTCAACAGTGATTTTTCCCACAACCCACGTTTCATTTTTGTTTTGAGCAAGTCCGAGGTATGATCCTCTATACCCATTTCTGCTTTTGGCTGTGCGATTTGGTGTTATCCCCTTTGGTAGATTGAATTTGATTTGAGCTCGATTTTATTCCTATCTAGGAGTGCTTGTTATTGATGTGGATCCATCATCGATCCAAACTATGATTTCATGTTGAAGATTCATTTTGTTTACCTTAAATGCATTTATTAATATGTATGTAAAACGATCTACTTATGTTTTATCTTTTCGGGGTTTTTTTTCCCTTTTGGATCTCTACTAGAGCTTATACGATAGGTATTGGATCCTTTTTTTTTTGGGATACATACTACCCCGCTCGAACCTACTGACACCATTGTCTACCTTAAAAATATAGATTGGCACAACACGGGTAAAAATTGTAGGTTACAATCTTCTATAAATTAGACAGTAGTGCATGTATGGTTTGAGTCCTAGATTGAACCTTTGTATGATCTATTATAGCCTTTGCAGTTTTTAGCCAAAGATAAAACTCATATTTTGGTATGTGGTCCCCTCTTCCCAACTATGTTAATCATTGTTGTTCTGTATTAAAACATAGATCTACATTTTTCACCCTTATGGGGATATGAGAACTAGAGTCTCGTAGCCTGGTATGCCTGCGATCCATGTCTAGTCGCTATGCTTCGCAGTATTAGACCATAAACTTAGCCTTCTCTAAAACAGTGCAATGTTTCTTTGTAGTACAAAATCCCTGTTGGCTATAGAAGCTGTCTAAGAGGTTTAATCTGTGAACCAGCCTCAAAGGATTATTATTCTCTAAGAAACCAATGATATTAATATTGTACTGATCCAAATCTCCCTCGGTCATTACAACCTTACGCTAAAACTCCAGTTTTACTTGTATGGCACTCATTTAGCATCTTACCAGAGAATTTGATAATTCAACACAACCAACTGTACAATTGTGACCAGAGTCAAGCACAGTAAGCTTGTCAACTATAAGCCAAAAGATGATCCTATATATAGAGATGATATCTTTATTTTTGATTCCCTGATACATGTCAAACATGCACCCCTACCATAGGCCTATTTTTGGCAATGAGTGAATGCCCAAGTAATGGAATAGTTACACAAGAAACAAGAATATAAATCTCTTTAAGTATAATTCATGGCTCATGCATTTGTCACATATAAACTTCATTGTTTCCAAAAATTATTTTATCCTGGCCATAACTGATGCGGCATATTTGAAGGATACTCGAATCCATGATCAAACCAGGAGGTAGGCACTCCACACACAGGATCAATGGGATTGCTTTCCCTTGTCTGTTTCTCTGAGGGAGGAGAATGCAATTGAGATGAAACTGGATAGTTTTTGGTAAGAAGTGCTATGACTATTGAAAATTATATGATGAGAATTCACTAAGGGAGATATGCTATTAGTGTTCTCCTTTGGGACGAAGTATGTTTCCCCTCGATTTGTAGATGTCGGAAACAAATCTTTTCCAACCTTCGCTTTGTGAGCCCCATTAATATTGCTAATATAATTTGCAAATGTTTTTCCCCTATCTGCATTAACTTGAACATTTGGCGGTTGAGTATTTACATGCGATAGTTCCTGTATAAATGGAATTCCAAAGTTTGACTCATGAGGATACAGGGTGTGATTTTAAAAGACAAGATACTATTCTTTAAAAAAAAACTGCGATTTATCTTAACGTTATTGCTAATGGATAAAAGACTGCAATTTTTCTGATAGAAAGCTACGATTTTCTTTCATAATACTTAAATTAAGAAAGACCATGTTTTAGCTTTAAAGGGTTGTTTTGTTGAGCGAGCCCTGGGGGTGTTTCGGGTTTTCGTTACAGATTGTAATAGAGCAACTAGCTGCGATTTTGGAGTTTTCCTTTCTGAATTGTAAGTTGAGTTCAGAGCTTATTTCCTTGATCGTGTGTCAGTTTCGTGTCAGAAACGGGAATGAGTTTGTGGATTTTTTTTGTTTGCTTTACATGCAAGGGATAATAATAGTATGTTTAGATTCATCTTACATGATGGCCGTTATTCGAAAATATTCACTTTGGTTACCTTGCTGTTTCTAAGGGGCATTCTCGCGGCCATTGAGGCGGTGGGAATGCAGTAATACATTTTTTTTAATTGATTATGGGACCATGATGATATGGTGTTTCATTCCATTTGAAGTGGATGGATTTAGGCGTTATAGGGTCTTTTAATTCACCTCTTCACCGACTTGAACCATCAACATATTCTGGTCCAAATTTTCCTTGAAAGAAAACCTGTGAATCGGATCAAGATATTTATTTTTTTTGCAGTAGTGTTCAATGTTGGGAGGGTGACCGGTCTTATTCAAGGCTTTTTTATTTCAATATTCTTTTTATTAGTCTGTAATCAAATTAGACCCACTTGTTCAGTAGGATTAGGTATTTGGGTGCCTATCTTGATTTAGGATGGATTCCTATAGATTATCATGTTAAATTGTTTTTGGAATCCAAATATGTCTATCAATGGTGGACGCAAGATATTTTGAACCAACAGAAACCCGGTTCCCAACTCAACTAGGGTTGGAGTTATAGGATATCCTTTGTACATAAGAACAACAATGTTTGTAGGCTTGTCTGAAGACCATGCCTTTAATTGCAAGGGCAATGATGTATTAAGGGAGTGCATAATTTTCCAAACTGTATGTGGCATGATACACTTGTTTTGTTTTTACAGAGATGATGGGTACCTAAGACTAGGAATCAAATGCTTTGGGGTTATTTTACTAAGTGCTGAGAGTGTTGATACCAGGTAATCTGCCATATGGTTGTAAGTATGTATGGAAAAAAGATTGTTGTGGAATGTATATTTTTCTTTTGAAAGAATAATACATGATAAAAGGTCTGGTGGACGTAACCCCAAGAATGGGGTGAACCTTGTACATCTGTGTCTTCTTATGCGTCTTCTTTATCGTTGTGTGAGATTGTGTTTTATGCATCTTTTTTTCATTATGACATGTTAACTAATGGATGGTTCATTATTTGGGTTATCAAGTGGTACATTGCTTTCAATTATTGTGTCATGATGCATCCTCTATGTTATATGCTTCTAAAGTATTTCAAGCTTATATTCTTTGATGATTTCATTCATGTACTTTCTTCTTCATGTCATTCCTGTACATATGATCCTATTGTGCAACTAGACAACAGTATTGCAAAAGCTACTCATAAAGTTATTGTTATCATAATGTTTCATTGTATGCACAGTAAGTAATTTTCAAGGCACTATGACGATGCAATGCTGGTGGTTATGAATAATATCTTGCAGAGTTTACATGAAACAAAAATTGTCAAATGCTTATTTTATAATTCACGTGGTTTTGACATTTTCAAATTTGAGTGGATATGTTTATATGAAGTTCCATGTCAATCTTCCGCTAACAGTTTTGACTCATTTTGTAGTAGAAGCAAAATAAAAAATTTTACTCTTTTCACCCATATTGGCATTGTGGTACAAGGGGTATGTTACAGGTAGTATCAGAGCAAGAGTTGAAGCACTTGGGCCTATTGGGTTCAAAACGCTCCTACATATTTTGTTTCAGAACTAATGATTGAGTTTTGCCTTCTGATAATAGACGACAACAAGTCCACCCAGTTCGACAATCCAGGTACTGTAATTCAATGAATGCCACAGGGTTTAGGTTTGATGATCTTATATCCTCAATCTAAATCAGCATTCTGAAGAAATCTCTTGGATTACATCTCAGGTCTGTATTTCATTTTTTCTTTTACATGCAGTCTTGTAGGAATAGCCAAATCAATATAGTTGACACTTGGCTGGATATCAATACAGCAATACCTTAGTTATATCTCAGGCCATCCCCTTTTCTCTTATGCGAAGTACTCCACAACTTTTGGCAATGCATTGGAATACAAATTTATGATCTAATTCATATGTTTGAAAAAACTTCCCACACCTTTTATCCTGCAATAAAACTTGATTTTTTCAACACAAAACTTGGCTGGTATTCCTGTATTTGGAAGTCACTATTTAAAGCATTTCTGGATACTCTAATGAGTCATATTCTCTACTATTCTATATCTGAAATTATTCTACAAGCCTAATATTCTAGTTAAATAATTTGATGAACAACCAAATGCAAGTAGCATAGCCTAGTTTATTGACATAATCATTGGTTACTTGATCCACTCATCGTAACATTATGGATGATCTACTCCTCGTAACATTTTGGGTGGTTTGACGACAACCATGTCATACATCTG
Source organism: Pseudotsuga menziesii (assembly GCA_001517045.1). Taxonomy (NCBI): domain Eukaryota; kingdom Viridiplantae; phylum Streptophyta; class Pinopsida; order Pinales; family Pinaceae; genus Pseudotsuga; species Pseudotsuga menziesii. The sequence goes on along the minus strand of LPNX010267930.1, from coordinate 436,937 downwards.
AAACTAGGCTTATATTACCTTGAAATGCTTGTTTCCTGTGTAATCTCTTTGGGCATTAACATTGTTGAAGAATTGCTTTTGTTATCTAAATCATCGAGTATATAAATCTTGAAGGTGAATGTCATCAGTCCTCCAACAACCTTGCACTTAACATTGGTATCATTTTCCTAAGATCTGAGTTCATTGCCTATTGAAATTTGGTTGATAACATTGACCGCAAATGTTGATTATATTGGATTGCTGCTGATATTTGTAATACATCGACCTATTGGTTAAATAATTAGATTGAAATCCTTACTTGGATTCCAAATTAAATTGAGTACATAGGAATTAATTCTGAATTTGTTTTTTTGCTGAAATTATACTAATTGAAATCTGATTATTGGTGAATTTTCCTTTGACACACATTCTCCTCTCTTGCGATTTGAATACTAAGGATCTGATTTGATGCTTAAAAAAGGTTTGACACATTTCTTGACATGGTAGTAAAATGAAGGATTGAAAGTTGATAAGGATTTTGTGGTTATTAATAGAGGTATTGAAGATTTTTGTTTTAAACCTATTGCTTGTTCACTAAAGTGACATATATAAATACAAATCAAACACTATCTCTTTATGTTTATGATAGTGCTGGATTGAGTATTGAAATCCTTACCGAGATAGTTAGGCGAATTTATTTCCTGATCCTTGTTGATCTCGCTAGGGCCATTTTGGATATTGGTGAATGATGTTGTACATACTGAAAAGTCTTTGTATAGTTACAAGTACCAGCTTCAAAATCGTTGAGTAAATGAATTCTTAGAATCATGCTATTATTGGTGAATGTTCTAGAATTGGTTCCTTGTGCTTGGATTAGAGTTATGATTTTAAACTATCTTATGTTTTGATTAGCTCATCGATGGTAGTATCATTTTGGGTATTGATATAGTAGCCAAATAGACTATTTATTGGAATGGATGCTTATTGAATCATATGTCTACTTGCATATTCTAGTAAGAACCCTAGAATTGATTCTTGTGCAAGATTGAAGGATCTTGTTGGGAATCTTGTGATTAAAGCCATTGAGAATTTGAAAGCATTGTTGTTGCTTGGTTCATATTGAGATTGACATTTTAAGGGATAATATGGGTTTGATTATCTAAAGATATTGATATTTGAGTTGATGAATACTTTGACTGACCATGTAGCTGATTCACGAAATCAGGACAATGACAGTAAAGTCATGCTAAGCACCAAGCAGTGCGCGTTACAAATAGGCAAGGTTAAAATTTATACTAAAATATGAACAAGGGAAAATTTAAATGTTGAGGGAGCACCATGGTGTTAGGCAAGCGATTTCCACATGAGCACATGGGTGTTGGGCATATATGTTGTGGTAGCACAATGATGTTAGGCAAGTGATTTCCGCGTGAGCACATTGTTGTCAAGCATATGGTGTGGCAAAAATACCTAGGAAAAAATGGACATCTGGAAGACATGACGTTGTTTGATGTCACTGAGGGGAAAACTTTTAACTAGTGGTTAAAAGGGAGAGTAACCTCAGAGATTGTTATAAGTCCACACCACAGTGGGAAGAAACTCAAAGTTATTTGAAAAATGTAATGAATGTAAAACGTGTTAATGATTTTTTTTTTTTAGTAATCAAATTGTTACATGCTTAATATGAGATATAAATAAAGCATCCTTTCCTCAAGTCGAGGACGACATAACTATCCAAAGGTTGGACCAACTCCCAAAGGGGTAGTAATTATGTTTATTAATGAATGAGTTTCATTATGATAATGATTGGGAATTATGACGCCAATGAAAAGCTAGGAAATTGCAATTCAGAAAAAAAAAAGAGGATCTATAGATCCTGTTTAAATTGAATTACAATTTTGAACATGAATTACAGATTAAAATTTTAGGCTAGACCCGAACCTTGTGCAGGAAAATGTATGTCTTGAGCAATAGCAACTTGAGAAGAGACATGAAAGAATTACATAGATCAGAACATAATTGAAGAAGCAAGAAAGATGGCTCATTGAAAGAAGGAAATTGGCTGAAAATGGGAACACCGAGGATGGTGTTATTTCTAAGGGGGAAAGGATGTAATGTCCCCATTTTATACCCAAAAAATAATTGACAGTATGAATGTATAGCTTACTCATTTTTTTGGTGAGGAGCTCAAGGCCAAAGCCCCACTAGTAAAACCCTATAATTAATACTATCTAAGTTCCTAAGTTGTAGACCTAGGAGACTCAAGATATTGAAACAAATTAAAGGACAGGCAACTGAACCATGAGGGAAAAATAAGAATGCTTAGGGAGCCTTAATTTCAACGTCATAGTATGATCAATGTATAATCTATGGAATCCTATAGGGATCTCTATTTTTAGTTGTAACTAGCCCAACTAAAAATACTATAGCCTAGTGGTTTGAATTCTAGCATATTTAAGCCATGGCCTTAGAGGTTACCACCATATTAACCTACTAACCTCAAAAAAGGGACAAGGAGTTATATTAAAAGAGAAAGAACCAAACAATATTTTAAGTTGCTAAAGGACATTATGACAAATTGATATTGTCACTCGAATACCTCGATTAATACTAAATTGTAACGTACCATTTATATGGATTAATTTAGGGTGACATNACACATATATATATATATATATATATATATATATATATATATATATATATATATCCACTTTTTAAGTAACCCTAGACAAGGTATTAATATATAAATAAAGCTAAGTGATTGAAAGATTTAAAGCGTAATTTAAGGCTCAGTGTGTAAAGAATCAAAGTGGAATTTAAAGCTAAATAATGACAAATTTAAGGTAGGATACTGCATGAGCAAAAATAATATTTTTGTGATAAGAAGATTTTGTTTTTTCCTTATTATGAGGAACCACGCATGGGTATCTGACTTGCTTAAAAGAATCTTTCTGGAGATTATGTCGGGGTCTTAAATTTCCTTGACAGACCTTTCCAAAACTAATCCCTTAAAATTTGGATGGGCGTGTCGAGAAATAGAAAGAACGAGCAATAGTTCTGAGTAAAAATTGGAACCAGCCGATAAATCAGCCCTCCCCCCCCCGCTTTAAGTTGAAGGAAAATGCAAAGAATGGGGGCACGTGACCTGGGTAGCAAAGACATTCGGCGCTCGGTGCAGACCCTCTTCTATTTCGAATGAAGCTCTTAGAGTCGGATCTAGAACGAAGGCCCATATTGATTATGAAGTTCATTGCCTGAGCTTTGTGGAAGTGAGCCACTAGGATTGAATGGTGATTTTTCCCACAGCCCGAGTTTCATTTTTGTTTTGATCAAGTTTGAGGTATGATCCTCTATACCCATTTCTGCTTTTGGGTGTGCGATTTGGTGTTATCCCCTTTGGTAGATTGAATCTGATTTGAACACAATTTTATTCCTAGCTAGGAGTGCTCGTTATTGACATGGATACATCATTGATCCAAACTATGATTTCATGTTGAAGATTCATTCTGTTTACCTTAAACGCATTTATTAATTTGTATGTAAAATGATATACTTATGTTTTATATTTTCGTTGTTGTTTTTCCCTTTTGGATCTTTTCCAGAGCATATACGATAGGTATTGGATCCTTTTTTTCTTGGGTAGATACTACCCCGCTTGAACCTGTCAACGCCTCTGTCTGCCTAGGAAATATAGATTCACACAAACATAGGTAAACATTACAGGTTACAATCTTCTATAAATCAGACATCAGTGCATGCATGGTATGAGTCCTAGATCGAACCATTGTATGATATATTATAGCCTTTGCAGTTTTTAGCCGATGATAAAACTCATATTTTGGTATGCGGTCCCCTCTGCCAAACTATGTTAATCATTGTTGTTATGTATTAAAACATAGATCTACATTTTGCACCCTTATGGGGATATGAGAACTGGAGTCTTTTAACCTGGTATGCCTACCATCCATGCCCAGTCGCTATGCTTAGTAGTACCAGACTAGAAACTAAGCCTTCTCTAAAACAGTGTAATGTTTCTCTGCAGTACAAGATCCCTTTTGGCTACAGAAGCTGTATAAGAGGTTTAATCTGTGAACCAAACTCAAAGGCTTATTGTTCTCTAAGAAACCAATGATATTAATTTTGTACTGATCCTAATCTCCCTTGGTCATTACAACCTTATGCTAAAAATCTGGTTTCACTTGTATGGCGCTCATTGAGCAAGTTACCAGAGTGTTCCATAATTCAAGACAACCAACTGTACAATTGTGACCAGAGTCCAACGTAGTAAGCTTGTCAGCTATAAGACAAAAGATGAGCCTATATGTAGAGATGATATCTTTACTGCTGATTCCCTGATATATGTCAAACATGAACCCCTACCACAGGCCTATTTTTGGCAATGAGTGAATGCCCAAATAACGGAATAGTTACACAAGAAACAAGAATATAAATCTCTCCAAGTATAATTCACAGCTCACGCATTTGTCACATATAAAATTCATTGTTGCCAAACATTATTCTATCCTAGCCATAACTAATGTGGTCGATTCGAAGGATACTCGAATCCATGATCATACTAGGAGGTATGCATTCCACACACAGGATCAATGAGATTGCTTTCCCTTGTCTGTTTCTCTGAGGGATGAGAATGCAATTGAGAGAAAACTGGATAGTTTTGGGTAATAAGTGCTATGACTGTTGAAAATTATATGATGAGAATTCGCTGAGGGAGATATTCTATTAGTTTTCTCCTTTGGGATGAAGTATGTTTCTGCTCGATCTGTAGATGTTGGAAACAAAGCTTTTCCAACCTTCGCTTTGTAAGCCCCATTAATATTGCTACTATAATTTGCAAATGCTTTTCCCTTGTCTACATTAACTTGAATATTTGGCGGTTGAGTCTTTACATGCCATAGTTCCTGTACAAACGGAATGCCAAAGTTTGACTCAAGAGGATATGGGGTATGATTTTAAAAGATAAGATAATCTTCTTTAAAAAAAAACTGCGATTTATCTTAACGTTATTGCTAATGGATAAAGGATTGCAATTTGTTTGATAGAAGGCTACGATTTGCCTTCATAATACTGAACTTAAGAAAAGACTGCATTTTAGCTTTAATGGGTTGTTTTGTTGAGCGAGCCTTGGGTGCATTTCAAGTTTTCACTACAGATGGTAATAGAGCAACTAGCTGCAATTTTGGAGTTTTCCGTTCTGAATTGTAAGTTGAGTTCAGAGCTTATTTCCTTGATCATGTGTCGGTTTCATGTCAGAAATGGGAACGCATTTGTGGATTTATTTTGTTTGCTTTGCATGCAAGGAATAATAATAGTATGTTTAGATTCAGCTTACCCAATGGCCATTATTCAAAAAGCTTCGCTTCGGCGCCGTTGTTGTGTCTATGGGGCATTCCCATGGCCATTGAGGCGGTGGGAATGCAGTAATACATTTTTTTTTAATTTGTTATGGGGCCATGATGATATGGCATTTCATTCCATTCGAAGTGAATGTATTTAGGCATTACAAGGTCATTTAATTCACCTCTTCGCCGACTCGAACCATCGACATATTCTAGTTCAAATTTTCCTTGAAAGAAAACATGTGAATTGAATTGGGATATTTATTTTTTCCGCAGTAGTGTTTAATGTTGGGAGGGTCACCAATCTTATTCAAGGATTTTTTATTTCAATCTTCTTTTTTATTAGTCTTTAATCAAATTAGACGCACTCGTTCAGTAGGCTTAGGTATTTGGGCGCCTGTCTTGATTTAGGATGGATTCCTATAGATTATCATGTTAAATTGTTTTTGGAATCCCGATATATCTATCAATGGTGGATGCAAGAGATTCTGAACCAACAGAAACATTGTTCTCAACTCAAATAGGGTTGGAGTTACAGGATATCCATTGTACATAAGTACAACAATGCTTGTAGGCTTGTCTCAAGACCGTGCCATTAATTGCAAGGGAAATGATGTATTATGGGAGTGCATAATTTTCCAAACTGTGTGTGGCATGATACACTTGTTTTGTTTTTACAGAGGTGATGGCTACCTAAGACTAGGAATTAAATGGTTTGGGGTTATTTCACTAAGTGATGAGAGTGTTGATACCAGGTAATCCACTATATGGTTGTAAGTATGTATGGCAACAAGGATGTTGCGGAATGTAAATTTTTCTTTTGAAAGAATAATACATGATAAAAGGTCTAGTGGATGTAACCCCAAGAATGGTGTGAACCACGTACATCTGTGTCTTCTTATGCATCTTCTTTATCGTTGTGTGAAATTGTGTTTTATGCATATTTTCTTCATTATGACATGTTAACCAATGGATGGTTCATTATTTGGGTTATCAAGTGGTACATTGGTTTCGATTATTGTGTCATGATGCATCCTCTATGTTATATGCTTCTGAAGTATTTCCATCTTATATTCTTTGATGATTTCATTCATTTACTTTTTTATTCATGATATTCCTATACATATGATCCTATTGTGCAACTGGACAATAGTACTGTAAAAGTTACTCAAAAAGTTATTGTTATCATAATGTTTCATTGTATGCATAGTAAATCATTTTCAGGGCACTATGACGATGCAATGATGGTGGTTATGAATAATATCTTGGGGATTTTACATTAAACAAAAATTGTCAAATGCTCTCTTTATAGTGGACGTGGTTTTGACATTTTCGAATTTGAGTGGATATGTTTATATGAAGTGCCATGTCAATATGCGGCTAACAATTTTGACTCATTTTGTAGTAACAACAAAACAAATTTTTTTACCCTTTTCACCTATATCGGCATTGAGGTACACGGGGTATGTTACAGGTGGCATCAGAGTGAGAGTTGAAACACTTGGGACTATTGGGTTCAAAACGCTCCTACATATTTTGTTTCGGAACTAATGATTGAGTTTTGCCTTGTGATAACAGAGGACAACAAGTCCACCCGGTTCGACAATCCACGTACCATAATTCAATCAATGCCACATGGTTTAGGTTTGATGATCTTATATCCTCAATCTAAATCAGCATTCTGAAGAAATATCTTGGATTGCATCTCAGGTCTGTATTTCATTTTTTCTTTTACCTGCAGTCTTGTAGAAATAGCCAAATCAATACCGTTGACACTTGGTTGGATATCAATATAGCAATACCTTGGTTATATCTTAGGCCATCCCCTTTTCTCTTATGCAAAGTACCCCACAACTTTTGCTAATGCATTGGAATACAAATTTATGAAATAATTGATATGTTTGAAACAACTTCCCACACCTTTTATCCTGTAATAAAACTTGTTTTTTTAACACAAAACTTGGCCGGTATTCTTGTATTTGGAAGTCACTATTTAAAGCATTTCTGTATACTCTAATGAGTCATATTCTATGTTGTTCTATATCTGCAATTATTTGACAAGCCTAATATTCTAGTTAAATAATTTGATGAACAACCAGATGCAAGTAGCATAGCCTATTTTACTGACATAATCATTGGTTACTTGATCCACTCCTTGTAACATTATGGATGATTTACTCCTAATAACATTTTGGGGTGTTTGACGACAACCATGTCATACATCTGAAACTAGGCTTATTTTACCTTGAAAGGCTTGTTTCCTGTGTAATCTCTTTGGGCATTAACACTGTTGAAGAATTGATTTTGTTATCTAAATCATCGAGTATATAAATCTTGAAGGTGAATTCCGTCAGTCCTCCAAAAACCTTGCACTTAACATTGGTATCATTTGCCTGAGATCTGAGTTCATTGCCTATTGAAATTTGGTTGATAACATTGACCGTAAATGTTGATTATATTGGATTGTTGCTGATATATGTAATACATTGACCTTTTGGTTAAATAATTAGATTGAAATCCTTGGCTTCCAAATTAAATCAAGTACATAGGAATCAATTCTGAATTTGTTTTTTTTGCTAAAATTATACTAATTGAAATCTGATTATTGGTGAATTTTCCTTTGACACTTATTCTCCTCTCTTGCGATTTGAATACTAAGGATCTGATTTAATACTTAAAGAAGGTTTGACACATTTCTTGACATGGTAGTAAAATGAAGGATTGAAAGTTGATAAGGATTTTGTGGTTATTAATGGAGGTATTGAAGTTTTGTGTTTTAAACCTATTGCTTGTTCACTAAAGTGACATATATAAATACAAATTAAACACTATCTCTTTATGTTTATGATAGTGCTGGATTGAGCATTGAAATCCTTAAGGAGATAGTTTGGCGAATTTATTTCCTGATCCTTGTTGATCTCCCTAGGGCCTTTTTGGATTTTGGTGAATGATGTTGTACAGACTGAAAAGTCTTTGTATAGTTACAAGTACCAGCTTCAAAATCGTTGAGTAAATGAATTCTTAGAATCATGCTCTTATTGGTGAATGTTCTAGAATTGGTTCATTGTGTTTGGATTAGAGTTATGATTTTAAACTATCTTATGTTTTTATTAGCTCATGGATGGTACTTTCATTTTGGGTATTGATCTAATAGCCAAATAGACTATTTGTTGGAATGGATGCTTATTGATATCATATGTCTATTTGCAGATTCTATTAAGAACCCTAGAATTGAAGCTAGTGCTAGATTGAAGGATCTTGTTGGTAATATTGTGATTAAAGCCATTAAGAATTTGATAGCATTGTTGTTGCTTGGTTCATATTGAGATTGACATTTTAAGGGCTAATATGGATTTGATTATCTAAAGATATTGATATTTGAGTTGATGAATGCTTTGACTGACCATGTAGCTGATTCACGAAATCAGGACAATGGCAGTAAAGTCATGCTAAGCACCAAGGAGTGTGTGTTACAAACAGTCAAGGTTAAAATTTATACTAAAATACGAACAAGGGAAAATTTAAATGCTGCGGGAGCGCCATGGTGTTAGGCAAGCGATTGCCACGTGAGCACATGGGTGTTATGCATATATGTTGTGGGAGCACACTGATGTTAGGCAAGTAATTGCCGTGTGAGCACATTGTTGTCAGGCATCTGGTGTGGCAAAAAGACCTAGGAAAAATTGGACATCTGGAAGACAGGACGTTGTTTGATGTCACTGCGGGGAAAACTTTTAACTAGTGGTTAAAAGGGAGAGTAACCTCAAATATTGTTATAAGTCCACACCAGAATGGGAAGAAACTCAAAATTTTTTGAAAAACATAATGAATGTAAAACGTGTTAACAATTTTTTTTTTTTTAGTAATCAAATTGTTACATGCTTAATATGAGATATGAAGAAATGATCCTTTCCTGAAGTCAAGGACGACATAACTATCTAAAGGTTGGACCAACCCCGAAAGTGGTAGAATTATGTTTATTAATGAATGAGTCGCTTTATGATAATGATTGGGAATTACAACACCAATGAAAAGCTAGGAAATTTCAATTCAAAAAAAAAAGAGGATCTATAGATCTTGTTTAAATTGAATTACAATTTTGAACATGAATTACTGAGTAAAATTTTGGGGTAGACGCGAACCTTGTGCAGGAAAATGTACGTCTTGAGCAATAGAAACCTGAGAAGAGACATGAAAGAAAGATAGAGATCAGAACATAATCGACGAAGAAAGAAATATGGCTCATTGAAAGAAGGAAATTGGTTGAAAATGGGAACACTGAGGACAGTGTTATTTCTAAGGGGGAAAGGATGTAATGTCCTCGTTGTATACCAAAAAAATATTTGACAGTATGAATGTATAGCTTACTCATTTTTTTAGTGAGGAGCTCAAGGCCAAGGCCCCACCAGTAAAACCCTATAATTAATACTATCTAAGTTCCTATGTTGTAGACCTAGGAGACTCAAGATATTGAAACAACTTAAAGGACGGGAAACTGAACCATGAGGGAAAAATGAGAATGGTTAGGGAGCCTTAATTTCAACGTCGTAGTATGATCAATGTCTAAGCTATGGCATCCTATAGGGATCTCTATTTTTAGTGATAACTAGCCCAACTAAAAATAGCCTAAGGGTTTGAATTCTAGCATAATTAAGCCATGGACTGAGAGGTTACCACCATATTAAGCTATTAACCTCGACAAAGGGACACGGAGTTATATTAAAAGAAAAAGAGCCAAACAATATTTTAAGTTGCTAAAGGCCATTAAGACAAATTGATATTATCACTAGAACACCTCGATTAATACTAAATTGTAACGTACCATTTATATGGATTAATTTAGGGTGACATATATTAGCATATACCAAACTTATGACATATATATATATATATATATATATATATATATTACGCTTTAAATGTTTCAATCACTTAGCTTTATTTATATATTAATACCTTGTCTAGGGCTACTTAAAAAGTGGATGTATATCTCTCTCTCTCTCTCTCTCTCTCTCTCTATATATATATATATATATATCCACTTTTTAAGTAGCCCTAGACAAGGTATTAATATATAAATAAAGCTAAGTGATTGAAACATTTAAAGTGTAATTTAAGGCTAAGTTGTCGAAAGATTCAAAACGGAATTTAAAGCTAAATACAGACAGATTTTAAGGTAGGATACTGCATGAGAAAAATGAAGATTTTTGTGATAAGAATATTTTTTTTTCCTTATTATGAGGTACCACGCATGGGTATCTCACTTGCTTAAAAGAATTTCTCTGGAGATTATGTCGGGGTCTTAAATTTCCTTGACAGACCTTTCCAAAACTCATCCCTTAAAATTTGGATGGGTGTGTAGAGAAATAGAATGAAGCAGTAATAAATATGAGTAAAAATTGGAACCAGCCGGTAATCCACCCCCCCCTCCCCACCCTGCTTTAAGTTGAAGGAAAATGCAAAGAATGGGGGCGCGTGACCTAGGTAGCATTGGCATTTGGCACTCGGTGCAAACACTCTTCTATTTCGAATGAATCTCTTAGAGTCGGATCTGGAACAAAGGCCCATATTAATTATGAAAGTCACTGCCTGAGCTTTGCGGAAGTGAGCCACTGAGATTGAATGGTGATTTTTCCCATAGCTTGCATTTCATTTTTGTTTTAAGCAAGTCCGAGGTATGATCCTCTATACCCATTTCTACTTTTGGGTTTGCGATTTGGTGTTATCCCCTTTGGTATATTGAATTCAATTTGAGCATGATTTTATTCCTATCCAGGAGTGCTAATTATTGATGTGGATCCATCATTGATCCAAACTACAATTTCATGTTGAAGATTCATTCTATTTACCTTAAACGCATTTATTAAGTTCTATGTAAAATGATCTGCTTATGTTTTATCTTTTTGGGGTTGTTTTTCCCGTTTGGATCTCTTCGAGAGCTTATATGATAGGTATTGGATCATTTATTTTTTCTGGTACATACTATCCCGCTCGAACCTGCCGACACCCATGTCTACCTAGGAAATATAGATTGGCAGAACAAAGGTAAACATTGCAGGTTACAATCTTCTATAAATCAGGCATCGGTGCGTGCATGGTCTAAGTCCTAGATAGAACCTTTGTATGATCTATTATAGCCTTTGTAGTTTTTAGCCGAAGATAAAACTCATATTTTGGTATGCGGTCCCCTCTGCCCAACTATGTTAATCATTGTTGTTTTGTTTTAAAACATAGAACTACATTTTGCACCCTTATGGGGATATGAGAATTGGAGTCTTGTAACCTGGTATGCCTACGATCCCTACCCAGTCGCTATGCTTGGAAGTATCAGACCATAAACTAAGCCTTCTCCAAAACAGTGCAATGTTTCTCCATAGTACAAGATCCCCGTTGGCTATAGAAGCTGTATAAGAGGTTTAATCTGTGAACCATCCTCAGAGGCTTATTGTTCTCTAAGCAAACAATGATATTAAGTTTGTACTGATCCAAATCTCCCTTGGTCATTACAACCTTACACTAAAAATCCGATTTGACTTGCATGGCGCTCATTTAGCAAGTTACTAAAGAGTTCCATAATTCAACACAACCAACTTTACAATTGTGACCAAAGTCCAGCGCAGTAAGCTTGTCAACTATAAGCCAAAAGATGATCCTATGTCTAGAGATGATATCTTTACTGCTAATTCCCTGATACATGCCAAACATGCACCCCTACCACATGCCGATTTTTGGCAACGAGTGAATGCCCAAATAATGGAATAGTTACACAAGAAACAATAATATAAAGCTCTCCAAGTATAATTCACAGCTCACGCATTTGTCACATATAAACTTCAATGTTACCAAAAGTGATTTTTTCCTGGACATAACTGATCTGGACGATTCGAAGGATACTCGAATCCATCATCAAACCAGGAGGTAGGCACTCCACACACAGGATCAATGGGATTGCTTTCCCTTCTCTGTTTCTTTGAGGTAGGAGAATGTAATTGAGAGAAAACTGGATAGTTTTGGGTAATAACTACTATGACTGTTGAAAATTATATGATGAGAATTCACTAAGGGAGATATGCTATTAGTGTTCTCCTTTGGGACGAAGTATGTTTCCCCTCGATCTGTAGATGTCGGGAACAAAGCTTTTCCAACCTTCGCTTTGTGAGCCCCATTAATATTGCTAATATAATTTGCAAATGCTTTTCCCCTGTCTGCATTAACTTGAAGATTTGGCGGTTGAGTATTTCCATGCCACAGTTCCTGTACAAACAGAATGCCAAATTTTGACTCCAGAAGATACGGGGTATGATTTTAAAAGACAAGATACTCTTCTTTAAAAAAAACTGCGATTTATATTAACGTTATTGCTAATGGATAAAAGACTACAATTTGTTTGATAGAAGGCTATGATTTGCCTTCATAATATTGAACTTATGAAAGACTTCATTTTAGCTTTAATGGGTTGTTTTGTTGAGTGAGCCCTAGGTGCGTTTAAGGTTTTCATTATAGATTGTAATAGCGCAACTAGCTGCGATTTTGGAGTTTTCCTTTATGAATTGTAAGTTGAGTTCATAGCTTATTTCCTTGATTGTGTGTTGGTTCCATGTCAGAAATAGGAACGAGTTTGTGGATTTATTTTGTTTGCTTTGCATGTAAGGATTAATAAATGTATGTTTAGATTCAGCTTATTCTATCGCTATTATTCGAAAAGCTTCTCTTCGGCGCCGTTGTTGTTTCTATGGGGCATTCCCGCAGCCATTGAGGTGGTGGGAATGCAGTAATATGTTTTATTTTTTAATTGATTATGGGGCCATGATGATATGGAATTTCATTCCATTCGAATTTAATGGATTTAGGCATTACGAGATCATTTAATTCACCTCTTCAGCGACTCGAACCATCGGCATGTTCTGGTTCAAATTTTCCTTGAAATAAAACCTGTGAATCAGATCGGGATATTTTTTTTTTGCAGTAGTGTTTAATGTTGGGAGGGTCACTAGTCTTATTCAAGGCTTTTTCATTTCAATCTTCTTTTTTATTAGTCTTTAATCAAATTAGACCCACTCGTTTAGTATGCTTAGGTATTTGGGCTCCTATCTTTATTTAGGATGGATTCCTATAGATTATCATGTTAAATTGTTTTTGGAATCCATATATGTCTATCAATGGTGGATGCAAGAGATTCTGAATTAACAGAAACCTGGTTCCCAACTCAGCTAGCATTGGAGTTGTTAGATTTTTATCATATAAGCTAGCATTATGATCTTAGGATTTTTTAACTGAGAGAATAACAAGCACAACAATAAAACATAAGCACAACAAAAGAGACAAGAGACACAAAGAATTTTCCTCTCAGAAACCATAAAGGAGAAAACACTGCAACTTCCTCAGAGATAGAATCAACACAAAAGGTAAAACCAGAAAATAGTAAGATGATATCCAGACAACAATAGTCTCTCTCTCACACTGAGAGAGCTTCTCCTCTCTCACTCATGTGCCCCAATGAGTGAGTGTGATTGTTACAGGTGAGATAAATAGAGAGGCTCACTCTCTATTTATATTCTTTCATTCACTTGAAGTGCACTCCAACATGTCGGCCTCACTTAACAATTACTTACTAGAGCCGACATCTCCAGGAGTGTCTAATAACCCTAGTGCCCCACCACTTATGGGGAGTTTTCTTCCTCTGACCAATAGGAGGGTAAAACAATGGTGGGGACTATTTCCTTGACTTACAATGACTCACCTAGAGTTGACTTCACTAGGATAGTCTAATAACCCAAGTGCCCCACAACTGTGGGGACTTTAACCCTTCACAAATAGGAGGGTTACCCATAATGACTTGATATGACTTTCTCATTATAGAAACTTCCCAAAATAAACATTGAGGTATGACATGACTCAATTACATTACAATACATTCCAGAATAAACATCGAGTTACAATACATAAGAAATGCGGATGAATACATTGTGAAGTTACAATTACATCAACACTCCCTCTTAACTAGGAAGGTATTCTCTCGACACAATTTATCAGCACAAGTATTCCTCTCTATGTCATCTGGGTCATCGTTAGGTCTTCGTCATCTTCAGGTGATCTTCATCTTCAAGTCAACTTCATCTGTAAGTCGTCTTCATTTGGATCTGGATCATCACTTGATCTAGATCATCATCACTGAAACTAGATCATCACTTGATCTTGATCATCATTTACTGGATCTAGATCATCACTTGATCTGGATCATCATCATTGGATCTAGATCATTACTCGATCTGGATCATCACTCGGCATCATCACTGAATCTGGATCATCACTGCTGGATCATGTTCACTGGATCCGGATCATCATTCGATCTGGATCATCTCTAGAGCATCATCTCTAGATCTAGATCATCACTTGATCTAGATCATCAGTGCTGAATCATCATCACTGGATCTATATCCTCACTCGATCTGGATCAGTACCACAAGTGCTATCTCATGATTCTTTTCGTCACATGATGTTCTATAGAGCCAGCCCTTTTTCATGCTGGTTGTATGCCTAGCCTCCATGTAGGTCTTCTTTAGCACTTATAGCTAACACTAAGTCAGAATGGCCTTCCCAGCACTTACATCTGACCTACTCGTCAGAAAGGCATGCCCAACACTCACATCTGATCATGTAGGAACCAATCCTATAATCATATCAGAAAGGACCAGCACTCACATTCACCAGCATGATAGGAACTCAAACTACTATCATCTATGAAATGGCTCAGTACTTACAACCACCAGCATGATAGGAACCCAAACTACTATCATCTGTGGAAAGGCACAACAATCACATCCACCAGCATGGTACGAACTCAAACTACTACCATCTGTGGAAAGGATCAGCACTTACAATCACCATCATGGTAGGAACTCAAACTACTACCATCTGTGAAAAGGCACAACACTTATAGTCACCAGCATGATAGGAACTCAAACTACTATCATCTGTGAAAAGGCTCAGCACTTACAACCAATAGCATGATAGGAACCCAAACTACTATCATCTGTGGAAAGGCCACTGCACTTACATATGATCATGTGGGAACACATCCCTTAGTGACATCAGAATAGCTCTCAGTCCTAGACTGAGTATCTTTGGTACCTCACCAGGTAGCTCCATTCAAAGAATGGTGGTAGCCCTTATATTTGACACTAAGTCAGAATGGCTTAGCACTCAGATCTAACATGGGAGGAACCTAATCCTTTAGCCTTGACATAATGGCTTCAGCCCTTACATCTGATCAAGTGGGAACACGTCTCTCTATCACATCAAAATGGCCATGCACTCATATCTGATCATGTGAGAACACATCTCATGGTCATATTAGAATGGCCCTCAGTCCTAAAACTGAGTTTTCCTGGTACCTCACCAGGCAGCTCCATTCCAAGAATGGCAATAGCCCTTATATATGATCATGTAGGAACCAATCCTACAATCATATCAGAATGGCTTAGCACTCATATCTGTCATGGAAGGAACCAATCCTCTTACCATGACAAAATGGCTTAGCCCTTACATTTGACCATGGAAGGAACCAATCCTCTCATCATGTTAGAATGGCTATGGGACTCATCAATTTCCCTTGGAGGAAAGCTCAATTTGGAGAACACCAAGCTTCTCCCTGAAGTACTCTAACTTCACTCTAGCCAATGGCTTCATCAATACATCAGCTATCTGTTCCTCCATTGCAACTTACTGGAGCTTCACTGCTCCCTTCTGCACCATATCCCTGATATAGTGATACTTGATCTCGATATGCTTCGACTTGTCATGGAACACTGGATCTCTGACAACTTCACGCAACTCTGGTTGTCACAATGTATACAAGTAGCATCCAACTGGAGATCAAATATATTAGACAGTAAATTCTGCAGTTATACTGCCTCATAGCTAGCTGAACGAGTTATGACATACTCTGCTTCAGCTGTACTCAGTGCCACACAGGATTGCTTCCTGCTAAACCAAGAGATCACACCTGATCCCATACTGAAGCAACATCCTGAAGTGCTATTCCTATCAATGGCACTTCTTTCCCAATATGAATCAACATAACCCTCTAGGTTAATCTTTTGATTCACATCGTACTTGAGCCCATAATCAACTATACCCTTCAGGTACCTCAGAATATGCTTTATAGCATTCAGGTGAACATTTCTTGGATCTGTCAAGAACTAGCTCAAGGTGTTCACAGCAAAGAAAATATCTGGTCTTGGGTTCATCAGGTACATCAATGATCCAATCATCTGAGGATACATCATAGCATCAACCATCTCTGATGAAGCATCACTTAATAGCTTCAGGTTTGATTCCATAGGTGTGGCCATAGTCTTGCAATCCATCATCCCAAACCTCTTCAGGATATCTACTGCATACTTCCCTTGTCCAAGGAATATTCTATCCATACTCTGCCACACTTCCATACCTAGAAAGTAATGCATCATACCCAAATCCTTCATCTCGAACTCAGCAGCAAGCTTTCTCTTCGTATCAACAATCAACCCATCTATACCTGCCACAAATAGATCATCTACATATAGTAGAAGCATCACTGGGTTTCCATCCTCAACCTTGTACTAAAGGTTGGAATCCGCTCTACTCTTGTTAAAGCCTAGATTCACCAGTAATCTATCCATCATGTCGTACCATGTCGAATCTTAGATCATTTGTAGTCACTCCCTCTGAAGCACAGCATCATACTCCCTCTGTCTTCCGTACTCTATGCACTGAAACATTCTGTACCGGAGTGACAAGTAGCTTCCTATGTTACTAATATTCTATGTGACCATCTAGTGTATAGACTTGCATCTTCAGCCTTGTAGCAAAGGTTAATATCTTCATCAAGCTCATCATATATGTGCTTCAATTCTTACTGGCTGCAAATGTCTCTTTGTAGTCTATGCCTTCTTTTCATGAGAAGCCTCGTGGTACGAATCTTGCTTTGTATCCCATGATGTTTCCATCTACTGCATGATGGAGCTATGAAATTATTTTCATGTATTGATACATCATCCTAGACATCATTATTCTTGAACTGGTCTTCCCTTTCTTCTTGGTAGCTAGAAGGTTCTGCATCAATGATGTCACGGCATTCATCATATTATTCTTTGTCTTTGAACTGCTGTCACTTGTTCTTGGGAACAATTCTCATCCTTCTTTTATTGTAGGCGATTATGTATGCAATCTTTCCTACAAGTCAAATGAAATTGTATGGTTAGAAACATTTCATAAGGTATATTCATAATGAAAATTTATTATGCATAATTAAATGATCACGCAACTATTTTAGCCAATACAACATCCATCCATATCTCACATAAAATTTCTAGATGCCTTCCATCTCTACCAGGACAACATTGAGATTGTGCACTAATCCAATATGTCAGCAAATAGGTTTCATTCTAGATAAGTATCAATGGAGAGTTGTATAGCACCATGAGATACTTACCCATCACATGCATATTAGTAGTATACTGTCATTAATGCAAACATCCTATCATGCATAATACATCAACTGAATTTAAACAAATGCATAACAAAAAAATATCATGAAATGACAATTGAATACTTATCTGTATTTGTTTTGTGGGTAGACTCCTTATTTATCCTTCCACTTCATCATATTCTTCATTCATGACTTCATCATTTCTTATCCAAGATCTCAATATGCATAAGAGGTTCTTCAAGAATTGAGTCCTTCATATTCCTCATTGCTTGAGGGATCTTCTTTCGATGGTGAGAGCTTGTTCTTCAATTGCTCCCATCTTCACTTCTCTTCTTATTAGTTGAGCTTCTTCATCTTCCCAGAGTCTACTGAAAGTAATCACTTCCTTCTGGCACACATTCCTCAAATGAATGAATCCCATGATCCTGGGAGGCCATTCAAGGTGGCTATCACCACTTCTGCTTTCTCCAGTTATTCTTTTACTGCGTCAAGTTGTTATTTGATTTGAGAGACCTTAGTAAAGTAAAAATGTATGGTCTCTGCATTCTGGATCTTCACATTCTTCAACTGGTTTCTTAAGGTCATCTTCTGATGTATGTTCTTCCCTTCAAATATCTTGGTCAAGGAATCAAACATCTTCAGTGTATTTAGGGAAGACACTTGTAGTACAAGTTGATTCATGACTGAATCAACAATGATCTTCTTGACCTTGACCAAGTTCTTCTTGTGTAAGACTTCTAGCCTCATCTCCCTCTGGAACTGGAACCTCTCTACTCATGTAGGTGTCCAATTCATTTTCTTCAGAGAGATCATATACTTCCATGCTTGGAAGTTGTTAAAATTCACCAAGCTTATCATCAAGCTGATGTGATATATCACTTTGAAATGAGAACCTCAAATGAAAATAGCAATGGATTAGATCTTACCGATTTGAGGTGTCCATCTTGGTTTGGAAGTTGGCTGATCTAGGGTTTGTCACAGAAACCTTAATTTTCAAAACTTGGAATATTTCATATATGATTGGATATACAGATAGATCTCTTCAAATGGATCTGTCCAATGTACTCATTTTCTGAAAACAGTGGAGGGAAGCTCTCGAAATAGGAAGCCCGAGTTTTCCAATTTCTTCTGCAGAAATGCATGTTACTGTTTCTATGATATCGCTGAAATTAGTGCCCCTCTATGTCTGAAATATCTATCTGAGGTAACCTCACATGTACCTAATCCAACACCATATGTTTCATCATAATTGGTATAACCAATTGGGACTTATGATCCTTTTCCCAATGTGACCTGTTATAGGACTATTCAGAACAGCGAAGTTGTATGGCCTGCCATGTGTCACTGGTTCATCTTCTAAGTCCAAAATTCATATCACAAAAATTAAGTTCCGTTCCCTTTTTGGAACAGCTTCAGGAATTCCATTTGGACCTCTCTAGCCCAAACTATAGCAATTCTCCCCAGGTGTCCTGTTTAGGGATGAATTCTGGAAGAGGATGGAACCTTAACTTGGAGGGATCATAGCTCCTTGAATATAGTGAATCTAATGAAAATTTCTAGACAAAGTATTCATCAGGATTTCTTCTTTGGCCATTGCAAGTTTCAGCTCCTGAAACTTTTCCAATCTTGGGATATAGCGAATGTACCAAAACTAAGCAGTTTTAGTATTTAGGGTTTTTCTAGCTCAGGGTCAAACTAGGGTTTGACTTTCACAAAGTTTGACCCAACCAAATTTATTGATCCAGGTCTCTAAAATTTGATTTTTATGAGGATAAAAATCCTATTTCGATCTCACTCAAAAGTTCTTCTTCTGTAGAAAGCCCTAATTTCCGCATCGAAAATGAAAATGCTCGGAATCAAATTCCACTTCAACCGAAGGATGCGCCCTTCAATGGAGAGTTAGCCTAGCATACTTTTGCTGATGGTTTGTGGAGAGAGACCCAAAAAGTAAGAAGCCCTAGCTTCTACAGTTGCATAATTTCTTCTTCTTAGGTTAGCTCTGATACCATGCTAGGTTTTTATCATATAATCTAGCATTATGATCTTAAGATCTTTTAACTGAGAGAATAACAAGCACAACACAAGAGAAAAGAGACACAAAGAATTTTCCTTAGGGAAACCATAAAGGAGAAAACCCCACAACTTTCTCAGGGATAGAATCAGCACCAAAGGTAAAATCCAAAAACAATAAGATGATCTCTTGACAACAACAGTCTCTCTCTCACACACTCAGATAGTTTCTCGTCTCTCACTCAGGCGACCCAATGAGTGAGTGTGAGTGTTACAAGTGAGATAAATAGAGAGGCTCACTCTCTATTTATATTCTTTCATTCACTTGAAGTGCACTCCAACAGGTTGGCCTCACTTTACAATTACTTACTAGAGCCGACATCTCTAGGAGTGTCTAATAACCCTAGTGCCCCACCACTTGTGGGGAATTTGCCTCCTTTGACCAATAGGAGGGTAACACAATGGTGGGAACTATTTCCCTGACTTACAATGACTCACCTAGGGTCGACTTCACTAGGATATTCTAATAACCCAAGGTCCCCACAACTGTGGGGACTTTAACCCTTAACCAATAGGAGGGTTACCCACAATGACTTGACATGACTTTCTCATTATAGAAACTTCCCGGAATAAACATCGGGGTATGACATGACTCAAATACATTACAATACATCCCGAAATAAACATCGGGTTACAATACCTAAGAAATACAAATGAATACATTCAAAAGTTACAATTACATCAACAGGAGTTATAGGATATCCTTTGTACATAAGTACAACAATGCTTGTATGCTTGTCTGACGACCATGCCTTTAATTGCAAGGGTAATGATGTATTAAGGGAGTGCATAATTTTCCAAACTGTATGTGTCATGATACACTTGTTTTGTTTTTACAGAAATGATGGGTACCTAAGACTAGGAATCAAATGCTTTGGGGCTACTTCACTAAGTGCTGAGAGTGTTGATACCAGGTAATCCACTTTATGGTTGTAAGTATGTATGGCAACAAGGATGTTATGGAATGTAAATTTTTCTTTTGAAAGAATAATACATGATAAAAGGTTTGGTCGATGTAACCCCAAGAATGGGGTGAACCACGTACATCTTTGTCTTCTTATGCATCTTCTTTATTGTTGTGTGAGATTGTGATTTATGCATATTTTCTGCATTATGACATGTTAACTAATGGATGGTTCATTATTTGGGTTATCAAGTGTTACATTGGTTTCGATTATTGTGTCATGATGCATCCTCTATGTTATATGCTTCTGAAGTATTTCAAGCTTATATTCTTTGATGATTTCATTCATGTAATTTCTTCCTCATGTTATTCCAGTACATATGATCCTATTGTGCAACTGGACAATAGTACTACACAAGTTACTCATAAATTTATTGTTATCATAATGTTTCATTGTACACACAGTAAGTCATTTCCAGGGCACTATGATGATGCAATGATGTTGGTTATGAATAATATCTTGGAGAGTTTACATTAAACAAAAATTGTCAAATGCTCATTTTATAATGCACGTGGTTTTGAGATTTTAAAATTTGAGTGGATATGTTTATATGAATTTCCATGTCAATCTGCCGCTAACATTTTTGACTCATTTTGTAGTAATAACAAAAAAAAAAATTTACCCTTTTCACCCATATCGACATTGAGGTACAAAAAATAAAATAAAAACAGTTTCCTTCTTAAATAACACGATTTTTTAAAAGGTGTCATTTACTAAATGAATTGAATAAACAAACTATTCAAATTCTACTTTACCGCACCTTTTTCTAGGTTTTTTGTATGCAATTGTTAATACGAATAGCTTAGTACACCTTGTTTTTGAGAATCACGACATGTAAAAATAAATTACTTTATTTCTTAAAAAAACATGATTTTTTGAAAAACACCATTTATTTGATGAATCCTATCAACAAAGTATACGCATTCCACTATAACGCTCAGTTTAATAGGTTTGTGCATGCCATTAGCAAGAGGAATATCTTAGTACACCTCATTTGTAAAAATAACAACATCTAAAAAAGGTTACTTTATTTCATGAAAAAAAAAGAGATTTTTTAAAAGAGCCAATCATTTAATCAATATACCCAAAAAATGATGCACATTCTATGTTATCACATATTTTTATATGTTGCACATGTGATCCGTAAGAGGAATAGCTTTGCACCCCTTGTTTTTTTAAATTCACGACATCTAAGAAAAATAGTTTGTTGCTTAAATAACACGAGTTTTTAAAAGGTGTCATTTACTAGATGATTCGAATAAACAAACTATTCAAATTCTACCTTGCCGCACCTTTTTCTAGGTTTTTTGTATACAATTCTTAATACGAATAGCTTAGTACACCTTGTTTTTAAGAATCATGACATCTAAAAATAAATTACTTTATTTCTTAAAAAACATGAGTTTTTGAAAAACACCCTTTATTTGATGAGTCCCCCTTTAATAGGTTTGTGCATGCCATCAGCAAGAGGAATTGCTTAGTACCGCTTGCTTTTTAAAATCACAACATCTAAAAAAACTTACTTTATTTCATAAAAAACGTGACTTTTTAAAAGTGCCAATCATTTAATGAATATAATCAAAAAATGATTCACATTCTATATTTTCGCACATTTTTCTATGTTACATGTATGATCGGTAAGAGGAATTAATTAGTACCCCTTGTTTTTAAAATTCACGACATCTAAAAAAAAACAATTTGCTTCTTAATAAACACAAGTTTTTAAAAGGCGTGATTTACTAGATGAATCAAATAAACAAACTTATCAAATTCTACCTTATCGCACACTTTTATAGGTTTTTGCATGCAATTGGTAATAAGAATAGCTCGGTACCCCTCGTTTTTAAGAATGAGAACATCTAAAAAAAATTTACTTTATTTCTTAAAAAAACATGAATTTTTGAAAAAGACCATTGATTTGATGAATCCTATCAACAAAGTATATGCATTCTACTAGAATGCTCCCTTTAATAGGTTTGTGCATGCCATCAGCAAGAGGAATAACTTAGTACCCCTCGTTTGTAAAAGTCACAACATCTAAATAAGGTTACTATATTTCATAAAAAAAGGGATTTTTTTAAAGCGCCAATCATTTAATCAATATACCCAAAAAAGGATCCACATTCTATGTTATCGCATATTCTTCTATGTTGCACGTGCAATCGGTAAGAGGAATAGCTTCATACCCTTTGTTGTTTAAATTCATGACATCTAAGAAAAACACTTTGCTGCTTAAATAACATGAGTTTTTAAAAGGTGTCATTTAGTAGATGAATCGAATAAACAAACTATTCAAATTCTACCTTACCACACCTTTTTCTAGGTTTTTTTAATGCAATTGTTAATACGAATAGCTTAGTATGCCTCGTTTTTTAGAATCACGACATCTAAAAATAAATTACTTTATTTCTTAAAAAAACACAAGTTTTTTAAAACCACCATTTATTTGATGAATGCTATGAACAAAGTATACACGATTTACTATACTGCTCCCTTTAATAGGTTTGTGCATGCCATCAGCAAGAGGAATAGCTTAGTACGCCTCATTTGTAAAAATCACAAAATCTTAAAAAGGTTACTTTATTTCATAAAAAAAGATTTTTTAAAAGAGCCAATCATTTAATCAATATACCCAAAAAAGGATGCACATTCTATGTTACCGCATATTTTTCTATGTTGCATATGCGATCGGTAAGAGGAATAGCTTCTTACCCCTTGTTTTTTGAATTCACAACATCTAAGGAAAACAATTTTCTGCTTAAATAACATGAGTTTTTAAAAGGTCTCATTTACTAGATGAATCGAATAAACAAACTACTCAAATTCTACCTTACCGCACCTTTTTCTAGGTTTTTTGTATGCAATTCTTAATATGAATAGCTTAGTACTCCTCGTTTTAAAGAATCACGAGATCTAAAATTAAATTTCTTTATTTCTTAAAAAAAACATGAGTTTTTGAAAAACACCATTTATTTGATGAATCCTATCAACCAAGTATACGCATTCTACTATAACACTCCCTTTAATAGGTTTGTGCATTCCATCAGCAAGAGGAATCGCTTAGTACTACTTGTTTTTTAAAATCACAACATCTAAAAAAGCTTACTTTATTTCATAAAAAATGTGACTTTTTAAAAGTGCCAATCATTTAATGAATATAACTAAAAAAGGATGGATATTCTATGTTTTCGCACATTTTTCTATGTTGCACGTGCGATTGGTAAGAGGAATTAATTCTTACCCCTTGTTTTTAAAATTCACGACATTTAAAAAAAACAATTTGCTTCTTAATAAACACAAGTTTTTAAAAGGTGTCATTTTTTCGATGAATTGAATAAAAGAACTATTCAAATTCTACCTTACCGCACCTTTTTCTAGGTTTTTGCATGCAATTGGTAATACGAATAGCTTAGTACCCCTCATTTTAAGAATCATGACATCTAAAAATAGATTACTTTATTTCTTAAAAAGAATACGAGTTTTTGAAAAGCACCATTTATTTGATGAATCCTATCAACAAAGTACATGTATTCTACTATAACGCTCTCTTTAATAGGTTTGTGCATGCCATCAACAAGAGGAATAGCTTAGTACCCCTTGTTTGTAAAAGTCACAACATCTAAAAAAGGTTACTTTATTTCATAAAGAAAGAGATTTTTTTAAAGCGCCAATCATTTAATCAATATACCCAAAAAGGGTTGCACATTCTATGTTATTGCATATTTTTCTATGTTGCACGTGCGATCGGTAAGAGCAATTGTTTCGTACCCGCATAGAATGTTACTTTATTTCATAAAAGGTTACTTTATTTCATAATAATAAAAAAAGATTTTTTAAAAGAGCCAATAATTTAATCAATATACGCAAAAAAGGATGCACATTCTATGTTATCGCATATTTTTCTATGTGCACATGCGATTGGTAAGAGGAATAGCTTCTTACCCCTTGTGTTTTGAATTCACAACATCTAAGAAAAACAGTTTGCTGCTTAAATAACATGAGTTTTTAAAATGTCTCATTTACAAGATGAATCGAATAAACAAACTATTGGAATTCTACCTTACCACACCTTTTTCTAGGTTTTTTGTATGCAATTCTTAATACGAATAGCTTAGTACTCCTTGTTTTAAAGAATCACGAGATCTAAAATTAAATTGCTTTATTTCCTAAAAAAACACGTGTTTTTGAAAAACACCATTTATTTGATGAATCCTATCAACCAAGTATACGTATTCTACTATAACGCTCCCTTTAATAGGTTTGTGCATTCCATGAGCAAGAGGAATCGCTTAGTGCCGCTTGTTTTTTAAAATCACAACATCTAAAAAAGCTTACTTTATTTCATAAAAAATGTGACTTTTTAAAAGTGCCAATCATTTAATGAATATAACTAAAAACGGATGGATATTCTACGTTTTCGCACATTTTTCTATGTTGCACATGCGATTGGTAAGAGGAATTAATTCTTACCCCTTGTTTTTAAAATTCACGACATCTAAAAAAAACAATTTGCTTCTTTATAAACACAAGTTTTTAAAAGGCATCATTTATTAGATGCATTGAATAAAAGAAGTATTCAAATTCTACCTTACCGCACCTTTTTCTAGGTTTTTGCATGCAATTGGTAATACGAATAGCTTAGTACCCCTCGTTTTTAAGAATCATGACATCTAATAATAGATTACTTTATTTCTTAAAAAGAATACGAGTTTTTTAAAACCACCATTTATTTGATGAATCCTATCAACAAAGTACATGTATTCTACTATAACGCTCTCTTTAATAGGTTTGTGCATGCCATCAGCAAGAGGAATAGATGCTTAGTACCCCTTGTTTGTAAAAGTCACAACATCTAAAAAATGTTACTTTATTTCATAAAAAAAGAGATTTTTTTAAAGCGCCAGTCATTTAATCAATATACCCAAAAAAGGTTGCACATTCTATGTTATCACATATTTTTCTATGTTGCACGTGCGATCGGTAAGAGAAATTGCTTCGTAACCCTTTTTTCTTAAATTCATGACATCTAAGAAAAACAGTTTGCTGCTTAAATATCATGAGTTTTTAAAAGGTTTCATTTACTAGATGAATCGAATAAACAAACTATTCAAATTCTACCTTACCGCACATTTGTCTAGTATTTTTGTATGCAATTGTTAATACGAATAGCTTAGTACCCCTCGTTTTTTAGAATCATGACATCTAAAAATAAATAACTTTATTTTTTTTAAAACATGAGTTTTTCAAAAACACCATTTATTTGATGAATCCTATCAACAAAGTATATGAATTCTACTATAACGCTACCTTTAATAGGTTTGTGGATGCCATCAACAAGAGAAATCGCTTAGTACCACTTGTTTTTTAAAATCACAACATCTTAAAATGCTTACTTTATTTCATAAAAAATGTGAATTTTTAAAAGTGGAAATCATTTAATTAATATAACCAAAACAAGATGCACATTCTACGTTTTTGTACATTTTTCTGTGTTGCACGTCCGATCGGTAAGAGGAATAGATTAGTACCCCTTGTTTTTAAAATTCACAACATCTAAAAAAAACATTTTGCTTCTTAATAAACACAAGTTTTTAAAAGGCATCGTTTACTAGATGAATCGAATAAACAAACTATTCAAATTCTACCTTATCACACCTTTTTCTAGGTTTTTGCATGCAATTGGTAATATGAATAACTTAGTACCCATCGTTTTTAACAATCACGACATCTAAAAATAAATTACTTTATTTCTTAAAAAAAAATGTGTTTTTCAAAAACACCATTTATTTGATGAATCCTATCAACAAAGTATATGCATCTGACTATAACGCTCCCTTTAATAGGTTTGTGCATGCGATCAGCAAGAGGAATAGCTTAGTACCCCTCGTTTGTAAAAATCACATCTAAAAAAAGTTACTTTATTTCATAAAAAAAGAGATTTTTTTTAAAGCGCCAGTTATTTAATCAATATACCCAAAATAGGCCCCACATTCTATGTTATCGCATATTTTTCTATGTTGCATGTGCGATTGGTAAGATGAATAGCTTCGTACCCCTTGTTTTTTAAATTCACGACATCTAAGAAAAACAGTTTGCAACTTAAATAACACGAGTTTATAAAAGATGTCATTTACTAGATGAATCGAATAAACAAACTATTCAAATTCTACCATACCGCATCGTTTTGTAGGTTTTTTCTATGCAATTGTTAATACGAATAGCTTAGTATGCCTCATTTTTGAGAATCATGACATCTAAAAACAAATTAATTTATTTCTTAAAAAAACATGAGTTTTTGAAAAACACCATTTGTTTGATGAATCCTATCAACAAAGTATATGCATTCTACTATAACGCTCCCTTTGATAGGTTTGTGCATGCCATCAACAAGAGGAATAGCAGAGTGTAAGATCCCCCTCCCACCTTGAAGACCTAAGAGCGACTACGACTCGTAAAAATAGAAATGAACCATAAATGCATCCATGAGGAACAAAAAACCCTCACCACAATGAGGCTACTCCCGCTACAAGTTAATCAAGGGAACTTGAGACATTCTAACATTATTATAACAATGAAGAACATTATATGTATGACGGAGATATACATTTGAGGTATGTATTATAAGTAGAACATGTAAGGTTACACATAATCATGGAGAGTTATATGGTGAACCAAACCTCATATATATAATAGTGGAACCCTATATACATGATATTGAAGAATTATATATATATATAGGTTGGAGGCATACATATATTTGATATTGTATGTTGAACATATAATGTTACAACATTTCATGGTAATGCAAAAACCTCCTACCTACCTACTTTATATGAGAGAACATGCATATAATAATGGAACCTTATATATATATATAAGTGGAGAATAGTATATATGTATTGAGACATATATATAGTTGAGGTATATAGTAAATGAATAACATATAGGGTTACATATAATGGTGAGACGAACCTCACACACATACATGCATTGTATGTGGAACCATATATATATATATGTGTGTGTGTGTGTGTGTGTGTTTATGGAAAATAGTATATATATATATATTTAGGGGACATATATATATATTTATGTATATTGGTACAAGCCTCCTACTTGTATGAACTGTATGTGAAGCCATACGTATATATTATTGGAGAATTGAAACTAGGATAGCCAAAACGATTTTATATATATTCATATATAAGTGGCTAATGCTCTCACGCCATACATAATATGAATTTGACCAGATAGATGCTCATGTATATTAAAATACCTCTGGCGTAACCAAAGAGAAAGTTATTGGGAACTATAGCTTGCACTCTCCGCCTCTTTTAGACTTGTGGACACATTCTGCATTATGGTTTTTCCCCTCATCCACCGAATGCAGTCAGAGCGAACTCAACCCAGGTTATTTGAGATGGATGCTCACGAGATGAGTTTGAACCTACCTTGAACGACGTGAATTGATTCTCCATGTCCATTCCAGCTGGCATACAGACCAATGAATGACGATGGCCATAATTTGGTAAAACCAACAAATTTAGCAGAAGAAGGTCGGCATATTTGGCTTTTGGAACACGATACCGTATTTATGGAGTATTATATTACCCTAAGTAATAGTCTAGGTTCTGGGCCTTTCACCTGATTTCTAGCTGTTAATTTTGGAGGCGTTATCAATTTCTCCTTGATTTAAATATTCGCTATTGAGAATCATAAATGGTGGAGACGTTAAACTACCCTAACTTATAGCCACCGATTGAGGGCGTTACTTGACTGATAATCATGGATTATGGAGACGTTGAGGACCGACCAGGATTTATATTGATTGTTGAATAGGGTACGGGGGGATGGACCGGCCTTATTTTGGTAAGGTATCCGCGGTAGCAGACATAGGGAATGATCGAGGAGAGAGCAGAATCAGCTCTGATCATGGTATTCCACTAGTCCTATGGATCTACGACTCTGTTACTGGAAGGTGTGCAGATTCAATGGGCTCAAGTTTCATACTTTAATGAAGGTAAGTACTTACTTCTGTTTCTTTTAGGGTTTTATTTCACCCGGTCTATCTATTTTATCTACGACATTTGGCGACTTATTAGCCAACCCTATGGTCTGTGAGATCACCCAAGTCAATTCAGGATTTACCTCCCAGGAAGAAAATTGGTTGGGTCGTCATTGAAATAGTTTGGCGAGCTATCGCTTTATTGATTGTTGTGCAGACAGAACCTTGATACGTTGACCCATACTACAGCTTTGCATAGGATACATGTTTTTTCATGGCCATTTTCGTAGTCCTAAACCATGTTATGAGCTTTTATTCGTTGTTAACGCGTCAAAAGCACCTCGGCACAGGTGAGTTGATGAACATGGCAGTTTTACCTGCTTTACTATTTCTGTTTGTTTAATGGAAGGTAAGACGTTGGATGTCTTTTAAATCAGGTGAATCTTTTCTTTGGATCTGTGGATCTTTTGAATTGACTTCGATCCGCATTGTCATCCTTTATTTTATCTGACCCAATATCTCTGCCCGCGCCTATGGATTTTTTTAAATTTTACCTGCATTGGGGATTCTTGTATGAATCTCAATACCCCTGTTTCCAACATTATAAGCATGGTTCTCTGTATTTTTTTTGAATTGAATGAGTAAGGCGATCCACCTGGCGATCTCCACAATCCGATACGGGGATGAATCTCCTCCATTCCTGCCTTAAGTTTTAGGTTTATAGATCTAGATAGATCTAGAGAGTATTTTTGCAGTAATTTAAACCATCTGACCATCAGATCGTTGTTTGTCACCTCTAAATGCATTGGGCGATTGACTTAGGGATGTTCCCAATCTCTGCTTAAATTCTAATTGCAAAGCGATTATTTCCCTCTTTATGGAAGATCACTTTGGTTTGGCGTGATATTCTAGTTTCCTCATTTTGTTTTGATTTATGTGACAACGAATTATACATAAGTGAGATACTGTCCAATTCGTGTGTTGCGTAACCCGCCAAAGGAATACCTTTAAAAAGACTGGAAATACATTTCTTAATATTCTATTCAATATGTCGGAAATGCTTTAGTTACTGTAGAATCTCACAGATAGACCAAATCAAATATTACTAGGCACCATAAATTTTAGCAATGTATGTAATTCATGTTATGTATTTAAGGGCCCAATATTCATGTGGCCAGTTAAGGACATTGCCTCTTACCCTGCAAAGGAATATATAGGATCACTAATTATGTTCATGTGCCTTGCAACCTAATTTGTATTTTAACTGTGCTTGAATGGAAGTTGCAGGATTTCTTTTAGATGTTACCCGTATTTGAATGATTTTGATTATGGGATCTACTACATATCAGATTTCCCCTACCTAGTTTATATTGGAATATCAGCACATAAATTTCATACATGGTAACAGTAGGAGAGTTATCAGCCATTAAGTAGAATAACTTAATAGAATATGAAATATAGAGCTGAGTGAAATGTGTAAAGCTATATCTCTACGTTGGTATGGATGTTTCTGGAAATGAACACAATGATTATGAAGTAATTTATATATAGGTAAATTTATAGTTTGAGAGTGTGGTTACAAGTTGTAATTTCATGTTTACTAAGAGATGCAAAGGAATACATTAATGCTTCATTCTTTTGTGTACATATATCACTTAGCATTATTTTATCCCATAGCCGAGACTGAACATGTCGAGACATTATGAATTCACGGGAGCCAATGTTCTCTTTTATTTAGTATGGAACGTAATGTAGGTTGATTGGGTTATGTCCAACTATGGGTTGGATCACTGTGACAGTGGGGTTCGCGATTGATCCTAGCTCGCCCTAAAATATGTTCTTTGGACGAATGTTAAGAATATTTTGTTTATGGCTAATATCTCAATAGCTTGGAAAATAATCTCATAGGAGAAACAGAAAAAGTATGGCAACATGGGTGTTGCGGATTGTAACCGTTGATTTTAATAAATGTCACTTGTTGTGACAAGTTTTGTGGACGTAGCCCAAGGATTGGGTGAACCACGTAAATTGGTCTCGATCTTGTGTCATGATGTATTCTGTACTTTTATGTGTTTTGAAGTATTTTCCTTTTTGTCCTTTGATGATTTTTTATGCATGTATTTTTCGCTGGATAATAATGGCGAGATTGGTGATGATAATGGTGAAATGGTGAGATACGAAACATGTTAAATACAAAGATCATTTATTGACTGATTACCTTAGAATTTTGTTGGCTAAGGCTCTTGCATGATGTATTGAGAAAAATATAACATTATGGATAGCAATAATCAAGTTATCTTATGGTATCCCTGTTACATGAAATAAGGGTGTTTAGTTACTGATTTGCGGATAAGGAAATCATATTCATGTGAAATTGTTTTGAAATCCTATCAGACTAATGTTTTAATGTTTTCAAAAGAGGAACTGTTGGAAAGAAAAGAATCACCTCTTCACTCAGCGGTTGATTTAATATGCATTGACTTATGTTGAGTATCTGGTTTTATAACTCGAAAATGATGATGAAAATGTGTTGAATATCTGGTTTTGCAACTTGAAAATGAGGATGAAACACAATGATGAAATGGTTCTTTTAAAAGATAAGAATGATGTTTTGGGTTTGCATCTTTAAAATACTACTGATAGATGTTTTCAAAGATAGGCTGTTGATGGTTGAAGTTACATATAATTATTTATGGTCTATTGAAAAGTCTCATTCATATATTCGATACTAATAAGATGGACTTGGTTTTTAGTAACAGTGAAGCAAAGTTTTCTTTTTACCGATTCTTTATACATAATGACATCGAGGTATAAGAGGGACATTACATATGGTATCAGAGAAAAGTTAAAAACGCTCGGACCTGATGGACTCATCGACGTGCAGGTATGTTGTGAACCATGTGATTTAACTATGTGATATTATAATGCACGTTATAAAAGTAGATATTACTAAACTCTGTGCACGAGTTCCTG
Organism: Pseudotsuga menziesii; assembly: GCA_001517045.1. Classification (NCBI taxonomy): domain Eukaryota; kingdom Viridiplantae; phylum Streptophyta; class Pinopsida; order Pinales; family Pinaceae; genus Pseudotsuga; species Pseudotsuga menziesii. Next base: position 405,113 of record LPNX010267930.1, on the reverse strand, counting down.
AGAATTATGTGTAATGCATGAAGTTAGTTGCATGTGCTGAAATACAGGAAAGGTTATTTGTTTTAAGTTGGGACACTAATAGGATTGTCGCAGCAACTCTAAGAAATATATACTTATGTTTTCTAACTTATGTATTGATGAGTGAAGTACAAATTGAAACTGTACTTAAGTAAGATTGAGTGCATCATACTAACGCATCAAGAAAAGATATTGAAGAGGAAGTAAAGCCTTTGTAGGATACACAAGCATATTTTTGTCACCGTCAGATAGGAACATGTTATCATATAATTTCTTTATGGGGGTAAGATGTGATGTATTTTGGGAAAGAATCTGTGAGCAGATAATGCAGGTGTGCATGGTTACAAGAAGCAGCATCACATGAGGATGAGAGGAAAAGATGAAATCCATAGTAGAAAAATAACACCTGGAGTCTGTATGATTCCCTTCTTATTATGGAAAAGTTACCAAGATAGTAACATTTGATTAGTTATATTGAAATTTCATAGCTTCGATAATTTTTTATGTTAAGAATATTCTTTATAAAAAAATTTGGAGAAATTTCTAGTATAGTAGCTAATTATAGAGAGACTCTATATACGCCTTGACACTAGAACATCAAGCTATGTTGAATGTGAATGTAAGTCACTAAGGTCTATAGGGATCATGGGGAATATCGAGCTACCACATGGATACGGTGTTGAGCAAGTAGGCATGAAACATCAAGTACGCTTAGAGATATGAAAATTGTGTTTGAGGAGGAGCTTCTAGGCTCCAGAAGAAGGAATATGTCAAGTAGAGATTATGATATTTTTATGTTTGAAATGGCATTATATGTAACTCACAGAGCATTGGGATTTTTGCAGGTGGTGAATTGTGGAAGTAACAGTTGGACCACAACTGAATAATTGAAAGTGAATTAACTATATTACCTATGAAATTTGTATAGCCAAAGTGAGCAGTACAATGATCTTGTAAAAGTATCTTAGTACGCCTCGTTCTTAAGGATCACCACATCTAAAAATAAATTTCTTTATTTCTTAAAACAACAGGAGTTTTTGAAAAACACCATTTATTTCATGAATCCTATCAACAAAGTATATGCAATCTACAATAACACTCCGTTTAATAGGTTTGTGCATGCCATCAGCAAGAGGAATCGTTTAGTACACCTTTTTTTTTAAAATCACAACATCTAAAAAATATTGCTTTATTTCATAAAAAAACGTGACTTTTTAAAAGTGCCAGTCATTTAATGAATATAAAAAAAAGGATGAACATTCTACGTTTTTGCACATTTTTCTATGTTGCACATGCAATCGGTAAGAGGAATAGATTAGTACCCCTTGTTTTTAAAATTCACGACATCTAAAAAAAACAATTTGCTTCTCAATAAACTCAAGTTTTTAAAAGGTGTCATTTACTAGATGATTCGAATAAACAAACTATTCAAATTCTACCTTACTGCATCTTTTTCTAGGTTTTTGCATGCAATTGGTAATACAAATAGCTTAGAATCAATTGGTAATAAGAATCACGACATCTAAAAATAAATTACTTTATGAATCCTATCATTTTTGAAAAACACCATTTATTTGATGAATCCTATCAACAAAGTATATGCATTCTACTATAATGCTCCCTTTAATAGGTTTGTGCATGCCATCAGCAAGAGGAATAGCTTAGTACCCCTTGTTTGTAAAAATCACATCTTAAAAATGTTACTTTATTTCATATTTTTTTTTTTAAAAGACCCAATCATTTAATCAATATACCCAAAAAAGGATGCACATTCTATGTTATTGCATATTTTTCTATGTTGCACATGTGATCGGTAAGAGGAATAGCTTCATACCCCTTGTTTTTTAAATTCACGACATCTAAGAAAAATAGTTTGTTGCTTAAATAACACGAGTTTTTAAAAGGTCTCATTTACTAGATGAGTTGAATAAACAAACTATTCAAATTCTACATTACCGCACCTTTGTCTTGGTTTTTTCTATGCAATTCTTAATACGAGTAGCTTAGTATGCCTCGTTTCTAAGATTCACGACATCTAAAAATAAATTACTTTATTTCTTTAAAAAAGCACGAGTTTTTGAAAAACACCATTTATTTGATGAATCCTATCAACAAAGTATATGCATTCTACCAAAACGCTCCCTTTAATAGGTTTGTGCATGCCATCAGCAAGAGGAATAGCTTAGTACCCCTCATTTGTAAAACTCAATACATCTAAAAAAGGTTACTTTATTTCATAAAAAAGAGATTTTTTTAAATCGGCAGTCATTTAATCAATATACCCAAAAAAGGCCCCACATTCTATGTTATCGCATATTTTTCTATGTTGCATGTGTGATCGGTAAGAGAAATAGCTTCGTACTCCTTGTTTTTTAAATTCTCGACATCTAAGAAAAACAATTTGCAACTTAAATAACACAAGTTTATAAAAGGTGTCATTTACTAGATGAATCGAATAACAAACTATTCAAATTCTACCTTAGCGCCTATTTTTGTAGGTTTTTTGTATGCAATTGTTAATAAGAATAGCTTAGTACGCCTCATTTTTTAGAATCACGAAATCTAAAACTAAATTACTTTATTTCTTAAAGAAACACGAGTTTTTGAAAAACACCATTTATTTGATGAATCCTATCAACAAGATATAGACATTCTACTATAATGTTCCCTTTAAAAGGTTTATGCATACCATCAGCAAGAGGAATCGCTTAGTACCACTCCTTCTTTTAAATCACAACATCTAAAAAAGCTTACATTATTTCATAAAAAATGTGACCTTTTAAAAGTGCCAATCATTTAATGAATATAACAAAAAAAGAATGCACTTTCTATGTTTTCGCACATTTTTCTATGTTGCATATGCTATCGGTAAGAAGAATAGATTAGTACCCCTTGTTTTTAAAATTCACGACATCTAAAAAACAATTTGCTTCTTAATAAACTCAAGTTTTTAAAACGTGTCATTTACTAGATGAATCAAATAAACAAACTATTCAAATTCTACCTTATTGCACATATTTCTAGGTTTTTGCATGCAAGTTGTAATACAAATAGCTTAGTACCCCTCATTTTTAAGAATCATGACATCTAAAAATAAATTACTTTATTTCTTAAAAAAGAAAGAGTTTTTGAAAAACACCATTTATTTGATGAATCCTATCAACAAAGTCTATGCATTCTACTATAACGCTCCCTTTAATAGGTTTGTGCATGCCATCAGCAACAGAAATAGCTTAGTACCCCTCATTTGTAAAAATCACAACATCTAAAAAATGTTACTTTATTTCATAAAAAAAAGAGATTTTTTTAAAGCGCCAGTCATTTAATCAATATACCCCAAAAAGGCCCCACATTCTATGTTATCGCATATTTTTCTATGTTGCATTTGCGATTGGTAAGAGGAATAGCTTTGTACCCCTTGTTTTTTAAATTCACAACATCTAAGAAAAATAGTATGCAACTTAAATAACATGAGTTTATAAAAGGTGTCATTTACTAGATGAATCGAATAAACAAACTATTCAAATTCTAACTTACCGCATATTTTTGTAGGGTTTCTGAATGCAACTATTAATATGAATAGCTTAGTACGCTTCATTTTCGAGAATCATGACATCTAAAAATAAATTACTTTATTTCTTAAAAAACAAGAGTTTTTGAAAAACACCATTTGTTTGATGAATCCTATCAACAAAGTATATGCATTCTACTATAACGCTCCCTTTAATAGGTTTGTGCATGCCATCTTCAAGAGAAATAGCTTAGTACCCCTCATTTGTAAAAATCGCAACATCTAAAAAAGGTTACTTTATTTCATAAAAAAAGAGATTTTTTTAAATCGATAGTCCTTTAATCAATATACCCAAAAAGGGCCTGACATTCTATGTTATCGCATATTTTTCTATGTTGCATGTGCCATCGGTAAGAGGAATAGCTTTGTATGCCTTGTTTTTTAAATTCACGACATCTAAGAAAAACAGTTTGCACCTTAAATAACATGAGTTTATAAAAGGTGTCATTTACTAGATGAATCGAATAAACAAACTATTCAAATTCTACCTTACCGGATCTTTTTGTAGGTTTTTTGTATGCAATTGTTAATAAGAATAGCTTAGTACACCTCGTTTTTTAGAATCACGACATCTAAAAATAAATTACTTTATTTCTTAAAGAAACACAAGTTTTTGAAAAACACCATTTATTTAAAGTATAGACATTCTACTATAACGCTCCCTTTTAAACGATTTTGCATGCCATCAACAAGAGGAATCGCTTAGTACCACTCATTTTTTTAAATCACAACATCTAAAAAAGCTTACTTTATTTCATAAAAAACATGACTTTTTAAAAGTGCCAATCATTTAATGAATATAACCAGAAAATGATGCACATTCTATGTTTTCGCACATTTTTCTATGTTGCGCGTGCAATCGGTAAGAGGAATAGATTAGTACCCCTTGTTTTTAAAATTCACGACATCTAAAAAAAACAATTTGCTTCTTAATAAACTCAAGTTTTTAAAAGGCGTCATTTACTAGATGAATCGAATAAACAAACTATTCAAATTCTACCTTAAAGCACATTTTTCTAGGTTCTTGCATGCAATTAGTAATACGAATAGCTTTGTACACCTCATTTTTAAGAATCACGACATCTAAAAATAAATTACTTTATTTCTTAAAAAAAGCACAAGTTTTTGTAAAACACCATTTATTTGATGCATCCTATCAACAAAGTATATGCATTCTACCAGAACGCTCCCTTTAATAAGTTTGTGCATGCCATAAAAGAGAGGAATAGCTTAGTACCCCTCGTTTGTAAAAATCACAATATCTAAAAGAGGTTAGCTTATTTCATTAAAAAAAATATTTTTTAAAGCTTCAATCATTTAATCAATAAACCCAAAAAAGGCTGCACATTCTATGTTATCGCATATTTTTCTATGTTGCATGTGCGATGGGTGAGAGGAATAGATTCGTACCCCTTTCTTTTGAAATTCATGACATCTAAGAAAAATAGTTTCCTTCTTAAATACCATGAGTTTTAAAAAGGTGTCATTTACTAGATGAATCAAATAAACAAACTATTCAAATTATACCTTCCCGCACCTTTTTCTAGGTTTTTGTATGCAATTGTTAATACGAATAACTTAGTATGCGTTGTTTTTCAGAATCACGACATCTAAAAATAAATTACTTTATTTCTTAAAAAAACATGACTTTTTGAAAAACACCATTTATTTGATGAATCCTATCAACAAAGTATATGCATTCTACTATAACACTCCCTTTAATAGGTTTGTGCATGCCATCAACAAGAGGAATAGCTTAGTACCCCTCGTTTGTAAAAATCACATCTAAAAAAGGTTACTTTATTTCATAAAAAAAAAATATTTTTTAAAAGAGCCAATCATTTAATCAATATACCCAAAAAAGGATGCACATTCTATGTTATCGCATATTTTTCTACGTTGCACATGTGATCGGTAAGAGGAATAGCTTCGTAACCCTTGTTTTTTAAATTCACGACAACTAAGAAAAATAGTTTGTTGCTTAAATAACACGAGTTGTTGAAAGGTCTCATTTACTAGATGAGTCAAATAAACAAACTACTCAAATTCTACCTTACCGCACCTTTTTCTACTTTTTTCAATGCAATTCTTAATATGAATAGCTTAGTACCCCTAGTTTCTAAGAATCATGACATCTAAAAATAAATTTCTTTATTTCTTAAAAAACATGAGTTTTTTAAAAACACCATTTATTTGATGAATCCTATCAACAAAGTATACACATTATATTATAACACTCCCTTTAATAGGTTTGTGCATGCCATCAACAAGAGGAATAGCTTAGTACCCCTCGTTTGTAAAAATCACAACATCTAAAAAATGTTACTTTATTTCATAAAAAACATGAATTTTTAAAAGTGCCAATCATTTAATGAATATAACCAAAAAAGGATGTACATTCTACGTTTTCGCACATTTTTCTATGTTTCACATGCGATCAGTAAGAGGAATATACTAGTACCCCTTGTTTTTAAAATACATCACATCTATAAAAAAAAATTGCTTCTTAATAAACAGAAGTTTTTAAAAGGTGTCATTTACTAGATGAATCGAATAAACAAACTATTCAAATTCTACCTTACCCCACCTTTTTCTAGGTTTTTGCATGCAATTGGTAATACAAATAGCTTAGTACCCCTCATTTTGAAGAATCACGACATCTAAAAATAAATTACCTTATTTCTTAAAAAAAACACGAGTTTTTGAAAAACTCCATTTATTTAATGAATCCTGTCAAAAAAGTATATGCATTCTACTATAACGCTCCCTTTAATAATTTTGTGCATGCCATCAGCAAGATGAATAGATTAGTACCCCTCGTTTGTAAAAGTCACAACATCTAAAAAAGGTTAGTTTATTTCATTAAAAAAAGATTTTTTAAAGCACCAATCATTTAATCAATAAACCCAAAAACGGCTGCACATTCTATGTTATCACATATTTTTCTATGTTGCATGTGTGATGGGTAAGAGGAAAAGATTCATACCCCTTGTTTTTTAAATTCACGACATCTAAGAAAAATAGTTTCCTGCTTAAATAACATGAGTTTTAAAAAGGCGTCATTTACTAGATGAATCGAATAAACAAACTATTCAATTTCTACCTTACCGCACCTTTTTCTAGGTTTTTTGTATGCAATTGTTAATACGAATAGCTTAGTATGTGTTGTTTTTCAAAATCACGACATCTAAAAATAAATTACTTTATTTCTTAAAAAAACATGAGTTTTTGAAAAACACCATTTATTTGATGAATCCTATCAACAAAGTATACACATTCTACTATAACGCTCCCTTTAATAGGTTTGTTCATGCCATCAGAAAGAGGAATAGCTTAGTACCCCTCGTTTGTAAAAATCACATCTAAAAAATGTTACTTTATTTCATTAAAAAAAAGACGTTTTAAAAGAGCCAATCATTTAATCAATATACCCAAAAAAGGATGCACATTCTATGTTATCGCATATTTTTCTATGTTGCACATGTGATCGATAAGAGGAATAGCTTCGTAACCCTTGTTTTTTAAATTCACGACAACTAAGAAAAATAGTTTATTGCTTAAATAACATGCGTTTTTAAAAGGTCTCATTTACTAGATGAGTCAAATAAACAAACTACTCAAATTCTACCTTGACGCACCTTTTTCTACGTTTTTTCAATGCAATTCTTAATACGAATAGCTTAGTATGACTCGTTTCTAAGAATTACGACATCTAAAAATAAATTTCTTTATTTCTTAAAAAAACAGGAGTTTTTGAAAAACACCATTTATTTGATGAATCCTATCAACGAAGTATACGCATTCTACTATAACACTCCCTTTAATACGTTTGTGCATGCCATTAGCAAGAGGAATAGCTTAGTACCCCTCGTTTGTAAAAATCACAACATCTAAAAAACCTTACTTTATTTCATAAAAAACATGACTTTTTAAAAGTGCCAATCATTTAATGAATATAACAAAAAAAGGATGCACAGTCTATGTTTTCGCACATTTTTCTATGTTGCACATGCGATACGTAAGAGCAATATATTAATACCAATTGTTTTTAAAATTCATCACATCTATAAAAAAAATTGCTTCTTAATAAACACAAGTTTTTAAAAGGTGTCATTTATTAGATAAATCGAATAAACAAACTATTCAAATTCTACCTTACCCCACCTTTTTCTAGGTTTTTGCATGCAATTGGTAATACAAATAGCTTAGTACCCCTCATTTTGAAGAATCACGACATCTAAAAATAAATTACTTTATTTCTTAAAAAAAACACGAGTTTTTGAAAAACACGATTTATTTGATGAATCCTGTCAAAAACGTATATGCATTTGACTATAACGCTCCCTTTAATAAGTTTGTGCATGCCATCAGCAAGAGGAAAAGCTTAGTACCCCTCGTTTGTAAAAATCACAATATCTAAAAAAGGTTAGTTTATTTCATTAAAAAAAAGATTTTTTAAAGCGCCAATCATTTAATCAATAAAACCAAAAAAGGCTGCACATTCTATGTTATCGCATATTTTTCTATGTTGCACGTGTGATGGGTAAGAGGAATAGATTCATACCTCTTGCTTTTTAAATTCATGACATCTAAGAAAACCAGTTTCCTTCTTAAATAACATGAGTTTTGAAAAGGCGTCATTTACTAGATGAATCGAATAAACAAACTATTCAAATTCTACCTTACCGCACCTTTTTCTACTTTTTTTGTACGCAATTCTTAATACGAATAACTTATTATGCGTGGTTTTTCAAAATCACGACATCTAAAAATAAATTGCTTTATTTCTTAAAAAAACATGAGTTTTTGAAAAACAACATTTACTTGATGAATCCTATCAAAAAGTATACGCATTCTACTATAACGCTCCCTTCAATAGGTTTGTGCATGCCATCAGCAAGACGAATAGCTTAGTACCCCTCGTTTGTAAAAATCACATCTAAAAAAGGTTACTTTACTTCATAAACAAAAGATTTTTGAAAAGAGCCAATCCTTTAATCAATATACCCAAAAAATCATGCACATTCTATTTTATCACATATTTTTCTATGTTGCACATGTGATCGGTAAGAGGAATAGCTTCGTACCCCTTGTTTTTTAAATTCATGACAACTAAGAAAAATAGCTTGTTGCTTAAATAACACGAGTTTTTAAAAGGTCTCATTTACTAGATAAGTCAAATAAACAAACTACTCAAATTCTACCTTACCGCACCTTTTTCCATGTTTTTTGCATGCAATTGGTAATACAAATAGCTTAGTACCCCTCGCTTTTAAGAATCGCAACATCTAAAAATAAATTACTTTATTTCTTAAAAAAATAGGAGTTTTTGAAAAACACCATTTATTTGATGAATCCTATCAACAAAGTCTATGCATTCTACTATAACACTCCCTTTAATAGGTTTGTGCATGCAATCAACAAGAGGAATAGCTTAGTACCACTCGTTTGTAAAAATCACAACATCTAAAAAAGCTTACTTTATTTCATAAAAAATGTGACTTTTTAAAAGTGCCAATCATTTAGTGAATATAAACAAAAAAGGATGCACATTCTACATTTTCGCACATTTTTCTATGTTGCACATGCGATCGGTAAGATGAATATATTAGTACCCCTTGTTTTTAAAATTCATCACATCTAAAAAAAAATTGCTTCTTAATAAACACAAGTTATTAAAAGGTGTCATTTACTAGAAGAATCGAATAAACAAACTATTCAAATTCTACCTTACCCCAACTTTTTCTAGGTTTTTGCATGCAATTGGTAATACAAATAGCTTAGTACCCCTCGCTTTTAAGAATCATGACATCTAAAAATAAATTACTTTATTTCTTAAAAAAAACATGAGTTTTTGAAAAACACCATTTATTTGATGAATCTTGTCAAAAAAGTATATGCATTCTACTATAACTCTCCCTTTAATAAGTTTGTACATGCCATCAGCAAGAGGAATAGCTTAGTGCCCCTCATTTGTAAAAATCACAACATCTGAAAAAGGTTACTTTATTACATAAAAAAAGATATTTTTTAAAGCGCCAATCATTTAATCAATATACCCAAAAAAGGCTGCACATTCCATGTTATTGCATATTTTTCTAGGTTGGACGTGCGATTGGTAAGAGGAATAGCTTCGTACTGCTTGTTTTTTAAATTCATGACATATATGAAAAATAGTTTACTGCTTAAATAACACGAGTTTTTAAAAGGTGTCATTTACTAGATGAATCGAATAAAGAAACTATTCAAATTTCACCTTACTGCACCTTTTTCTAGGTCTTTTGTATGTCATTGTTAATACGAATAGCTTAGTACGCCTCGTTTTTTTGAATCATGACATCTAAAAATAAATTACTTTCTTTCTTAAAGAAACATGAGTTTTTGAAAAACACCATTTATTTGATGAATCCTATCAACAAAGTATACGCATTCTACTGTAATGCTCCCTTTAATAGGTTTGTGCATGCCATTAGCAAGAGGATTAGCTTAGTACCCCTCGTTTGTAAAAATTACATCTAAAAAAGGCTACTTTATTTCATAAAGAAAAGATTTTTTAAAAGAGCCAATCATTTAATCATCATACCCAAAAAAGGAAGCACATTCTATGTTATCGCATATTTTTCTATGTTGCACATGTGATCGGTAAGAGGAATACCGTCGTACCCCTTGTTTTTTAAATTCATGACAACAAAGAAAAATAGTTTGTTGCTTAAATAACACTATTTTTTAAAAGGTCTCATTTACTAGATAAGTCAAATAAACAAACTACTCAAATTCTACGTTACCGCACCGTTTTCTACGTTTTTTCTATGCAATTCTTAATACGAATAGCTTAGTACGCCTCGTTTTTAAGAATCACGACATCTAAAAATAAATTTCTTTATTTCCTAAAAAAATAGGAGTTTTTGAAAAACACCATTTATTTGATGAATCCTATCAACAAAGTATATGCATTCTACTATAACGCTCCCTTTAATAGGTTTGTGCATGCCATCAACAAGAGGAATCGCTTAGTACTGCTTGTTTTTTAAAATCACAACATCTAAACAAGCTAGCTTTATTTCATAAAAAAATGTGACTTTTTAAAAGTACCAATCATTTAATGAATATAACAAAAAAAGGATGCACATTCTATGTTTTTGCACATTTTTCTATGTTGCACGTGCAATCGGTAAGATAAATAGATTAGTACCCCTTGTTTTTAAAATCCAATACATCTAAAAAAAACAATTTGCTTCTTAAAAACACAAGTTTTTAGAAGGCATCGTTTACTAGATGAATCGAATAAACAAACTATTCAAATAATACCTTACCGCACCTTTTTCTAGGTTTTTGCAGGCAATTGCTAATACAAATAGCTTAGCACCCCTCGTTTTTATTAATCACGACATCAAAAAATAAATTACTTTATTTCTTAAAAAAATGGGAGGTTTTGAAAAACACCATTTATTTGATGAATCCTATCAACAAATTCTATGCATTCTACTATAACGCTCCCTTTAATAGGTTTGTGCACGCCATAAGCAAGAGGAATAGCTTAGTACCCCTCGTTTGTAAAACTCACAACATCTAAAAAATGTTACTTTATTTCATAAAAAAAGATATTTTTTAAGGCGCCAATCATTTAATCAATATACCCAAAAAAGGCTGCACATTCTATGTTAGCTCATATTTTTCTATGTTGGACGTGCGATCGGCAAGAAGAATAGCTTTGTACCACTTGTTTTTTAAATTCACGACATCTAAGAAAAATAATTTGCTGCTTAAATAATGTGAGTTTTTAAAACGTGTCATTTACTAAATGAATTGAATAAACAAACTATTCAAATTTCACCTTACCACACCTTTTTCTAGGTTTTTGGTATGTCATTGTTAATACAAATAGCTTAGTACGCCTTGTCTTTTAGAATCACGACATCTAAAAATAATTTACTTTACTTCTTAAAGAAATATGAGTTTTTGAAAAACACCATTTATTTGATGAATCCTATCAACAAAGTATACACATTCTACTATAACACTCCCTTTAATAGGTTTCTGCATGCCATCAGCAAGAGGAATCACTTAGTACTTCTTGTTTTTTTAAATAACAACATCTAAAAAACCTTACTTTATTTCATAAAAAACGTGACTTTTTAAAAGTGCCAATCATTTAATGAATATAACCAAAAAAGGAAGCACATTCTACGTTTTCGCACATTTTTCTATGTTGCACGTGCGATCGGTAAGAGGAATAGATTAGCGCCCCTTCTTTTTAAAATTCACGACATCTAAAAAAAACAATTTGCTTCTTAATAAAATCTAGTTTTAAAAGGCGTCATTTACTAGATGAATCGAATAAACAAACTATTCAAATTCTACCTTACCGCACATTTTTCTAGGTTTTTGAATGCAATCTGTAATACGAATAGCTTACTACACCTCGTTTTTAAGAATCATGACATCTAAAAATAAATTAGTTTATTTCTTAAAAAAAGCACGAGTTTTTGAAAAACACCATTTATTTGATGAATGCTATCAACAAAGTATATGCATTCCACCAGAACGCTCTCTTTAGTAGGTTTGTGCATGCCATCAGCAAGAGGAATAGCTTAGTACCCCTCGTTTGTAAAAATCACAACATCTGAAAAAGGTTAGTTTATTTCGTTAAAAAAAAGATTTTTTAAAGTGCCAATCATTTAATCAATATACCCAAAAAAGGCTGCACATTCTATGTTATCACATATTTTTCTATGTTGCACGTGCGATGGGTAAGAGGAATAGCTTCGTACCCCTTTTTTTTTAAATTCATGAGATCTAAGAAAAACAGTTTCCTGTTTAAAGAACACAAGTTTTTAAAAGGCGTCATTTACTAGATGAATCGAATAAACAAACTATTTAAATTCTACCTTACCGCACCTTTTTTTAGGTTTTTTGTATGCAATTGTTAATAAGAATAGCTTAGTACGCCTCATTTTTGAGAATCAGGACATCTAAAAATAAATTACTTTATTTCTTAAAAAAACATGAGTTTTTGAAAAACAACATTTATTTGATGAATCCTATCAACAAAGTTTACGCATTCTACTATAATGCTCCCCTTTAATAGGTTTGTGCATGCCATCAGCAAGAGGAATAGCTTAGTACCCCTCGTTTGTAAAAATCACAAGATCTAAAAAAGGGTACTTTGTTTCCTACAAAAATAGATTTTTAAAGCGCCAATCATTTAATCAATATACCCAAAAAAGGCCGCACATTCTATGTTATCGGATATTTTTCTATGTTGGACGTGCGATCGGTAAGGGGAATAGATTGTTGCTTAAATAACACAAGTTTTTAAAAGGTGTCATTTACTAGATGAATCAAATAAACAAACTATTCAAATTTCACCTTACCGCACCTTTTTCTAGGTTTTTTGTATGTCATTGTTAATACGAATAGCTTAGTATGCCTCATTTTTTAGAATCATGAGATCTAAAAATAAATTACTTTATTTCTTAAAAAACATGAGTTTTTCAAAAACAACATTTATTTGATGAATCCAATCAGCAAAGTATATGCATTCTACTATAACGCTCCCTTTAATAGGCTTGTGCATGCCATCAAAAAGAGGAACAACTTCGTGCCCCTCATTTGTAAAAGTCACAACATCAAAAAATGGTTGCTTTATTTTATAAAAAAAGAGATCTTTTAAAAGCGCCAATCATTTAATCAATATACCCAAAAAAGGCTGCACATTCTATGTGTTGATGTATTTGTAACTTCAGAATGTATTCATCTATGTATCTTATGTATTGTAACCCAATGTTTATTCCGGGATGTATCTATTATGTATTTGAGTCATGTTGTCATACCCCGATGTTCCGATCGGGAGGATCAATAATGCAAACAAGTCATGTCAAGTCATAGTGTGTAACTCTCCGATTGTGTAAGAGTTAAAGTCCCCACAGTTCTGGGGCACTAGGGTTATTAGACACTCATAGAGATGTCGGATCTAGTAAGTAATTGTTAAGTGAGGCTGACATGATTGAGTGCACTTCAAGTGAACGAAAGAATATAAATAGAGATTGAGCCTCTCTATTTATCACACACATCACTCACCCACTCAAGTGTGGCGCATTAGTGAGGAAGCAAATACACTGGGACTAGACAAGAAGAAGACTACTGCTGTCGGGAGTGCATCTTACTATTTTGGGCTTTTACTATTTTTGGTGCTGATTCTATCTCTGAGGAAGTTGCAGGGTTTTCTCCTTTATGGTTTCCCTAAGGAAAACTATTTGTGTCTCTTGTCTCTTGTGATGTGCTTATGTTTTTTTGATGTGCTTGTTATTCTCTCAGTTAAAAGATCCTCAGATCATAATGCTAGCTTATATGCTGAGAAATAACATGGTATCAGAGCTAACCTGAGAAGAAGACATTGTGCAGCTGCAGAAGCTAGGGATTCTTACTTTTTGGGTCTCTCTCCACAATCCATCAGCAAAAGTATGCTAGGATGACTCTCCATTGAAGGACGCATCTTTCTGTCGAAGTGGAATTCGATTCCGAGCATTTTCAGTTTTCGATGTGGAAATTAGGGCTTTCTACAGAAGAGGAGTTTTTGAGTGAGTCTAATAGAGGATTGTTCTCCTCATAAAAACTGAATTTTAGAGACTTGGATCAAGAAATTTGTTGGGTGAAACTCCAGGAAAGTCAAACCCTAGTTTGACCCTGAGCTAGAAAAACCCTATATACTAAAACTGATAAGTTTTGGTACATTCTCTTTATCCAGATATTGACAAAGAATCAAGAGCTGAAACTTGCAAGGACCGAAGCTAAAATCATGGTCGAAACTATGTCCAAACTGCAGCCTCATATTCGCTATATTCTGGGAGATATGATCCCTCCAAGTTAGGGTTCTAGCCTCTTCCAGAATTCATCCCTAAACATGACACCTGGGGAGAATTGCAATATGTTTGGATACAAAGGTCCAAATAGAATTCTTGAAGATTTTCCAGAAAGGTGACGGACTTTAATTTCGTTGATCCGAATATCAGACTCAGAAGATGAACCAGTGACACGTGGCATGACGTACAACTTCACTGTTATGAACAGTCCTGTAACAGGTCACCTTGGAAAATAGGTCATAAATCCCAAATGGTGAAACCAATTATGATGAAACCTATGGTTTTGTGTCAGGAACATGCGTAGTTACCTTAGTGTGAAATTGCAGACATAGAGGAGCAGTAATTTCGGAGATATCATAGAAACAGTAACAGGAATTTATGCCGAAGAAATTGGTAAATTACGGCTTCCTGTTCCGGGAGCTTCCCTCCACTGTTTTCAGAAAAGGAGTACATTGGACAGCTCCATTTGAAGAGAACTATCTATCTATCCAATCAAATCTGAAAGATTCCAAGTTTGGAAAATTAGGGTTTCTGTGACAAACCCTAGATCAGCCAACTATAGAACGAGGATGGACACCTCAAATCAGTAAGATCTAATCTATTGCTATTTTCATTTGAGGTTCTCATTTCAAAGTGATCTATCACATTAGCTTGATGATAAGCTTGATGAAGTTGATGAATTCCAAGAATAGAAGTACTTGATCTCTCTGAAGAAAATGGATTGGACACCTACATGAGTATAGAGGTTCTAGTTTTAGAGGGAGATGAGGCTAGAAGCCTTTCACAAGAAGAATTTGGTCAAGGCTTAGAATATCATTACTGATTTAGTCATGAATCAATTTGTACTACAAGTGTCTTCCTTAAAGACACCAAAGATGTTTAATTCCTTGACCAAGCTCTTTGAATGGAAGAACAGAAATCAGAATATGACCTTAAGAAACCAGTTGAAGAATGTGAAGATCCAAAATGCAAAGACCATGCAGTGATATGGGTCTCTCAAATCAAAGAACAACTTGAAGTAGTGAAAGAAGAAGTGAATAATGCAGAAGTGGTGATGGCCATATTGAATGGCCACCTAGGATCATAGGATTCATTCATGCAAGGAATGTGTGCCAGAAGGAAGTGATTATTTTCAGAAGACTCTAGGAAGAAGAAGAAGCTCGACTCATAAGAAGAGAAGAGAAGATGGGAGCAATTGAAGATCAAGCTCTCACCATCCAAATAAGATCCCTCAAGCAATGAGGAATATGAAGAACTCAAATCTTAAAGAACCTCTTATCCTCCTTGGCATTTGGATAAGAAATGATTATATCATGAATCAAGAAGAAGATGAAGCTGAAGGCTCAAGAAGGAGTCTACCCACAAAACAAATAAAGATAAGTATTCAATTGTCATTTCATTTCATTGTTTTGTTATGCATTTGTTTATATTCAGTTAATGTATTATGCATGATAGAATGTTTGCATTAATAACAGTATACTACTAATATGTATGTGATGGGTAAGTAGCTCATGGTGCTATACAACTCTCCATTGCTACTTATCTAGAATGAAACCTCTTTGCTGACATATTGGATTAGTGCACAATCACAATGTTGTCCTCGTAGAGATGGAAGGCATCTAGAAATTTTCCATTGAGATATGGATGAATGTTGTATTGGCTAAAATAGTTGCATGATCATATAGTTATGCATAAGAATTTTTCATTATGAATATACCTTATGAAATGCTTCTAACCATACAACTACATTTGAATTGTAGGAAAGATCGCATACATAATCACCTACAAGCAAAGAAGAATGAAGACTTGTTTCGAAGAACAAGTGACGACAATTCAAAGACAAAGAATAATATGACGAAGTGTAGTGACATCATTGATGCAGAACCTTCCAACCACCAAGAAGAAAGGGAAGACCAGTTCAAGAAGAATGATGTCAGGGTGCAGTATCAAGACCTGAAGAGAAGTTCATAGTTCCATCATGCAGTAGATGGAAACATTGTGGGATACAAAGCAAGATTCATAGCACAAGGCTTCTCATGAAAAGAAGGCATAGACTACGAAGAAACATTTACAGCTACTGGAAGTGAAGTCACATTACATGCATAATCATGTGCAAATGAAAGAAGGCCTTGTACGAGTTCATAAAACACCCATGGGATAACACATACATGATGAGCTTGATGAATATCTTAGCCTTTGCTACAAGGTCGATAAAGGAAGACAAGCTCACAGATGGATGTGAGAAGAATTTTTGAAAAAGTTCAAAATAAAGGATCTTGGTATCCAATGATCCTAGATGGATACTACTTGTCACTCCAGTACAAAATGTTTTAGTGCATAGAGTACGAAAGACAGAGGGAGTATGATGCTCCACTTTAGAGGGAGTGACTGCAGAAGATCCGGAGGTTTGACATGGCACAACAGGATGGATAAATTACTGATGACTCTAGGCTTTACTAAGAATAAAGCGGATTCCAACCTTTTCCTCAAGGTTGAAGACGGAAGACCAGTGATGCTCCTGTTATGTGTCGATGCACTGTTGTTCTAGGAATGGAAGTGTGGACAAGGGAAGTATGCACTAGATATCCTGAATAGGTTCAGGATGATGGACTGCATGACCACACCTATGGCATCGAACCTAAAGTTGTTAAGTGATGCTTCATCAGAGATGGTTGATGCTACGATGTATCATCAGATGATTGGGTCCTTGATGTACCTGATGAACATGAGACCAGACATTTGGTTTGTTGTGAACACCTTGAGCCAGTTCTTGACAGATCCGAGAAATGTTCACTTGATTGCTACAAAGCATATTCTGAGGTACCTAAGGGGTACAGTTGATTATGGGCTCAAGTACGATGCGGATCAGAAGATTAACCTGGAGGGTTATGTTGATTCAAATTGGGCAGGTAGTGCCATCGATAGGAAAAGTACTTCAGGATGTTGCTTTAGTATGGGATCAGGTGTGATCTCTTGGTTTAGCAGGAAGCAATTTTGTGTGGCACTGAGTACAGCTGAAGCAGAGTATGTCACAGCTTGTTCAACTAGTTGTGAGGCAGTATGGCTGCAGAAGCTACTTTCTGATATATTTGATCTCCAGTTGGATGCTACTTGTATACATTGTGACAACCAGAGTTGCGTAAATTTGTCATAGAATCCATTGTTCCATGACAAGTCGAAGCATATTGACATCAAGTATCACTATATCAGGGATATGGTGCAGAGAGGAGCAGTGAAGCTCCAGTATGTTGCGACGGAGGAACGGATAGCTGATGTATTGACGAAGCCATTGGCTAGGCTGAAGTTCGAGTACTTCAGGGAGAATCTTGGTGTTCTCCATATCGAGGTTTCCTCCAAGATAAATTGATGAGACCCATATCCATTCTGACATGGTGAGAGGATTGGTTACCTCCATGGTTAGATGTAAGGGCTAAGCCATTCTATCATGGTGAGAGGATTTAGTTCTTTCCATGTCAGATGTGAGTGCTGGCCATTCTGTCGAGTACGATAGATGTAAGGGCTACTTCCATTCTAACAAGTAGGTCAGATGTAAGGGCAGAGCCATTCTATTCATGGCTAAAGGATTTAGTTCCTTCCATGTCAGATGTGAGTGTTGGACATTCTGTCAAGTAGGACAGATGTAAGGGATACTACCATTCTGACAAGTAGGTCAGATGTAAGGGCAGAGAAATTCTATCATTGCTAAAGGATTTGGTTCCTTCCATGTTAGATGTGAGTGTTGGCCATTCTATTAAGTAGGACAGATGTAAGGGCTACCGCCATTCTGATGAGTAGGTCAGATGTAAGGGAAAAGACATTCTGTCATGGCTAAAGGATTAGGTTCCTCCCATGTTAGATGTGAGTGCTATCCATTCTGCTGAGTAGGACAGATGTAAGGGCTACTGCCACTCTCCGGGAGAGTGGAGGCACCTGGTCAGTTCCTAGGTAGCTCAGTCTGGGACTGGGGGCATTTCTGATGAAGGTGGAGGAGTTGGTTCCTTCCAGGTCAGATGTGAGTGCAAGCCCTTCCATCACTGTGAGAAAGATGTGTTCTCGCCTGGATGGATGTAAGTGCAATTCCTTTCTGATGCGACTGAGGGATGTGTTCCCACGTGCTCAGATGTAAGTGCAGGATCCTTTCTAATGCAATTGAGGGATGTGTTCCCACATACTCAAATGTAAGTGCAGAGCCTTTCTGATGCGACTGAGGGATGTGTTCCCACGTACTCAGATGTAATTGCAGAGCCTTTCTGATGCGACTGAGGGATGTGTTCCCATGTGCTCAGATGTAAGTGCAGATCCTTTCTGATGCGACTGAGGGATGTGTTCCCATGTGCTCAGATGTAAGTGCATATCCTTTCTGATGCGACTGAGGGATGTGTTCCAACATGCTCATATGTAAGTGCATGATCCTTTTTGGTGTGACTGACGGATGTGTTCCCACGTACTCAGATATAAGTGCTGGGCCTTTTTGATGTGATTTTATTTTACTACATGATCATATGTGAGTGTTGGTCATGCCTTTCTGACGAGTAGGTCAGATATAAGTGCTGGGCGAAGACCTACATGGAGGCTAGGCCTACAACCAACATGAAAAAGGGCTGGCTCTGTAGAACTTCCTGTCACGAGAAAAATCATGAGATAGCACCATGGATGATCTAGATTGAGTGATGATTGAATTCCAGTTATGATAGCCAGCGATGATATAGATTGAGTGATGATCGAGATCCAATGATGATGATCCAGCAGTGATGATCCAGATCGAGTGATGATCTAGATCTAGTCCAATGATGTTGATCCATATCTAGAGATGATCTAGATCTAGTGATGATGTTCCATGATGATCTAGATCGAGAGATGATCCAGATCCAATGATGATGTTCCATGATGATCCAGATCCAGTGATGATCCAGATCCAGTGATGATGCTCCATGATGATCCAGATTGAGAGATGATCCAGATCCAGTGAACATGAGTTGAAGATGAAGATTACTTGAAGACTCAAAAGACTCTAGATGTAGATGATGAGATGATTTAGTTGATACAGAGAAGAATACCAGTGCTGAAAATTGTGTCGAAAGAATACCTTCCTAGTTAAGAGGGACTGTTGATGTATTTGCAACTTTGGAATGTATTCATCTATGTATCTTATGTATTGTAACTCGATATTTCTTCTCGGATGTATCTATTATGTATTTGAGTCATGTTGTCATACTCCGATGTTTCGATCATGAGGATCAATAATGTAAACAAGTCATGTCAAGTCATAGTGGGTAACTCTCCGATTGTGTAAGAGTTAAATTCCCCACAGTTCTGGGGCACTAGGGTTATTAGACACTCATAGATATGTTGGCTCTAGTAATTAATTGTTAATTGAGGCTGACATGATTGAGTGCACTTCAAGTGAACGAAATAATATAAATAAGGAGTGAGCCTCTCTATTTATCACACACATCACTCACTCACTCAAGTGTGGTGCATTAGTGAGGGAGGAAATACACTAGGACTAGACACGAAGAAGACTACTGCTGTCGGGAGTGCATCTTACTGTTTTGGGATTTTACTATTTTGGTGCTGATTCTATCTCTGAGGAAGTTGTGGGGTTTTCTCCTTTATGGTTTCCCCAAGGAAAAATCTTTGTGTCTCTTGTCTCTTGTGATGTGCTTATGTTTTATTGCTGTGTGTGTTATTCTATCAGTTAAAATATCCTAAGATCATAATTCTAGATTATATGATGAAAAACTAACACTATGTTATTGCATATTTTTCTATCTTGCACGTGCGATCGGTAAGAGCAATTGCTTCGTACCCCTTGTTTTTTAAATTCATGACATCTAAGAAAAATAGTTTCCTGCTTAATTAACACGAGTTTTTAAAAGGTGCATTTACTAGATGAATCGAATAAACAAACTATTCAAAATCTACCTTACCGCACCTTTTTCTAGGTCTTTTGTATGCAACTGTTAATACGAATAGCTTAGTACGCCTCATTTTTTAGAATCATGACATCTAAAAATAAATTACTTTATTTCTTAAAAAAACATGAGTTTTTGAAAAACACCATTTATTTGATGAATCCTATCAACAAAGTATATTCATTCGACTGTAACGCTCCCTTTAATAGGTTTGTGCATGACATCAGCAAGAGGAATAGCTTAGTACCCCTCATTTTTAAAAATCAGCACATCTAAAAAATGCTATTTTATTTTATAAAAAAAGAGATTTTTTTAAAGCGCCAATCATTTAATCAATATACCCCAAAAAGGCCCCACATTCTATGTTATCGCATATTTTTCTATGTTGCATGTGCGATCGGTAAGAGGAATAGCTTTGTACCCCTTGTTTCTTAAATTCACAACATCTAAGAAAAACAATGTTCAACTTAAATAACATGACTTTATAAAAGGTGTCATTTACTAGATGAATCGAATAAACAAATTATTCAAATTCTACCTTACCGCATCCTTTTGTAAGTTTTTTGTACGCAATTATTAATACGAATAGCTTAGTACGCCTCATTTTTTAGAATCATGACATCTAAAAATAAATTACTTTATTTCTTAAAGAAACACGAGTTTTTGAAAAACACCATTTGTTTGATGAATCCTATCAACAAATTATATGAATTCTACTATAACGCTCCCTTTAATAGGTTTGTGCGTGCCATTAGCAAGATAAATAGCTTAGTACCCCTCGTTTGTAAAAATCACAACATCTATAAAAGGTTACTTTATTTCACAAAAAAAGAGAATTTTTTAAATCGACAGTCCTTTAATCAATATACCCAAAAAAGGCCCCACATTCTATGTTATCGCATATTTTTCTGTGTTGCATGTGCCATCGGTAAGAGGAATAGCTTCATACGCCTTGTTTTTTAAATTCATGACATCTAAGAAAAACAATTTGCAACTTAAATAACACGAGTTTATAAAAGGTGTCATTTACTAGATGAATCGAATAAACAAACTATTCAAATTCTACCTTACCGCAACTTTTTGTAGGTTTTTTGTATGCAATTGTTAATAAGAATATCTTAGTATGCCTCGTTTTTTAGAATCACGACACCTAAAAATAAATTACTTTATTTCTTAAAGAAACACAAGTTTTTGAAAAACACCATTTATTTGATGAATCCTATAATCAAAGTATACACATTCTACTATAATGCTCCCTTTTAAACATTTCTGCATGCCATTAGCAAGAGGAATCGCTTAGTACCGCTCGTTTTTTTAAATCACAACATCTAAAAAAGCTTACTTTATTTAATAAAAAACATGACTTTTTAAAAGTGCCAATCATTTAATGAATATAGCCAGAAAAGGATGCACATTCTTCGTTTCAACACATTTTTCTATGTTGCGCTTGTGATCAGTAAGAGGAATAGATTAGTACCCCTTGTTTTTAAAATTCACGACATCTAAAAAAAAGAATTTGCTTCTTAATAAACTCAAGTTTTTAAAAGGTGTCATTTACTAGATGAATTGAATAAACAAACTATTCAAATTCTACCATACCGCACTTTTTTCTAGGTTTTTGCATGCAATCAGTAATACGAATAACTTTGTACACCTCATTTTTAAGAATCACGACATCTAAAAATAAATTACTTTATTTCTTAAAAAAAGCACGAGTTTTTAAAAAACACTATTTATTTGATGAATCCTATCAACAAAGTATATGCATTCTACCAGAATGTTCCATTTAATAGGTTTGTGCATGCCATAAAAGAGAGGAATATCTTAGTACCCCTCGTTTGTAAAAATCACAACATCTAAAAAAGGTTAGTTTATTTCATTAAAAAAAGATTTTTTTTAAAGCGCCAATCATTTAATCAATAAACCCAAAAAAGGATGCACATTCTATGTTATCGCATATTTTTCTATGTTGCAGATGCGATGGGTAAGAGGAATAGCTTCGTACCCCTTGTTTTTTAAATTCACGACATAAAAAAAAAGTTTCTTGCTTAAATGACGTGAGTTTTAAAACAACCTCATTTACTAGATGAATCGAATAAACAAACTATTCAAATTCTACCTTACCGCACCTTTTTCTAGGTTTTTTTGTATGCAATTGTTAATACGAATAGCTTAGTATGTGTTGTTTTTCAGAATCACGACATCTAAAAATAAATGACTTTATTTCTTAAAAAAACATGAGTTTTTGAAAAACACCATTTATTTGATGAATCCTATCAACAAAGTATATGCATTCGACTATAACGCTCCCTTTAATAGGTTTGTGCATGCCATCAGTAAGAGGAATACATTACTTAGTACCCCTCATTTGTAAAAATCACATCTAAAAAAGGTTACTTTATTTCATAAAAAAATATTTTTTAAAAGAGCCAATCATTTAATCAATATACCCAAAAAAGGATGCACATTCTATGTTATCACATATTTTTCTATGTTGCACATGTGATTGTTAAGAGGAATAGCTTCGTACCCCTTGTTTTTTAAATTCACGAAAACTAAGAAAAATAGTTTGTTGCTTAAATAACACGAGTTTTTAAAAGGTCTCATTTACTACATGAGTCAAATAAACAAACTACTCAAATTCTACCTTACCACAATGTTTTCTACATTTTTTCTATACAATGCTTAATACGAATAGCTTAGTACGCCTCGTTTTTAAGAATCACGACATCTAAAAATAAATTTCTTTATTTCTTAAAAAAACAGGGGTTTTTGAAAAAAACCATTTATTTGATGAATCCTATCAACAAAGTATACGCATTCTACTATAACGCTCCCTTTAATAGGTTTGTGCATGCCATCAGCAAGAGGAATCACTTAGTACCGCTTGTTTTTTAAAATCACAACATCTAAACAAGCTTGCTTTATTTCATAAAAAATGTGACTTTTTAAAAGTGCCAATCATTTAATGAATCTAACAAAAAAAGAATGCACATTCTACGTTTTTGCACATTTTTCTATGTTGCACGTGCGATCGGTAAGAGAAATAGATTAGTACCCCTTGTTTTTAAAATTCAAGACATCTAAAAAAAACCAATTTGCTTCTTAATAAACACAAGTTTTTAAAAGGCGTCATTTTCTAGATGAATCGAATAAACAAACTATTGAAATAATACCTTCCCGCACCTTTTTCTAACTTTTTGCATGCAATTGGTAATACAAATAGCTTAGTACCCTTCGTTTTTAAGAATCACAACATCTAAAAATAATCTTCTTTATTTCTTAAAAAAACAAGAGTTTTTGAAAAACACTATTTATTTGATGAATCCTATCAACAAAGTATACGTATTCTACTATAACGCTCCCTTTAATATCTTTCTGCATGCCATCAGCAAGAGGAATTGCTTAGTACCCCTTGTTTTTAAAATTCATCACATAAAAAAAAATTTGCTTCTTAATAAACACAAGTTTTTAAAAGGTGTCATTTACTAGATGAATCGAATAAACAAACTATTCAAATTCTACCTTGCCCCACCTTTTTCTAGGTTTTTGCATGCAATTGGTAATACAAATAGCTTAGTACCCCTCATTTTTAAGAATCACGACATCTAAAAATAAATTACTTTATTTCTTAAAAAAAACACGAGTTTTTGAAAAACACCATTTATTTGATGAATCCTGTGAAAAAAGTATCTGCATTCTACTATAACGCTCCCTTTAATAAGTTTGTGCATGCCATCAGCAAGAGGAATAGCTTAGTACCCCTCGTTTGTAAAAATCACAACATCTAAAAAATGTTACTTTATTTCACAAAAAAAAGAGATTTTTTAAAGCGCCAATCATTTAATCAATATACCCAAAAAAGGATGCACATTCTATGTTATTCCATATTTTTCTATGTTGGACATGCGATCGGTAAGAGGAATAGCTTCGTACCGCTTGTTTTTTAAATTCACGACATCTAAGAAAAATAGTTTGCTGCTTAAATAACACGAGTTTTTACTAGATGAATCGAATAAACAAACTATTCAAATTTCACCTTACCGCACCTTTTTCTAGGTTTTTTGTATGTCATTGTTAATACAAATAGCTTAGTATGCCTCGTTTTTTAGAATCACGACATCTAAAAATAAATTAATTATTTCTTAAAGAAACATGAGTTTTTGAAAAACACCATTTATTTGATGAATCCTATCAACAAAGTAAATGCATTCTACTATAACGCTCCCTTTAATAGGTTTCTGCATGCCATCAGCAAGAGGAATCGCTTAGTACCGCTCGTTTTTTTAAATCACAACAGCTAAAAAACCTTACTTTATTTCATTAAAAAATGTGACTTTTTAAAAGTGCCAATCATTTAATGAATATAACCAAAAAAAGATGCACATTCTACGTTTTCTCACATTTTTGTATGTTGCATGTGCAATCGGTAAGAGGAATAGATTAGTACCCTTTGTTTTTAAAATTCACGACATCTAAAAAAAACAATTTGCTTCTTAATAAAATCAAGTTTTTAGAAGGCGTCATTTACTAAATGAATCGAATAAACAAACTATTCAAATTCTACCTTACTGCACATTTTTCTAGGTTTTTGCATGCAATTCCAAATACAAATAGCTTAGTAAACCTCATTTTTAAGAATCATGATGTAACACCCCTCTCATAAGAACCCTAGATATTTTGTAAATTCAAATGCTATTGTACTTGTCTCCGGGTGA
>LPNX010267930.1:342065-379895 GCA_001517045.1 Pseudotsuga menziesii | reverse complement strand
TATATATATATATATATATATATATCGGTTCTTAGCCACAAATTTTGGAGGCGTCATAAAATCCCTTGATTTCTTATTTACTATTTTAGACTGTTGACCTGGGAGGGCTATAATTTCCCTAAGTAACAGCCACCAATTATAGGGGCGTTACAAGTCAGGCATGAGCACTAATTTAGGAAGGCATTAATTATGTTTTGGACAAGGAATTATGGGATAAAGAGGGGGACGCTCAGGAGAAAGAGGCAGTTCCTCTCCTCATGCGTGAGGGGTATCGTGGGGAGGAATAATAAAGGAACTCTGCTTTTCATTTGGGGAGTAGGGATCGCAGCATTTGGAGAGGATTGATATCTGTGGGATGAGCAGTGGGCTCTGCGGGAAGGAAACAAAAAAAATGATCTCCATGTTCTTAAAAAGAGCGATCTCTGTGTTTATGGAGGACCCTAGGTTTTGCGAAGTTTTTGTTTCTGCGTATATGAGGAGGACGATCAGAGCCTGGTGCAAAGGTCCTCAACGATTTTGACTGGGTATTAAAAATCCATCCTGGTTCATCCTTTTCTCAACTAAATTAACCCAAGTGTGTTTTTTTGGGGGTTTTACAGATCTGAACACCATAGTTTGGTTTCAATCTTTCGTTTGCTTTATGTCTGGATTGTGCTGATTCTTAACCGCATCGTATCTGAGATATTTAGGCTTAGTTGGTTGTCGTGTAACCGTTTTTCTTTGTCGTATGGGTTCTGTGATTCGCCTTGGGCACTATAAGTTCATCTACTGCTTGGGCGTTAGAGTTGTGGGTTTGCTACATTCCTTTCTCTAGATGAGTTATTTCCCAAAGATTTTGTTTATTTATTGGGGTGAAATATGTCTAGGTTTTGAGTCATGCAGAGAACTTGTTGAGGGTATGGGAAAATAAATCTGAGCTACTCATTAACTCATACGATATAAACTCTCTATGTCGAATAGTAGTTGAAACTTTGATTGCTTTTGGGTTTGTGTTGTATTATTTCAGTCCTTCTCGGTGTCACGTCCCCATCCCTCAACCGGCGAAGAGGACGCGACGAGCAAATCAAATACAACCGGGCAAAACGCCCCATGAACATAAACAGAATTCAAATGCTGAAATTGAAACTTATAAGCATACATAGATGCATTTATCTTTGATCATACAGCGGAAGCACACATACATTCCAGCAATCACATGTTCATCATAATTCCATATACAATTGTTATAATTGCAGAGATAGACTGGAAGCACTTATCTGTTAATGAAGAATTCACCCGCAACCAGCTACGTCGCTGCAACGTTCCACCCAACCATAGGCCAGCTTGCTCATCATTCTCTCGACAATGCTGCCACCCCCGAGCTGGGCATGATTCCTCCGGAATAAGGGTCAATTGCAGGCTTATACATAGCCAAGGGGACACATAACAGCCAAACCAACACTGCTAGGTTTCACAGGATTTCAACAGACAAGCCAAACCAGCACGGTCCAAGGTTCAACCACTGCATACCAGCAGCCATACAATCCCTTCACAGCTCTGTGAAGCAGTCATAAACAACAGGGGACATCCCCAAACCATGGAGGAGCACAGCTCAAGTCCAATGGACAACCCAGAGTTGGTTTTGGCCCTAACGTGGCCAAAACAACTCAACCACAACATCCCAGACCAGGGAAACAACAACAATAGCCCAATTTCAAAGTAAAACAATGGCAACTATGCACAGTCCCAAAACACAGAAACTCAGCCCACGAATTGGAAACCCACAGTGGCTCAAAACGAAATTGAACACCACAGCTAACAAAACACAGGGGAAACAGCAGCCCCAAACGAAACAGTGAGCATGGCTCTCACATGGATAGAACACCCCAACCAATCTGTGCGTGAGTGCAATCTTGTACTGAACAGCAAAAACACAAGGAAAACATACCCGACCTCTGCGTGAGGATTTCAGCAGTAGAGGCCCTGCGTGAGGAGAAAACAACTCCGATTTTGCCCGTGGATGAACAAAACAACAGCAAGGATGCGAATTACAGTGCGTGGGTGCTTCAGCAACTCGTGGAGCCCCAGAAAATGTCTGCGTGAGACTAAAAACGCCCCCAAAACCTGTGCGTGAGGAGCCACAGACCAAAAATCATGGTGAGTGAGTGAACTGACCAGGGAGGAGTGCGTGAGGGTGAAGAATGGGCAACGTGGGTGGAGTGGGAAATTGGGTAAGGCTGACAGCCTCCCACAACCACCACCACTTCAGCAATAAATGCCCTCAGCCATAAATCCTCAACCACCAGCTGAGCATTAAAGAGGTTGACAAGGTTGGATGAGACAAAAAGGGTGACAAATAACAAAGGTGGCAAAACAACAAGGTAATAAAACATGGGTTTTTCCCATAACCAAGGTTTGACATCCCCCACCCCTTATCCTTTGGAACCATGCCCTTTTCATTCAACATTGCACTGCCGTAGCTGGTTGTGGTTTATTTTTAATTGATGTGCGGGTTTACATGATGCCGAATTATAATGTGCCTTATAGCACAACCTACCACCTGCAATTATCCCCATTGCCGAAACATACACAACAAAATCGATGGTGGGGATTTTTCCTTGAGCTCCTCACCACGATTAATTACAATATATACATCATGCAAATGGGGTCAAAACCGGGGACGTGACATTCCAGAATTCAAATGCTGAAATTGAAACTTACAAGCATACACAGATGCATTTATCTTTGATCATACAGCGGAAGCACACATACATTCCAGCAATCACATGTTCATGGGGCGTTTTGCCCGGTTGTATTTGATGTGCTCGTCGCGTCCTCTTTGCCGGTTGAGGGACGGGGACGTGACACTCGGGCTACGATTCCCGTACTTGCTTAAAATCATTAATGAAAGAGTTTGAAAATCTTTAAAGTCACCTAGCATTGCCCTTGTGGGACTGGTTTTGTTCTGGTATTATTATTGGATCTTTTACCAAATAAAGTTGAGCATCTCAAGCTTCTCTACTGCGTAGGTTTAGTGATATCCATTGGACTGCCAAAATAAACGTGAAATCTACCTCTATTTACTTATGAAGATGCTTCTACATACATATAGTTATGAAGACGGTTATTTACTTCCTGGCTCGACTAAGAATGCATATGTTGTTAGCACATTTGGATAGTGCAGATGTTTATTTGTTGAGTTATTGTATAAAGAGTGTAATCTTTTGTTTTATCTTGTATTCTTGTTGGATACTGAAGTATATATGGAGAGAGAGCAATCTGTTCTACTCCTTGAGGGAGAATGGAAAGTGCAATTGAAGTGCTGCATAATTGTACCTTCCAATTGGAAAAATAATATAAGATTAGTGAACTTCATGGATGTAGCCCTAGTTGGGGTGAGCCACGTATATCGTCGTCTCTGTGTTTTGCGTTGAAATGTTCATTTTGCCTATATTGTTTGGAATTGTTGTGAAATATTATCAATGTATTTGTTACTAACATAATGATATTAAATATGCACCTTGGTATTATTTTTGTAAGGTTATGAATGATATTTGAATATTCAGAACCCTTCTGCAATTTGTATTTAGATTTTGTCCAAGGATTGCATGTATTTTTTTTTTAACCCATTTATCTTCCTCTCTCTTTTAACCTGCATATTTTAAAAAAAACCCCTTAATGCAATTGTCTGTTTCTGTTCTTTTGCTCGAATTCTATATCCCAGTTTGGATGAAGATCATTCGATAAATACATATTGTTCTGTTTTTAATATGACTGCAATGCACAATGGCTTGTTTTATAACCCTGTGGGAATGTATAAATCATTCTAATCAAGGCAACATGTCTTACAAATTGGATTGGCATTTCAATGGAAAAAGATTCATTTGTTTTTTTTTAAGTATGGTTCTGTAGCAAACAGGTCTCTGCATCTAGCTTAGGTGTCCCAATCCAAAATATTTATTGGATTAGATACGGAAGTTGTATATGGGTATTGGTAAATGCTTCGAGACAACTTTTCCACCTAGTAGCCCTCTAGTAGTTGTAAATGCAATGCAATAAAGTGACCTTCCATTATCTTGAACATTCTAGTAAATAGTTACTTGAATTCTAGTCTTTGGCTTTATTTAATTTGGACTAGGTTTGACAGTGTCATTGGCATAGTCCCGTCACTTTTTCAATCTGTTATCCATGGGTAGTTTTGCAACACGAACATGTCAAAACAATGTGCTCTTCGATTGTCAAATTATATAATTTCATTGGGGAATATTTCATAGAGGCGCAGGTGTGCATTAAAAAAGGGGCATGCTGAGATGGCCAAACATGTGCATCCAATGTAAAGTGTCAAGATGAAGCACTAAAGTAATCACAATGTTAAGGCACTTAAACAAGGTCCACTAATTTTACTTCATGGGTTTGTTTTCTGAATGCCTTATTTTCTTTCCTAAATAGAGTCATCAACCATAAATTAATTATGGGAACTATGGTACAACAACCATATATGAACTACAACCCAAGGAGTTCACAATAGATTCGTCTCCATGACCAAGACTATCAAATTCCAAGGGTTGAGTGTACTAGTTTATAGAATGGAGGGTATAAGAGGGTATTGCTGAACAAAATTCTATATAAGTCTAGGCTGAATTGACGCTCTTTGATGGTTCATGGGTTTTGTGTATAGTAGGTCTAATTTTTATAAGTCTTGAGGCTGGAAATTTTGTTCTTTGATGGTTTTTATGTCTAGGGTTTGGGAAGGGGGAATTAGAAGATCCTTTTTGTACCTGAAAAAAATTCTTTTTCACACATAATGGCATCGGGGTACAAGGGGTACACTACATATGGTATCAGAGCAAAGGTCTAAACACTCGGGCCTATCTGGGCTCAAAAAATGATTCTACCTATTTTGTTTTTGTAAATTGATGATCAAGTTGGCTTGAGATAACAGGAAACAACAGACTCACATTGATCTACAACACAAGTACCGTAAAGTGCAGCGAATTCGTGTAATTATAGGTATTGGTTAACCTTGGAGTTATGTAGGAATAGCCTCTCGACTTCAATGTGAGGCCCAACGAGGTAAGTACATAGCTATGTTGATATTTTGTTTGTTTTGAAGATGTTTTTTTTATCCACGATTAAGACAAGTGCATCCTCTCCTTTTGAGTTGCACAAAATATTTGGTAAAGGTATGGGAGTCTGCATAAATGCGCACAAGACAAATAAATTTATTTGAGAAACAACTTTTAGGGCTTACATTCATAGTTGGACTGGCCGCTAAGGAACTGATAGATATTGGTAAGTAACTGGTGAATAGGAATTTAAAATTCAGTACCTTTTGTTTGTTATTTAGCAATGAATAAAATTGTATAATGAACGGATACATATTGGTAAGGAATTGGTGAATAGGAATTGAAAGTTCTGTACCTTTTGTTTTCTATTTAGCAGTGAATAAAATTGTATAATGAACTGATACATATTGGTAAGGAACTAGTGAATAGGAATTTAAAGTTCTGTACCTTTTCTGTTTGCTATCTAGCAATGAATAAAAAGGTGACTCATAAGGATATGTTCCACTCTTTTGATGAGTCCCATCATGTCATGAAAAGTAAGTAAAAACTGACTTTACACCATTTTAGAAAAAGGGGAATAAGATGACAAGATAGCTATTAATGAATTTTGATGAATAAATCTTTTAAAAGAGGAAATATATTACCCCAAAAAACCTAGCAAGTGTAGCTAAATCCTTTTTGTGCAAAATCTAACTGAGAACATAAGTGATGCTAAAGGGTGTCTACGATTAAGGCACATATTGTTGAGTTTAAGCAAAAGGTATGCAGAAAAATACATTGAAACTAACGAATGTTAGTAGTGTTAAAGGTACAAATGCATAAAATACCAATGTCTTATTAGGTGTGAACAAAACTGAAAATTGTTTAGGTCGAGCATGCTGAATTCATAGGTCAAAAGAACTACTGGATCCTCAAGTTTGGGTCCATAAAGAGAAAGTGATTTTTTAGTCTGGACCACACCCGTGATGCTCCTCCTAGGGTGCACATCACTAACATATGACTTCGTGTCTTGAATAGACATAAATTCAAAGTCGATTTATGTTTTGGTTTTGCTAATTCAGGATTTATTAGATCTCAAAAATGTTATTCTGCATAGCAGTAAATTGCCAGAAAAATTAAGTACTATTTAGGATCAAAAGGATGTTATCCTGTGAAAATTTTATAAAGGAGATTATGATTTGCTTATAAAGAGTTCTAATTAATTCATGTTTTGATTTAAGTAGATTACTAAATGAATGCTAAGTGAATGAAGGATCTTAATAAAGATCTCAGAAGAAAATATTGAGGTTAGATTACGATAATGCAACTATTTTAATTTAGTGTGCAAGAAATGAGGTTATGCAAATAAAGAATTTATACATTTTTTGTTGTTATTATTAACCTCCTTATACATTTTCAGAAAAAACGACAACATTCCTTACAAGTATTTATTTAAGAGGAAACTAGATTGATTATGAGTATTGGACTACAATACGGCTAAGGTAAATGGCATAATGTGTGGTACCTGATGTTACTAGTTGTATAAAAGGAGTGCGTCCTAAAAACGCTCTCATTATGGTGAACTAGAAAAGTCATAAGATATAGCATTAGTTGAGATATGAAATTATGGTAATCAGATTTGCTTGAATTACTCACATTAATTGGAATATCCATTTTCCCGTGCTTTTCCACTCATGAATGTGGGGTAATGTTGGAATATTCTTTTTACTAGTAATTATCTAAATATAGAAAAGTAAGGACGTCTAAAAGAAAACCGATATTGAACATGATGAATGTTTATAATAACATTTCAAGTTGTGCTGGGAACACTACCCGTCGGAACTGACTATTAGTGAAAGTGGTCGCTGCCTTGAATAACGAGGTTAAAATGGGAAACTGTCGAAACTCAAGGTTTTTATAACCAAGGATTCACTGTGGATGATGTTGTTAACTTTGCAGGTTTCACTAAGATTATGATCACTGTTGCAATTGATGTGCACTACGGTAGATCAATCCTCCTACGGATGTAAGTTGTGCTCAATTACTCATAAAAGAGTAAGGAGTAACTTTTCCTAGATCATTTACAAGGTTATATAACTTGTAGATGACGATTAAAATCGAAGCAAATTATGAAAATTTGATCATTATTTATTGAAAATTTTGGGTTATCAATGAATGCTTTGACTGACCATGTAGCCGATTCACAAATCATGACAATGACAGTAAAGTCATGCAAGCACCAAGGATTGTGCGTTACAATAATCAAGGTTAAAATTTATACAATTTTTTTTTGGGGATGCTGCGGGAGCACCATGGTGTTAGGCAAGTGATTTTCGTGTGAGCACATTGGTGTTAGGCATACATGCTACAAGGAGCACAATTGTGTTAGGAAAACGATTGTCGCGTGAGCACATTAGCGTTAGGCATGTGGTGTGGAAAAAAGGCCTAGGCAAAAATTTGGACATCTGGAAAGACAGGACGCTATTTGATGTCACTGAGGAGAGTAACCTTAGAATTATTGTAAGTCCACACCAGAACAGGAAAAGAAACTCAAAGGGAGTTTGAAAAACATAACGTAAAAACATGTTAAATGATTTTTCCAAAAGACTATTACATTCCTGAATGTGTAAGGTGAAGAATGTTTCCTCAAATAGAGGACGACCTAATTGACCAAATATTGAAGATAAAACCAACGGTAAAAGGATGGTAATTATGTTTTAGTGATGAGTAAATCGCAATTGAAAATAATTGGGTTTTGTGATACCAAAACAAAACTAGAAAGTATCCCATAAACTGCAGATTACTAAAATGGAAAAGGGATCTATGGCTTATGTTTAAAGTTGAATTATAATTTTACACATGATGTGCTGAATAAAAATGGGCTAGACCTAATCTTGTTGTCAGAAAACTACAAGTTTTGAACGATAGCGACTGGAGAAGATACGAAAAGATCGCAAGGGATCAGGATAAAAAGGACGAGGACAAGAAAATATGACATAATGGAAGCAGGAATTTGATTGAAAATAGGAACACCGAGGACGGTGTTATTTCTAAGGGGGAGAGGATGTAACACCCCTCTCATAAGAACCCTAGATATTTAGTAAATTAAAATTTTATTGTACTTGTCTCCGGGTGAGGAGCTCAAGGCCAAGGCCCCCCAAAAACAAAACTTGCAACCTATATAAGTTAACTCCTAAGTAAAGCCATCATGTGGTAGATTATAATATATATATATATATATATAATATATATCATACCCACATTATTTAAGTTTGGAATTCACCACAGGTGACAGGCTTGATTGCTGAACCAATTACTGGTTCTTAGCCACAAATTTTGGAGGCATCATAAAATCCCTTGATTTCTTATTTACTATTTTAGACCATTGAGCTGGGAGGGCTGTAATTTCCCTAAGTAACGACCACCAATTATCGGGGCGTTACAAGTCAGGCATGAGCACTGATTTAGGAAGGCATTAATTATGTTTTGGACAAGGAATTATGGGATAAAGAGGGGGATGCTCAAGAGAAAGAGACAGCTCCTCTCCTCATGCGTGAGGGGTATACGTGGGGAGGAATAATAAAGGAACTCTGATTTTCATTTGGGGAATAGGGATCGTAGCATTTGGACAGGATTGATATCTGTGGGATGAGCAGTGGGCTCTATGAGAAGGAAACAAAAAAAATGATCTCCACATTCTTAAAAAGAGTGATCTCTGCGTTTATGGAGGACCCTAGGTTTTGCGAAGTTTTTGTTTCTGCGTATATGAGGAGGATGATCCCATCCTGGTGCAAAGGTCCTCAACGATTTCGACCGGGTATTAAAAATCCATCATGGCTCATCCTTTTCTCAACTATATTAACCCAAGTGTGTGTTTTTGGGGGTTTTACAGATCTGAACACCATAGTTTGGTTTCAATATTTCGTTTTCTTTATGTCTGGATTGTGCTGTTTCTTAACCCCATCATATATGAGATATTTAGGCTTAGTTGGTTGTCGTGTAACTGTTTTTCTTTGTCGTATGGGTTCTGTGATTCGCCTTGGGCACTATAAGTTCATCTGCTGCTTGGGCGTTAGAGTTGTGGGTTAGCTACATTCCTTTTTCTAGATGAGTTATTTCCCAAATATTTTGTTTATTTATTGGGGTGAAATATGTCTAGGTTTCGAGTCACACAGATAACTTGTTGAGGGTATGGGAAAATAAATCTAAACTACTCATTAACTCATATGATATAAACTCTCTATGTCGAATAGTAGCTGAAACTGTGATTGCTTTTGGGTTTGTGTTGTATTGTTTCAGTCCTTCTCAGGCTACGGTTCCCGTGCTTTCTTAAAATCATTAATGAAAGAGTTTAAAAATCTTTAAAGTCACCTAGCACTGCCCTCGTGGGACTGGTTTTGGTTTGGTATTATTATTGGATCTTTTACCAAATAAAGTTGAGCATCCCAAGATTCTCTACTGTGTAGGTTTAGTGACATCTGTTGGACTACCAAAAGGCCATCGCGAACCTATTACAGGATATCGATAGTGATTTGTCAAGCTCTATTAATTAATATTAAGCTACAATCTAAATATTGTTTTAATAGTTGGACTATCCAACTATATTTTCAGTCACTTCTCTTGCTAGAAGATGTGAATCCGTCTACAGAATTCTAAAGTGTCAAGGATGAAAACATTTGCATAAAATAGCAGATAAAATTCGCACCTGAGAAAATAACTATTAGTAGAGTAAACTTCTTAATGGAGAAGATCCACTTGTAGGTTTACCATTGTTTGCAACCCTCTACTACACGTTGGGGGGGTTAGCTGATCAACTTAGATCATAGTAGTGGATAAATAAAACTGTTCTCTATATCAGAAGCCTGGATCCAAGACTCTATACTTCAAAATGGCAACAGAAAGGGAGTAAATGTTGTATATATAATTGGTTATATGAAATCAGATAGAAATACAAACTTTGTGACATACAAAACAACATTATGCTTGAAGGTTATACTTTTGACAACAAAGACTATCCGTTATAACCCAGATCCTAACCATAACACAATACATTCAGATTCATCCAAGGAAGGGTTTAGTTGTCTTTTAGCTGGTTAAAATCATAAAGATTCAGGAAGCAATGGTTTGCCTAAATAAACGTGAAATATACCTCTATTTACTGATGAATATGCTTCTACATACATATAGTTCTGAAGACGGTTATTTACTTCCTGGCTTGACTAAGAATGCATATGTTGGTAGCGCATTTGGATAGTGCAGATGTTTATTTGTTGAGTTATTGTATAAGGAGTGTAATCTTTTGTTTTATCTTGTATTCTTGTTGGATACTGAAGTATATATGGAGAGAGAGCAATATGTTCTACTCCTTGAGGGAGAATGGAAAGTGCAGTTGAAGTGCCGCGTAATTGTACCTTCCAATTGGAAAAATAATGAAAGATTAGCGAACTTGGTGGATGTAGCCCTAGTTGGGGTGAACCACGTATATCGTTGTCTCTGTGTTTTGCATCGAAATGTTCATTTTTCCTATATTGTTTGGAATTGCTGTGAAATATTATCAATGTATTTGTTGATAACATAATGATATTAAATCTGCACCTTGGTATTATTTTTGCAAGATGATTAATGATATTTGAATATTCAGAATCCTTTTGCAATTTGTTTTTAGATTTTGTCCGAGGACTACATGCCTTTTTTTTGTAACCCATTTATCTTCCTCTCTCTTTTAACCTACATATTTTTTTTAAAAACCCCTTAATGCAATTGTCTGTTTCTGTTCTTTTCCTCGAATTCTATATTCTGGTTTGGGTGAAGATCATTCGATAAATACATATTGTTCTGTTTTTAATATGACCGCAATGCACAATGGCTTGTTTTATAACCCTGTGGGAATGTATAAATCATTCTATTCAAGGCAACATGTCTTACGAATTGGATTGGCATTTCTATGGAATAAGATTCATTTGTTTTTTTTTAAGTATGGTTCTGTAGCAAACAGGTCTCTGCATCTAGCTTAGGTGTCCCAATCCAAAATATTTATTGTATTAGATACGGAAGTTGTATATGGGTATTGGTAAATGCTTCGACACAACTTTTCCACCCGGTAGTCCTCTAGTAGTTGTAAATGCAATGCAATACAGTGACCTTCCATTATCTTGAACATTCTAGTAAATAGTTACACGAATTTTGGTCTTTGTTGTATTTAATTTGGACTAGGTTCGACAGTGTCATTGGCATAGTCCCGTCATTTTTTCAATCTGTTATCCATGGGCACTTTTGCAACACAGACATGTCAAAACAATGTGCTCTTTGATTGTCAACTTATACAATTTCATTGGGGAATATTTCATAGGGGCGTAGGTGTGCATTAAAAAAAGGGCATGCCGAGATGGCCAAACATGTGCATCCAATATAAAGTGTCAAGATGAAGCACTAAAGTAATCACAATGTTAAGGCACTTAAACAAGGTCCACTAATTTTACTTCGTGGTTTTGTTTGATGAATGCCTTATTTTCTTTCCTACATAGAGTCATCGACCATAAATTAATTATGGGAACTATGGTAGAACAACCATATATGAACTACAACCAGAGGAGTTCACAATAGATTAGTCTCCATGACCAAGACTATCAAATTCCAAGGGTTGAGTGTACTAGTTTATAGATTGGAGGGTATAAGAGGGTATTGCTGAAAAAAATTCGATATAAGTCCAGGTTGAATTGACGCTCTTTGATGGTTCATGGGTTTTATGTATAGCAAGTCTAATTTTTATATGTCTTGAGGCTGAAATATTTGTTCTTTGATGGTTTTTATGTCTAGGGTTTGGGAAGGGGGAATTAGAAGATCCTTTTTGTACCTGAAAAAAAATTCTTTTTCACACATAATGGCATCGGGGTACAAGGGGTACACTAAACACGAACTCTAAAAGTAAATTACTTTATTTCTTAAAAAAAACATGATTTTTTGAAAAACACCATTTATTTGATGAATCCTATTAACAAGGTATATGCATTCTACTAGAAATTTCCCTTTAATAGG
This sequence comes from Pseudotsuga menziesii, assembly GCA_001517045.1. Taxonomy (NCBI): domain Eukaryota; kingdom Viridiplantae; phylum Streptophyta; class Pinopsida; order Pinales; family Pinaceae; genus Pseudotsuga; species Pseudotsuga menziesii. The sequence goes on along the minus strand of LPNX010267930.1, from coordinate 367,836 downwards.
TTTGTGCATGGCATCAGGAAGAGGAATAGCTTAGTACCCTTCGTTTGTAAAAATCACAACATCTATAAAAGGTTAGTTTATTTCATTAAAAAAAATATTTTTTTAAAGCGCCAATCATTTAATCAATATACCCAAAAAAGGCTGCACATTCTATGTTATCGCATATTTTTCTATGTTGCACGTGCAATGGGTAAGAGGAATAGCTTCATACCCCTTGTTTTTTAAATTCATGACATCTAAGAAAAACAGTTTCATGCTTAAATAAAATGAGTTTTTAAAAGGCGTCATTTACTAGATGAATCGAATAAACAAACTATTGAAATTCTACCTTACCGCACCTTTTTCTAGGTTTTTTGTATGCATTTGTTAATACGAATAGCTTAGTACGCCTCGTTTTTTAGAATCACGAAATATAAGAGTAAATTACTTTATTTCTTTAAAAAACACGAGTTTTTGAAAAACACCATTTATTTTATGAACCCTATCAACAATGTATATGCATTCTACTATAACGCTCCCTTTAATAGATTTGTGCATGCCATCAGCAAGAGGTATAGCTTAGTACCCCTCATTTGTAAAAATCACAACATCTAAAAATGGTTACATTATTTCATAAAAAAAGAGATTTTTTAAAGCGCCAATCATTTAATCAATATACCCAAAAAAGGCTGCACATTCTATGTTATCGCTTATTTTTCTATGTTGGACATGTGATCGGTAAGAGGAATAGCTTCGTACCCCTTGTTTTTAAATCCACGACGTCTAAGAAAAATAGTTTGCTACTTAAATAACACAAGTTTTTAAAAGGTGTCATTTACTAGATGAATCGAATAAACAATCTATTCAAATTCTACCTTACCACAACTTTTTGTTGGTTTTTTGTATGCAATTGTTAATACAAATAGCTTAGTAAGCCTCGTTTTTTAGAATCATGACATCTAAAAATAACTTACTTTTTTATTATTATAAAAACACGAGTTTTTGAAAAAAACCATTTGTTTGATGAATCCTAACAACAAAGTGTTGCAGCTACAACAATTCTCCCCAAATTTCTTAAATTTTGGGCCCCTCCTCATGATTTTCCATTATTTTAATCGTTGGATCCTTTGAGTTTTTTGTCGTGTTTTTAATTTTAGATGATTGTAAAATCTTAACTCTCTCCCAAGGTTCGAATTTTGATTGCGTTTGGAATTTATGGTGAGTCGCAGATTCTAAGTTTGTTTTCGCTTGTTGATCGAACCAAGTGTTCTTTATTGTGGGTCGCCGTTGCGGAGGTATAACAGGTTTTTGTTCGTTGTTGAGTTTGAGAGGCTATCAAAAACACTTAAATCATTTTTTATACATCGGGAATTAAAAATATGTTTGATCGGAGGCCATTGCCTTTTTTTTCCGCCGTTGCGGCTCTCAAAGCAACTTAGCGCCCGAAGTCCAAAACGCTTCGCCAGCTGATGCGTCAGTCTTTAGTCGCTTGCCCGTAACTTTATTCTTCCGTCGTTGCGGTTGGGAAAGCCATTTAGCCTCCGATGTAAAATGTCTTCTGACTTCCAATTGAGAGTCTTCCCGCCCTCAAGTCTCGTGTCCCTAACCTTTTTGATTCCGCTGTTGCGGATTTTAAATCATTTAGCCATCCAAAGTAAAAAGCGCTCCGCTACTGATGCGTGTTTCGTCGTGTGCCCGTAGTTGTGCCCCTTCCGCCGTTGCGGCTGGGAAAAGCATTTGGCTTCCGATGTCATTATACTTCCGATTTGCGATTGATTTTTCCCGCCCTTCCGTTGCATGCCTGTAGCCTTTACTCTTCCGTTGTTGCAGCTGGGCAGAGATTTTCCTTACAATGTCGGTATCCTCCCATTTTCCGCAGTTGGTGTTTTTATCACGAGCCCGTAGAAGGACGAGGTAGTGTTGTCGGCATTTGTAAAATGATGATGGCGCACCTGGTCTTTTCTTGTGGATTAGTTGTTTTAGTAATATAATTTTCTCCTTTATTTTGGAATGCAAATCGAATGAATGATGCATGTTGGTTTATTTGCAGGTGGACTCAAGAAATTGGTCGGACTACCAAGGTGACAAAGGCACCGACCCAAAAGAGCTATTAGATTACTAAATAGTTCATGAATGCATAACTGACAACATAGAAGAATATGGAACGTTTGAAGCGCAGAAAGGTCCAGCAGTTGCCCAACTGATCATAAGCATATGAAGATAAAGGTGGAGAGAGGGATATGAAATGTTGGAGAAACCGAAAGGTCATACGTTTGGAGGATAGCCCAAGCGGTCTTCAGTTATAGTTTAAATATTTGAAAGTAGATCTTAGACGGGGAATTTTTCCCTGGAAAAGCTTGTACACCATTTGCTTGTAAGAGGAACTATTTCGTTTTACAATCAGAAACTGCAACTTTTGCCTACTAGAGGAAGCGAAATGTGGAATGTATCAATGTGACTAAATGAACAATTTTGAAGGGGAACTATTTTGTTTTCAGCTTTGTTTCATTAACTGTGATAGTGTTTAACTTCATGAAGCTATGTTCTTGTTGAATGCTTTTTAGTATATTTTGTGATGTTTACCACTGTGAGTAATGAATGTTGTTCGTAAAACAATTGGCTAACTGGTTGTTCAAAAATATGCAATTGTTCATGTGTCTTGAAAGAAGTGTCAGCTATCTGTAACTCTTCATTATGCATGTAAAAAATATATTACTCACCAATGAATGATAATATTGCTCCCTAGGGATAGTTTAGGTAGTTAGTTTATTTTCTTGTTGTATGTGATTTGGATGCTTGTGAGCCTTAAGACGAGAGGTAAGAACCTGCGCATCACATCGTGACTGTTCCTTTCATATTTATCACCCTGCATTGTTAATTAGGCACTTGCATATCATACTTAAGTCAAAAAATACAAAAATACACGGTGGACCGAGCCGCGACCGGTAAATCCTTTATTTTTGTTACTTTGACCTATGGTAGCTGGACCGCAAACTGGACGGATTCCCCATTCCAAACAGTCACGGGCTAGTTGGGAACGTTCATTGGGGAGAATCCCTTACTATTGTTTCCTGCGAATTTTTGGGCCTCAACAGCTTTGGTGCTAGAAGGAGGGAAGCCAGTGTATGGCTGGCCAAGGAAACCCGTTTTCCCGATATTATTCCACCAGTAACAGTTCTGAAAGCAGTGGGTTTCATAATCCAATTTTGGAAGAAAGAGAACATCTATATTCAGTTGGAAGCGAAGTTGTTAATGATCTGAGAAGAAACACCAGGGCATATGTAAAGAATATTGGAGGATTTCCAATCATCCCTGAATTGCCCAGAAGAGAGTATAAAAAGAAAGATCATCCTATAGCGGAAGACTCAGTGTTGGTTGGAGTCTGGGAAGAACTTGTAGAAACAACCTTACAGGAATTTGTACTACCTTTGAATCAAGAAGGCCCAGATACCCCTCACAGTTCTCCTGATCATACTCTAGTTGGATCACCTCCTCACTCTCCACCTAGACTCATGGCAGGAGTAAATGCTAATCCACCACCTAACCCACCTAATCCACCACCTGCATGGAGAGCCAGATCACCATTAAACCTGACACCTCCATTACACGACCTACCTCAAGCCTTTGACAAGATGTTTCCCAAGTTCGACCCAAATGACAAAATATTAGTAGATGATCACCTATAAAGTTTTTACTTGGAAATTGAAGGATTAAGGGCCGGGGAGTATGAAGATGTAGTCTGCAAACTATTCCCGCATACCCTTAAAGGAGCTGTAGCATCATGGTACTTTGAGTTTCCTAATAACTCTATCCCTGATTGGGATACCTTCGAAAGAATCTTCAGAAGTAAGTATGCAACTCAGAAAACTCATGCAGCCCTAATGAAAGAGCTATGCGCCTTGAAGAAAGAAAGAAAGGAAAAGGTGCACAGTTTCACACAAAGGTTTGCATCCTATCTTAATAATTTTTCTGAAATGGATAGACCTTTAGACAAAGTTCTGATTGAATATTATACTTCAGCTTTAGGCCCTGATTTGGCCATGTTTGCCAAAGGTAAGGCCAAGCCTACTTTGACAGAAACCTATGAAGAGGCAGAAGTAGTGGAAGCTGAAAGAGAAAGTACTGAAGATTATCTAGAACAGTCAAGACAGAAAGGTGCAGGAAGGAAAGATTTATTGTTTACTAAGCCCAAGGAAGAGAAATCGCCAGATTATGAAAATATGTCAAAAATGATGTAGAAGCTTTCCAACAAAATCATAGATTTGGAGAAAGAGAAGGAAACACAAAAGTTTTATAAGCCATATTATAAGAAAAGAGAGGACAATAATCAGTCTCAACCTCCTCCTCACAATACCGCATCTATGAATTTAACAGAGGTAGGCATGGACAATTTTTGTACTTTCCACCAATAGCCACACTCTGAAAAGAATTGTCCTCAATGGATGAATTCGATGATGTTGGTCATGAATCAGCTGTTGGATTCTAGATTAAGAGAAGATGGAGAAGAAGAGAGAAAAGAGAATGCTACGTCAACAAAGGAACAAGAAGAGAAAACCATGGTTTTCTGGGATTCTGTTTCGTTATTTGATGCTGAAGAAGAAAAGAATCGGGGCTATAAGGACGTTATGGAAACCAACATGGCACAAGGAGCCAAGGATCAATTAAAGAAAGCAGTCTCATTCTACCAAAGATTAAAAGGCTGCAAAGAAATGTAAAGAAATTTCAAAATAAAGCCTTATCTGATAAGATTCCAGAATTCACTATTACCAGCCAAGATCCGAGGTAGAATAATATGTTGGCTAGGCCAAAGTAAGGAAATATGAATGATGATAAACCTCATCCCATTGAGCAGCCGATGGATTATGACATCGTGGAGGATTTAAAGAAGGTAAAAGCGAATGTTCCACTCTTCGAAATGTGTAAAGTGCCGCAGCAAAAAGAAAGACTATTGAAAGCACTTGAAGCATCAGATGAGAAGCTGCCCACGGATAATCAACCTCAGGAAGAAGAATAAATTGGAGAAACCAGCGTTGGAGGTAAGTCAAAAAGAAAACATCCACCTTTCCTCGTCACGTTTGAAATTTTTAATCATAATGTGCACAATTGTCTGGTAGACTCAGGGGTGTCAGTTAATGTCATGCCAATATCAGTCTATAAAAAGATAAATGGGCAACCTAAGCCATCCATGTGGAGGGTTGTTCAGTTGGATAGGATAGATGTAAAGGTAATTGGTGAGATGGAAGACGTCCTAGTCTGTCTGGCATCTAATGACAAAGTATGCCAAGTTATTAACATCGTGGTGACTGATATACCAGATGCTTACAATCTTGTCCTGAGAAGAGATTGGTTGGCCAAATTAAATGGATATTTCGCCTCTGATTGGTCGCATCTATGGTTGCCATGCAAAGGGATTCTGAACCAGATTAAGATTTTAAGAGAACCTCACATGAAGTATAATGTTACTCAACTGGAGGAGGAGAATGTACCGGTGGATTCTGTATTGGGAAACTATTTTATTGAGTTGGAACCAGGAAATTACCAAGCAGAAAAAGCCAGCAACACATCTAACACCCAGCCTGATCTCCTTCGATTCTCACAGGCTGATGAGATTGACTGTAATATAGTAAGCTTAGTAGTAGGAATAGATTCACCTTCAGTATTTAGTGATTTGTGGACTTTTTTTTTTGATGGCTCTAAGACATTAGAAGGGTCAGGAGCCGGCTGTATCCTGATCGACCCATAGAAGAATAAATATTTTCTCTCATGTAGATTAGAGTTTGAGTGTACTAATAATACAGCTGAGTATGAAGCACTGGTGCAGGGACTAAAGAAAGCGATTGAATTAAAGGTAAGTAATCTAAAAGTTTTTGGAGATTCTGGAATTATTGTGAAACAAATCCAGAATCAAATACATTGTGTTTCTCCTCACTTAAAGGCTTACCAGAATGAGGTATGGGATTTTCTTAAATGTTTTAATGCATTCAATATTATTTCAATTCCAAGGCTTAAAAACACAGCAGCTGACATGCTGGCCAAATCAGCCGCTAGGTTGGTACCCACTAATAATTGATGCTCTGTTGAATTACTTTTTAGGCCCTCTATACTTGATATGATTATGAACCTATGAGTGTTCGATGATGACCAGCATATTATAGAATGTTTAACAAATGACAAGGTGTTTAAAGGAGCGATCATAGACGATGAAGAACATCAGGCTGAGCTAAACTATGATAATTTTATTCCTAAAGGAGTCAGAATGTTAGAAAAAATGTTCGATTTAAATGAAAAGTTCAGAAGACCAGCCAACGTGAAGACCCACATCTCATCTCTATAGTTCAAGCTGATAAATTTAGGAACTGAAACGAATCCTAAATTTGTGAATCTCGACAAATGTTGTTCACCAACAGAAAGAGACAAGTTTGTCAGTCTGTTTAAATAATATTAAGATGTTTTCACATGGACGTATGAAGATTTGAAAACATACGACACCAGCATCATCAAGCATGTCGTCCCCATTAAAGTAGGCGTCAAGCCATATCAGCAATCGTTAAGAAAAATGCATCCAAAATTGGAACCGCTGATTCAGAGTGAAGTCAAGAAATTATTGGATGCTAGAATCATTTTTAAATTCAGACACTCTAAGTGGGTATCAAATCTGGTACCAGTAAGGAAAAATTCTAAAGAAATCAGACTCTGCGTGGATTTCAGGAACCTAAACCATGCATCAGACAAAGATAACTATCCTGTTCCACCCATGGAGAAACTACTACAAATGGTTTCAGGCATTGAACTGTTTTTGTTATTAGATTGTTTCTCTGGCTACAATCAAGTATTAGTAGATGAAGAAGACAGATTGAAGACCACGTTCAGGACCAAATGGGGAACCTTTTCCTATAGGAGAATGCCTTTTGGGCTTATAAATGCTGGAGCAACATTTCAGAGAGCTATGGACATAGCCTTCTGTGGATTGATTGGCCGAAGTGATGTAGTATACCTTGACGATATTACAATATTCTCGATGAGAACATAAGAGCACTCATTTCACTTACGGCAAATTTTCGAACGCTGTCGAAAATATGGCATGTCATTCAATCCTAAGAAGTGTGTGTTCGCTGTCATGGAGGGCAAGTTGCTGGGTCACATAGTTTCGAAGAAAGGAATCTCTATAGATCCAGAAATAATTAAGGCTATTGAACAAATCCCCTTGCCCCATAATAAAAAAGGGATGCAATAATTTATGGGAATGATAAACTTCGTGCGAAGATTTGTGCCTGATTTTGCTCAGATTGTCAAGCCGTTGCAGCAGATGGTAAAGCAAAATGCACTATTCAAGTGGACTGAAATTGAGAAGAGCGCATTTAGCAAAATCAAAATTGTTGTTGCACACGCACCATCCCTGAAAATCCCATATTTTGACAAATATTGTATCTTGTATACCTTTACATCCGATGATTCACTAGCAGCTGTGCTCACCCAAAAGGAAGATGGGGGGGATGAATTCCCAATATCCTTTATGAGTACTTTTCTATAGGGGGGAGAATTGAATTACCCAACTGTTCATAAACAAGATTACGCTGTATTCAAAGCATTAAATCAATTCAGGCCTCATATTTTAAAAAATAGAACCAAGGTGATCGTTCCCTACCTAGCTGTAAGGTCTTTTCTTATACAGAAGGAGTTAGGAGAAAGAAGAGGCAACTGGGTAATAGCTCTTCAAGAGTATGACCTTGGATTCAAGCCAGCGTTTATAGTTATAGGACAAGGGTTGTGCAAATAGATGACTAAAAATGAAAAAAATGAAGAACACGCCTAGGAGGATGAAGCTGAATTACATTTAATGGATGTATGTCCTTTGTTTACAGCTCCCAAGTCTTGGTATAGAGACCTTGTGCATTACCTGCAGGCAGGTTTGTTTCCAGAACATTGGAGTTCCAAGCAAAGAAGAGCATTGCATCTTAAATCAACCTCCTATCAACTTGTTGAAGGATTATTATTCAGAAAGAATAATGACGGGGTTCTTCTCAGATGCTTAGAAAAGGAAGATGCGAAGAAAGTAATGTCAGAGTTACATGACGGTCCTACTGGGGGACATTATTCAGGAGATACTACAGCCCACAAAATCCTTAGAGCCGGTTATTATTGGCCTACGCTCTTCAAAGATGCACATGCACATGTCAGGAAGTGTGATATTTGCCAAAGGTGTAGTGGGAGACAACCTAAAGCAGCAGCACCCCTAAATCCTATGATGATCATAGAACCATTCAAGCAATGGGGGCTGGATATCATTGGAGAAATAAAACCAAATTCCTCTCTGCAACACAAGTACATTCTGACCACAATCGATTATTTCACCCGTTGGGTCGAAGCTATTCCGCTGCGTGAGATAAATGAAGACGAGGTCATCAGTTTCCTACAGGATCACATCATGACCAGGTTTGGAGTTCCAGTTTCATTAGTTTTTGATAATGCTAAGTAATTTTGATCAATTAAATTGACTGCTTTTGCTCATGATAAAGGGATAAAATTGCATTATTTTGCTAATTACTATCCACAAGGAAATGGCCTGGCTGAAGCCTCTAACAAAAATCTGATCAGAATATTAAAGAAGACTGTGATAGAAAACCAGAGGAGTTGGCACTCAGCATTACCAAATGCCCTTTGGGGTGATAGATTCACCCCCAAGTATTTGATTGGAGTGTCACCATATACCCTTGTGTATGGTAAAGAATCCATTCTTCCCCCCAACATCATGCTACCCTATTCCATAATAGCTCAAGAGTCCGGATGGTCGGATGATGATGTTTTGCAAATAACGATATATAATCTCCTGAAAGCAGAAGAGGCTAGATCTAAAGCCAGGGAATGCTTTAAGAAACAAAAAGAGTTAGTAAAGAGATGGTTCGACAAACATAAAGCTAGAACAAAAGACTTTGAAGTATGAGACTTAGTCCTCAAATGGGATCACCCCCATGATGAGAAACGAAAGCACACTAAATTCCAGCAGTTGTGGGTAGGCCCTTATCAGATAGAGGCAAAGCTTGGCCCTTCTACTTATAAGTTGCAAGATCTGCATGGATGGGAAGAGAACTTACCAGTAAATGGTTTGTTTCTCAAGCCATATTTTTCCTGAGTTTGTTTGAATTCTTCTGTCTTGTATATAAATAATCTGTTTGGCTGTCTTTTGAGTCATGTTTTCCAGTTTGTTTTAGTTTGAGTTTTCTTGGTTTCAATAAAGGGAATGAGCCTGCAGTTGCATGGAGAACATTAGAATGTTTGAGAATGATAAACATTTTGGGTCTCAAACTATGTGTTGCTAAAATAACTTCTTCTAGTTTAGCAATTTTCTCGAGTAAGCCCTGTGTGCATTGAAGTCCTGCTTAATCCCTGTGAGATAAACTGGATTCGAAGAGTTTGGGATACTATGTTGAGGCTCCATTCATGTCACACTTAAAATGTTCTAAGGAGCGATAGTAGAGGACCCATGGAAAGGATTGAGGTGAATAGTATATTAAATATAAATGATCCCATGCCAAGAAACGAATTCCAAAAGGAAAATAAGAGTCGAAAAACTCCTATGAAAGCATCATACATCAAAGCAAATACTGAATCATAAGTACTAAATTGCCGAAAGATTCTCTCCGTCCGTGAGATGAAACAATGAAGTGCATCGCTCGCACAAAAGGACACTATGGGATAGAGGATCCTGAATTAAAATTCAGTAAGAAAGGCATGCCGGAGGACTCATATGAAAAGGGACAAAAGTCCAAAAGCACAAAAAAGTGCTAAAATGGCATGGGAATGAGGAACAAGCGAATATTTCTGTTTACCATATGCTACAATCCTGTGGTGTACAAAGCTATCAGCCACTTGAAGACAAAGGTAATAATGAAACTCATCTTCTGGCCTCAACAGAGTTATCTGGACTTGAAAATCTTGGTTTCCACTCTCCCAAATTGGACTATTATCAATGATTGAAGGTACACACTTCCAGGATTCGAGAAATCCAGATAGCTGGAAGAATTTGATAGGATGCATTTGTTGTTAAATAGTTTGCCACTCAAAGATTAACCACCTAGAGATCTAGGTTCACCAGGTAATCACCAATTGTTGCAGCTGCAACAATTCTCCCCAAATTTCTTAAATTTTGGGTCCCTCCTCATGATTTTGCATTATTTTAATCGTTCGATCCTTTGAGTTTTTGGTCGTGTTTTTAATTTTAGATAATTGTAAAATCTTAACTCTCACCCAAGGTTCAAATTTTGATTGCGTTTGGAATTTATGGTGAGTCGCATATTCCAAGTTTGTTTTCGCTTGTTGATCGAACCAAGTGTTCTTTATTATCGGTCGCCATTGTGAAGGTATAATAGGTTTCTGTCCGTTGTTGAGTTTGAGAGGCTGTCCAAAACACTTAAGTCATTTTTTATACATCAGGCATTGAAAATATGTTTGATCGGAGACCATTACCTTTTTGTTTCCGCCGTTGCAGCTCTCAAAGCAACTAAGCGCCCAAAGTCCAAAAATCTCCACCAGCCGATGCGTCAGTCTTTAGTCGCTTGGCCGTAACTTTCTTCTTTTTCCATTGCGGCTGGGAAAGCCATTTAGAGTCCGATGTAAAATTTCTTCTGACTTCTGATTGAGAGTCTTCCCACCCTCTGGTCTCATGTCCCTAACCTTTTTGCTTCTACCGTTGCAGCTTTTAAAGCATTTAGCCATCCGAAGTAAAAAGTGCTCCGCTGCCGATGCATGTTTCGTCGTGTGCCCGTAGTTGTGCCCCTTCCGCCATTGCGGCTGGGAAAACCATTTGGCTTCCGATGTCATTATCCTTATGATTTTTGATTGATTTTTCCTGCCCTCCCGTCACATGCCTGTAGCCTTTACTCTTCCGCCGTTGCGGCTGGGCAGAGCTTTTTCTTCCAATGTCGGTTTCCTCCCGTTTTTCGTAGTTGGTGTTTTTATCGCAATCCCGTAGAAGGACTAGGTAGTGTTGTCGGCATTTGTAAAATGATGATGGCACACCCGGTCTTTTCTTGTGGATTCGTTGTTTAAGTAATATAATTTGCTGCTTTGTTTTGGAACGCAAATCCAATGAATGATGCATGTTGGTTTATTTGTAGGTGGACTCAAGGGATTGGTCGGAATACAAAGGTGACAAAGGCACCGACCCAAAAGAGCTATCATATTACTAAACAGTTCATGAATGCATAATAGACAACATAGAAGAATATGGAACGTTTTAAGGGAGGAAAGGTCTAGCAGTTACCCAACTGATCATGAGCATACGAAGATAAAGGTGGAGAGAGGGATATGAAACATTGGAGAAACTGAAAGGTCATATGTTTGGAGGGTAGCCCAAGCGGTCTGCAGTTATAGTTTAAATATTTTAAAGTAGAACTTAGACGGGGACTTTTTCCCTGGAAAAAATTGTACACCATTTGCTTGTAAGAGGAACTATTTCGTTTTACAATCAGAAACTGCAACTTTTGCCTGCTGGAGGAAGCGAAATGTGGAATGTATCAATGTGATTAAATGAATAATGTTGAAGGGGAACTATTTCATTTTCAGTTGTGTTTCATTAACTGTGAGAGTGTTTAACTTCTTGAACCTATTTTCTTGTTGAATGATTTTCAGTATATTTTGTGATGTTTTCCACTATGAGTAATGAATGTTGTTCGTAAAACAATTGGCTAACTGGTTGTTCAAAAATATGCAATTGTTCATGTGTCTTGAAAGAAGCGTCAGCTATCTGTAACTCTTCATTATGCATGTACAAAATATATTACTCACCAATGAATGATAATCCTTCTCCCTAGGGATAGTTTAGGTATTTAGTTTATTTTCTTGTTGTATGCGATTTGGATGCTTGTGAGCCTTAAGATGAGAGGTAAGAACCTGCGCATCACATCGTGATTGTTCCTTGCATCTTTATCACCCTGCATTGTTAATTAGGCACTTGCATATCATACTTAAGTCAAAAAATACAAAAATACATGGTGGACCGGGCCGCGACCGGTAAATCCTTTGTTTTTGTTACTTTGACCTATGGTAGCCAGACCGCAAACCAGACGGATTCCCCATTCCAAATAGTCACGGGCTAGTTGGGAACGTTGACTGGGGAGAATCCCTTACTGTTGTTGCCTGTGAATTTTTGGGCCTCAACACAAAGTATATGTATTCTACTATAACGCTCTCTATAATAGGTTTTTGCATGCCATCAGCAAGAGCAATAGCTTAGTACCCCTCGTTTGTAAAAGTCACAACATCTAAAAAAGGTTACTTTATTTCATAAAAAAAGATATTTTTTTAAAGCACCAATGATTTAATCAATATACCCAAAAAAGGTTGCACATTCTATATTATCGCATATTTTTCTATGTTTCACGTGTGATCGGTAAGAGCAATTGCTTCGTACCCGTTGTTTTTTAAATTTATGACATCTAAGAAAAACAGCTTGCTACTTAAATAACACGAGTTTTTAAAAGGTGTCATTTACTAGATGAATCGTATCAACAAACTATTCAAATTCTACCTTATTGCACCTTTTTCTAGGTTTTTTGTATGCAATTGTTAATATAAATATCTTAGTACACCTCATTTTTAAGAATCACAACATCTAAAAATAAATTTCTTTATTTCTTAAAAAAATAGGGGTTTTTGAAAAACACCATTTATTTGATGAATCCTATCAACAAAGTATACGCATTCTACTATAATGCTCCCTTTAATAGGTTTGTGCATGCCATTAGCAAGAGGAATCACTTAGTACTGCTTGTTTTTTAAAATCACAACATCTAAACAAGCTTGCTTTATTTCATAAAAAACGTGACTTTTTAAAAGTGCCAATCATTTAATGAATATAACCAAAAAAGAATGCACATTCTATGTTTTTGCACATTTTTCTATGTTGCACGTGCGATCGGTAAGAGAAATAGATTAGTACCCCTTGTTTTCAAAATTCAAAACATCTAAAAAAAACCAATTTGCTTCTTAATAAACACAAGTTTTTAAAAGTCGTCATTTACTAGATGAATCGAATAAACAAAGTATTGAAATAATACCTTCCCGCACCTTTTTCTAGGTTTTTGCATGTAATTGGTAATACAAATAGCTTAGTACCCCTCGTTTTTAAGAATCACGACATCTAAAAATAATCTTCTTTATTTCTTAAAAAAAAAGGAGTTTTTGAAAAACACCATTTATTTAATGAATCCTATCAACAAAGTATACGCATTCTACTATAACGCTCCCTTTAATATGTTTCTGCATGCCATCAGGAAGAGGAATCGCTTAGTACCGCTTGTTTTTTTAAATTACAACATCTAGAAAAGCTTACTTTATTTCATAAAAATCGTGACTTTTTAAAAGTGCCAATCATTTAATGAATATAACCAAAAAAGGATGCACATTCTACATTTTCGCACATTTTTCTATGTTGCACACGCGATCGGTAAGAGGAATATATTAGTACCCCTTGTTTTTAAAATTCATCACATAAAAAAAAATTGCTTCTTAATAAACACAAGTTTTTAAAAGGTGTCATTTACTAGATGAATCGAATAAACAAACTATTCAAATTCTACCTTACCCCACTTTTTTCTAGGTTTTTGCATGTAATTGGTAATACAAATAGCTTAGTACCCCTCGTTTTTAAAAATCATGACATCTAAAAATAAATAACTTTATTTCTTAAAAAAACATGAGTTTTTGAAAAGCACCATTTATTTGATGGATCGTGTCAAAAAATATATGCATTCTACTATAACGCTCCTTTTAATAACTTTGTGCATGCCATCAGCAAGAGGAATAGCTTAGTACCCATCGTTTGTAAAAATCGCAACATCTAAAAAATGCTACTTTATTTCACAAATAAAGAGATTTTTTAAAGCGCCAATCATTTAATCAATATACCCAAAAAAGGCTGCACATTCTATGTTATTGCATATTTTTCTATGTTGGACGTGCGATCGGTAACAGGAATAGCTTTGTACCGCTTGTTTTTTAAATTCACAACATCTAAGAAAAATAGTTTGCTGCTTAAATAACACGAGTTTTTAAAAGGTGTCATTTACTAGATGAATCGAATAAACAAACTATTCAAATTTCACCTTACCGCTCCTTTTTCTAGGTTTTTTGTATGTCATTGTTAATACGAATAGCTTAGTACGCCTCGTTTTTTCGAATCACAACATCTAAAAATAAATTACTTTATTTCTTAAAGAAACATGAGTTTTTGAAAAACACCATTTATCTGATGAATCCTATCAACAAAGTAAACACATTCTACTATAACGCTCCCTTTAATAGGTTTCTGCATGCGATCAGCAAGAGGAATCGCTTAGTACCGCTCATTTTTTTAAATCACAACATCTAAAAAACGTTACTTTATTTCATAAAAAAACGTGACTTTTTAAAAGTGCCAATCATTTAATGAATATAACCAAAAAAAGATGCACATTCTACGTTTTCGCACATTTTTCTATGTTGCACGTGCGATCGGTAAGAGGAATAGATTAGTACCCCTTGTTTTTAAAATTCACGACATCTAAAAAAAACAATTTTCTTCTTAATAAACTCAAGTTTTTAAAAGTTGTCATTTACTAAATGAATCGAATAAACAAACTATTCAAATTCTACCTTACTGCACATTTTTCTAGTTTTTTGCATGCAATTCCTAATACAAATAGCTTAGTAAACCTCATTTTTAAGAATCATGACATCTAAAAATAAATTACTTTATTTCTTAAAAAAATCACGGTTTTTGAAAAACACCATTTATTTGATGAATCCTATTAACAAGGTATATGCATTCTACCATAAAGTTCCCTTTAATAGGTTTGTGCATGCCATCAGGAAGAGGAATAGCTTAGTACCCTTCGTTTGTAAAAATCACAACATCTAAAAAAGGTTACCTTATTTCATTAAAAAAAAGATTTTTTTAAAGCACCAAACATTTAATCAATATACCCAAAAAAGGCTACACATTCTATGTTATCGCATATTTTTCTATGTTGCACGTGCAATGGGTAAGAGGAATAGCTTTGTACCCCTTGTTTTTTAAATTCATGACATCTAAGAAAAACAGTTTTATGCTTAAATAAAATGAGTTTTTAAAAGGCGTCATTTACTAGATGAATCGAATAAACAAACTATTGAAATTCTACCTTACCGCACCTTTTTCTAGGTTTTTTGTATGCAATTGTTAATACGAATAGCTTAGTTCGCCTCATTTTTTAGAATCGTGACATCTAAGAGTAAATTACTTTATTTCTTTAAAAAACATGAATTTTTGAAAAACACCATTTATTTGATGAACCCTATCAACAAAGTATACGCATTCTACTATAATGCTCCCTTTAATAGGTTTGTGCATGCCATCAGCAAGAGGAATAGCTTAGTACCCCTCGTTTGTAAAAATCACAACATCTAAAAATGGTTACTTTATTTCTTAAAAAAAGAGATTTTTTAAAGCGCCAATCATTTAATCAATATACCCAAAAAAGGTTGCACATTCTATGTTATCGCTTATTTTTCTATGTTGGAAGTGTGAGCAGTAAGAGCAATAGCTTCGTACCCCTTGTTTTTTAAATGAACGACATCTAAGAGAAATAGTTTGCTGCTTAAATAACACGAGTTTTTAAAAGGTGTCATTTACTAGATGAATCGAATAAACAAGCTACTCAAATTCTACCTTACCGCAATTTTTTGTAGGTTTTTTGTAAGCAATTGTTAATACAAATAGCTTAGTAAGCCTCGTTTTTGAGAATCATGACATCTAAAAATAACTTACTTTATTTTTTTTTTAAACATGAGTTTTTGAAAAACACCATTTGTTTGATGAATCCTATCAACAAATTATATGTATTCTACTATAACGCTCTATGTAATAGGTTTGTGCATGCCATTAGCAAGAGCAATAGCTTAGTACCCCTCGTTTGTAAAAGTCACAACATCTAAAAAAGGTTACTTTATTTCATAAAAAAAGAGATTTTTTTAAAGCACCAATGATTTAATCAATATAGCCAAAAAAGGTTGCCCATTCTATATTATCGCATATTTTTCTATGTTGCACGTGTGATTGGTAAGAGCAATTGCTTCATACCCGTTGTTTTTTAAATTCATGACATCTAAGAAAAACAGTTCGCTTCTTAAATAACACGAGTTTTTAAAAGGTGTCATTTACTAGATTAATCATATCAACAAACTATTCAACTTCTACCTTATTGCGCCTTTTTCTAGGTTTTTTGTATGCGATTGTTAATACAAATATCTTAGTACGCCTCGTTTTTAAGAATCACAACATCTAAAAATAAATTTCTTTATTTCTTAAAAAAATAGAGGTTTTTGAAAAAGATCATTTATTTGATGAATCCTATCAACAAAGTATACGGATTCTACTATAACGCTCTCTTTAATAGGTTTGTGCATGCCATCGGCAAGAGGAATCGCTTAGTACCACTTGTTTTTTAAAATCACAACATCTAAACAAGCTTGCTTTATTTCATAAAAAACGTGACTTTTTAAAAGAGCCAATCATTTAATGAATATAACAAAAAAAGAATGCACATTCTACGTTTTTGCGCATTTTTCTATGTTGCACGTGCGATCGGTAAGAGAAATAGATCAGTACCCCTTGTTTTTAAAATTCAAGACATCTAAAAAAAACCAATTTTCTTCTTGATAAAACACAAGTTTTTAAAAGGCGTCGTTTACTAGATGAATCGAATAAACAAACTATTGAAATAATACCTTCCCGCACCTTTTTCTAGGTTTTTCCATGCAATTGGTAATAGAAATAGCTTAGTACCCCTCGTTTTTAAGAATCACGACATCTAAGAATAATCTTCTTTATTTCTTAAAAAAAAAGTAGTTTTTGAAAAACACTATTTATTTGATGAATCCTATCAACAAAGTATACGCATTCTACTATAACGCTCCCTTTAATATGTTTCTGCATGCCATCAGATGGAGGAATCGCTTAGTACCGCTTGTTTTTTTAAATCACAACATCTAAAAAAGCTTACTTTATTTCATAAAAAACATGACTTTTTAAAAGTGCCAATCATTTAATGAATATAACCAAAAAAGGATGCACATTCTACGTTTTCGCACATTTTTCTATGTTGCACATGCGATCGGTAAGAGGAATATATTAGTACCCCTTGTTTTTAAAATTCATCACATCAAAAAAAAATTGCTTCTTAATAAACACAAGTTTTTAAAAGGTGTCATTTACTAGATGAATCGAATAAACAAACTATTCAAATTCTAGATTACCCCACCTTTTTTTAGGTTTTTGCATGAAATTGGTAATAAAATAGCTTAATACCCCTCATTTTTAAGAATCACGACATCTAAAAATAAATTACTTTATTTCTTAAAAAAAACACGAGTTTTTGAAAAACACCATTTATTTGATGAATCCTGTCAAAAAAGTATATGCATTCTACTATAATGCTCTCTTTAATAAGGTTGTGCATGCCATCAGCAAGAGGAATAGCTTAGTACCCGTCATTTGTAAAAATCATAACATTTGAAAAATGTTACTTTATTTCACAAAAAAAGAGATTTTTTAAAGCGCCAATCATTTAATCAATATACCCAAAAAAGGTTGCACATTCTATGTTATTGCATATTTTCTATGCTGGACGTGCAATCGGTAAGAGGAATAGCTTCGTACCGCTTGTTTTTTAAATTCACGACGTCTAAGAAAAATAGTTTGCTGCTTAAATAACACGAGTTTTTAAAAGGTGTCATTTACTAGATGAATCGAATAAACAAACTATTCAAATTTCACCTTATCGCACCCTTTTCTAGCTTTTTTGTATGTCATTGTTAATACGAATAACTCTGATACCATTCTCCAGTGCTCTGCTTGCTGGGCAGAGCACGGCAAGCAGAGCACTAAGTCCTAATATGTAGCAATAAAATGACATGAATTTTTATTCTGATTTGAGGATTCATTTATTTATGCAATAACGAGAGGGTTATATAGAAAAATACCTGGACTTAAGCTGAAGATAGTCCCTGAATCCTGCTCATGTAGCCTTGCCTCTCCCTTATCTAAGCCTTGTCTGACCCTTAATACCAATCCGGATGATCCACCATGTCGACCAGTGTTGAACCTGCTGTCCCTAGGAAACCGACGGGTTTCCTAGCCCCCGAGGCCACGTGTCGATAAACCCGATAGCAACTTCCTTGTTTGATGAGTGTAATTTCCTCCTCTGGAGTTAACCCCCTCCTCCAGTTTTCTTCCCTTCTCCTCCAGCACCTTCTTTACTCCCTTCTTCTGGAAAAATTATCTTCCTACAAATACTCTACAAAAATTCCCCCCCCTCAACCATTCGATTCCCCTCCTTATACCTCCTTCCCCTTCCTTCTTCCACCACCTCCTTCATAAAAATAATAAGTATTCATTAGTTCTTTTCTTGGGCAGTCCAACACATTCACTTTATTTAAGTTATTTGTTTATGCGTAAATAGATTTTCTTGATTTGTACAATTCTTCACCCCCGATGAGGTGGTGGGAAATTACTACATGCTTATCCTATGGAATTTAATGTGTTGATTTTAAAACATACACAACTGTCATAAAATTACCCAATATTGTTTGTTTAAGGTTTTATGCTAATGGTAAAATGGTAATAATAATATTGTAATTTAGTATATGTTATTAATAACTTAATAATAAGTACTTAATAATATATTATAATAATAATAGATAATGAAAAAAATAAAGTAATAATTATTATTATTAATCAATAAATAATTAATTGCAGTATTATTATTAATTGATTGAAATGATAACATCGACATGTTTATGTTTATTATTAAGTCCCCCCTCGCTCATTGATTTTTTTATAAATAAGGTACATTTACAGGTTTAAATAAATCACAATTACTTAGTTAACCCATCCATCTATTTAATGTTTTTCAATTAATATTTCATACTAGCGTGCATGCGTGAGGTGTGCATGCATGGCCAGTACATGCACAGGCTGCACATGTACTATAGCAAAAACCCCTAAATTCTAGCTGATACAAATAATATTTCACGCAACAAGACCAATATATAGATATAATATGATTTCTTTTGACATTCAGAGTTATTTAGCAGTTATGTTCTTATTAATCGGTCAGTTAAGATTAGTACCTACCATCACTAATCCGGTATCATAAATGTCCAACTCTCAACAATAATAACTAATATGTCAAACCATCCTAACCTACGTCTGCATCCTCCCTTTCCCTCCTCTGCTAGTACAAAGTGGATGCCAGTTGTACTAACCTTCCCACACAGGACCCGAGAGCGGTAGCGTCGACTAACTAGCGGACCTAGCCTCTCCTAGCAAGCATCCGACCATCGTCATAACAACAATTTGGGAAGTGTGTCTTAGCACTGCCCTCCCACGACCTCGGGTATCAAAGTGACATAGGGTGGGAAATGCATCCATCCCTCTCAACATAGTGGGTATATACTCATCAAACCATACTGCGTTGCTATCGAGTTTATTGGTACATGTCATCGTACCATCACTTGGCAATTAAGGCTCTTCTTCAAGATATGTATTGAGTCATACTTTGCATCACACACTTGGCTATCACATAGCCCCTGTACCCTACAGGTTAGCACTATGCAAACATGCATTCATAGCAATATTAAATCAATAGCTACTCAATATTATCAACATTATTTCCTTTCATCACATAAAATCACAAAATAAATCGCATCAAGGATGGGTGCCCATGTACCACATCATACATATCACATCATACTAAGGATTACAATCAACTATATGTTTTTGTTATGAAATAAATGAATCTGATGACGACTACTGCATGATAATCGCATAAGCACAATAATTTCATAAAAATGATAATCATCATAACATCATAATAAAAGCACCTACATAGGCATTTTAATTGCCGTAACATCATGATCAAGCATAATATAAGCATGATAACATCATAATATCATAATTAGAGCATAATCCTGACAACATCATAACATTAGTAAATAATCACATATAACATGCCAAAATATAGTTTATGAAGTATAGTTGAGTCCACAGATCATAAGTAAATATAGTGTAATAAGTCTGAGTGATAAATAAGCCTGAGTCAAAATATGGGGCACTGAGTACACCGGCCCTTCAGAAAACTTCGTCCCGAAGTTATAGTCAAAATAGTGAGGGAAAATCTCGACGCATAGTCTCTGTGTCCTCCCAGGTAGAAAATCCTGGGCTACACTTGTCCCACTGGACCTTAACTTGGTCCACGTGTCGACTACGGAGCTGTCGAACCCTATGATTCAGTATACGTAATGGTTTTTCAATGAAGGTTCCCTCGTCCGAGACCTGCAAGTCCTTCCAATGAATCTTGTGAGACTCATCGGCTATGTAATGTCACAATACTGAAACATGAAATACATTATGAGTCCTATACAAGTGGGGTGGCAGTGCAAGACGATAAGCTACCGGTCCGATTCTTTCAAGAATCTTGAATGGCCCTATAAAGTGAGGTGACAACTTGGTCCCCTTTCCAAACCGAATGGTACTTTTATTCGGTCGGATGCGTATAAATACGCGATCCCCTACCTCATAACTTCTATCAGTTCTGTGTGCATCAGCATAACTCTTTTGTCTATCCTGTGCTTCTTTAAGCCACTTCCTAATCTGTACCACTTGCTCTTCCATCTCCTAAAGCAACTCAGGCCCGACTAAAACATGATCCTCCAACCTGTCCCAACTGAGTGGAGTCCTGCAAGGTCTCCCACACAATGCTTGGTATGGAGGCATACCAATGGAGCTGTGATGACTGTTGTTATATGCAAACTCTACTAGAGAAAGATATTTCTCCCACTGTGTCTGCTGATCCATAACATACATCCTAAGCATGTCCTCCATCACCTAATTCACCCTCTCTGTCTGTCCATCTGTCTCAGGATGATAAGCTAAGCTTAAGTTCAGCTGGGTCCCTAATGCTGACTGCATGCTTGTCCAAAATCTGCAGGTAAACATAGGGTCTCGGTCAGAAAATATCTTCTTTGGAAATCCATGAAGGCATACAGTTTCATTTATGAATACCCTTGCTACATTCGTCACATCATAAGTGTCTCTCACTGGAATGAAGTGGCCACTTTTGGTCAGTTTGTCAACCACCACGAGTATTGCATTATGTCTCGAGGATGTGAGGGGAAATCCCACAACGAAGTCCATGGAAATGACTTCCCATTTAGTCTCAGGAATATCATGAGGCTGTAAGAGACCGGCTGGGTGTCGATGATCTGCCTTGACTTGCTGACATTCTAGGCATTTCGAAACAAAATCCACTACATCGCTCTTCATACCGGCCCAGAAGAAGAGCTTTTTCATGTCTGCATACATCTTCTTCACTCCAGGGTGCGCACAATAATGTGCCCTATGGGCCTCTCTAAGTATTGCTTCCCTGAGATCACCTTCTTTAGGGATATACATCCTCCCCTAGTACCGCAACAACCCATCTTCCTCAATATGTTACCCATAATACTTCGACTCACACTTCTTCCCACTCTGAATATCTAAGGTTACCTTTATATACCAACCATCTCCCAAGAGTTGTTTGAGCACTTTCTCCTTCAAATCCACTCTCAAGGGGATTAAGGAGAAAATCCTTGGCCTTCGGCTTAGAGCATCTTCCACCACATTCTCCTTTCCTTTGATATATGAGATATGAAAGTCATACTCACTCATGAACTCACTCCATCGTCGTTGCCTAGCATTTAGATCCCTTTGTGTAAAAATATACTGCAAACTTTGATGATCTATTTTAAGTGTGAAACTTCTGCCAACTAGGTAGTGTCTCCATAATTTTAGTGGCATCATTACTGCTGCCAATTCTAGATCATGTGTGGCATATTGCTCCTCATGAGGCTTCAACTTACGAGATGCATAAGTTATTACCCCACCTTCCTGCATTAGAATTGCTCCTAACCCTTTCTTCGAGGCATCAGTACATACCATGAAGTCTTTATCCATGTCTAGTACCCATAATATTGGTGCACTCGTCAGCAATCTCTTTAATTCAAAAAAAGAGGCATCACATTCAGTGGTCCACTCATATCGGATCCCCTTTCACTGCAAGGTGGTGATGGGTTTTGCAATCTTGGAGAATCCTTCCACAAATATTCGGTAATACCCTGCTAATCCCATGAAGCTACGTATTTCATGCACATTCTTTGGAATTGGCCAATCCTCGATGGCCTTCACCTTTTCTGGGTCCATTGAGATCCCTTCTCCTGAGATGATATGCCCTAAGTAGTGAATCTCCTTTTGGAAGAAAGAACACTTTGACAATTTACCAAATAGTTTATGTTCCCGTAAGCAAGTTAAGACTAACCGCAAGTGCTCCTCGTGCTCCTTCTCGTTCTTAGAATATATAAGAATGTCATCTAAGAATACCTGAACAAAGTGGTCCAAGTAATTCTGAAAGACACTATTCATGAGGCTCATGAATACTGCTGGAGCATTGGTCAAACCAAATGGTACTACTACGAACTCATAATGCCCAAATCTAGTTCAAAAAGCAGTCTTAGAAATGTCATTTTCTTTAATCCTGAGCTGGTGATACCCTGACTGCAAATAAATCTTAGAGAAGACTGATATTCCTTTCATATGATCAAATAGGTCATCAATTCTTGGTATAGGATACCTGTTCTACACTGTGTCTTTGTTCAAATCTCTATAATCTACGCACAGTCGCAAAGATCCATCCTTCTTTTTAACAAAGATCACTGGTGCTCCCCATGGTGAGATACTAGGTCTAATTAGTCCCAAGTCTAGAAACTCTTTTAACTAGATCTGTAACTCTCAAAGCTCAGGGGTTTTCATTCTATAAGGAGTCTTTGAGATCGGATTCGCATTGGGTTTCAGTTCAATCGTGAAATCAATCTCTCGTTCTGGAGGTAGTTGTGGAAGTTTTTCAGAAATACATCCTTGAACTCAGATAATACTGGGTAAGAATTCAAGGAAGGTCCTTTACTATCACTCACTGTCTCAACTACAAACAACTGACATCCTTGTCTTAAACACCTCTTAGCTTTCACCGCGGAGATGAAACGGAGGGATATTTTCCTCTTTTGACCCTCGATTTGAATTGCTCGACCCTCATCATCAAGGAACAAGACTTTCTTTGCATAGCAATCCATGAAATCTCTATTTCCTTCTAACCAATACATGCCAACAATGAGGTCATAGGTTCCCAAATTGGTGACATAAGCGTCCATCTTAGTGGTGCATACTCCTAAGTCAACTTGACACCCCCTTACCTTAAGACCTACTTCCTGTTTAACCCCTGAAGCCATATCGACCGATTCAAAATCATGATTCTCGTAGACTGCCAACCCACATTTATCTAATGCATATGGTGAAATAAAACTATATGTTGCACCAGGATCAAATAAAATTTAAAGTTTGACATTGTTTACTTTACCATTGGATTCTACTACAGTGGACTAATGTTCTACCTAGTGGTTGTGAACAGCTGCATGAATCCGATGAGTGTTATCAGAATTGCCCATGGATGCTTTTCGTTCCTTCTGCCTGCTACTGGTCTGCCCTTTAGGACAATCCCACTGAAAATGAGGACCTCCACATCCCAAACAAGAGACATTAGGTGGTGCTTGCATGTTGCTGGGAGGAGTCCTCTGGGATGTGTTCCTTCCTTGAGATCCTCTAAAACCTCCCGATCCTCTATAGGAATTTAACCATTGTTCGTCCTTGGTTCCCATGGTTTGTGTTGATGTATATGTAACTTCGGAATGTATTCTTCTATGTATCTTATGTATTGTAACCCGATGTTTATTCTGGGATGTTTCTATTATGTATTTGATTCATGTGGTCATGCCCCGATGTTCCGATCGGGAGGATTAATAATGTAAACAAGTCATATCAAGTCATTAGGTAAGTCCCCACAGTTTAGGGGCACTTGGGTTATTATACACTAATTAAGGTGTAGGCTCAAGTAATTAATTATAAGTTAAGCCTACATGGTTGAGTGCACTTCAAGTCAACGGAAGAATATAAATAGAGAGTGAGAGTCTCTCTATTTATCACTTGTGAATTACATCACTTGCTCTCTCAAGTGTAGCGCACCTTTGGAGAAGGAAATTCTTTGGCTTGACAGAAGACAGAAGGCTGTTGTTGTGTTGGGAGGTCATATTACTGTTTTGGGATCACATCTTGTGGTGATACTATCTTAGAGGAAGTTGAGGGGTTTTCTCCATTTATGGTTTCCCCTCCTAAAATATTTGTGTCTCTTGTCTCTTGTGATGTGCTTATGTGATTGCTGTGCTTGTTATTCTCTCAGTGAAAAGATCTTAACATAATGCTAGCTTAAATGTTGAAAAACTAACATGGTATCAGAGCTAACCTGAGAACAAGACATTGTGCAGCTACAGGAACTAGGGCTTCCTATTTTGTGGATCTTCCTCCACATATTTTCAGCAAAATTATGCTAGGATGACTCTCCTTTGAAGGGTGCATCTTTCTATCGATGCGGAATTCAATTTCAATCATTTTCAGTTTCGATGTGGAAATTAGGGATTTCTACAAAAGAGGAATTTTTGGGTGAGACCAGCATAGGATTTTTCTCCTCATCAAAACCGAAATTTAGAGACTTGGATCAATAAATTTGGTTGGGTGAAACTCCGGGAAAGTCAAACCCTAGTTTGACCCTGAGCTAGGAGAAACCCTAAATACTAAAACTGCTACGTTTTGGTACAGTCGCTATATTCCGAGATTGGCGAAGTCTCAGAAGCTGAAAATTGTAGGGGCCGAAGCTAAAATCCTTATGAACACTTTGTCCAAATTTCAGCCTCTGATTCCCTATATTCTGGGAGATATGATCTCTCCAAGCTAGGGTTCCATCCTCTTCCAAAAAGCATCCATAAATAGGACACCTGGGAAGATCTGCAATATCTTGGGCTACAGAGGTCCAAATGGAATTCCTGAAGATTTTCCAGAAAGGGAACGGACTATACTTTTTTTGGTACGAAGTTTAGACTCAGAAGATGAACTAGTGACACGTGGCATGCCATACAACTTCACTGTTCTGAACAGTCCAATAACAGGTCACCTTGGTAAAAGGATCATAAATCCCAAATGGTGAAACAAATGCTAATGAAACCTGTGGTGTTGGATCAAGAACATGTGAGGTTAACTCATTGAGAAATTTCAGGCATAGAGGATCATTAATTTCGGATATATCACAGAAACAGTAACAGGAATTTCTGCAAAAGAAATCAGAAAATTAGGGCTTCCTATTCCGGGAGTTTCGCTTCAATGTTTTCAGAAAAGGAGTACATTGGACAACTCCATTTGAAGAGATCTATCCGTTCATCCAATCAGATCTGAAAGATTCCAAGTTTTGAAAATTAGGGTTTCTGTGACAAACCCTAGATCAACGAACTCTGGGACAAGGACGGACACCTCAAATCAGTAAGATCTAATCCTTTGCTATTTCCATTTGAGGTTCTCATTTCAATATGATATATCACATCAGCTTAGTTAAAAGCTTGCGGAAGTTGACAACTTCCAAACCTGGAAGTATATGATCTCTCTGAAGAAAATGGATTGGACACCTACATGAGGATGGATGTTCCAGTTTCAGAGGGAGACGAGGCCAAAGAAGACATCATGCTCATGCTGCAGAGGATGATGAACCATCCAGAAAGAGATCCAGATATGAAAGAGAAGATTCTTCAAGTGAGGATGAATATGTTCTAATATCAGCTCTCATAGGTAACATTACTCATGGAATTA
>LPNX010267930.1:325154-341925 GCA_001517045.1 Pseudotsuga menziesii | reverse complement strand
AACAAAGTTAGAATATGACCTAAAGAAACCAGTTGAAGAATGTGAAGATCCAGAATGCAGAGACCATGCATTCATAAGAGTCTCTCAAATCAAAGAACAACTTGAAGCAAAAGTGAATAATGTGGAAGTGATGATGGCCACCTTGAATGGCCTCCCAGGATCGTGGAATTCATTCATTCAAGGAATGTGTTCCAGAAGGAAGTGATTACGTTAAGAAATATTTGGGAAGAAGAAGAAGCTTGAATCATAAGAAGAGAAGAGAAGATGGGAGAAATTGAAGATCAAGAAAAGAAGATCCCTCAAGCAATGAGGAATATGAAGAACTCAACTCTTGAAGAACTTCTTATCCACCTCAGCATTTGGATAAGAAACGATGCGACTATGAATGAAGTAGACGATGAAGCTGAAGGCTCAAGAAGGAGTCTACCCTCGAAACAAATAAAGATAAGTATTCAATTGTCATTTCATTATATTATTTTGTTATGCATTTGTTTATATTCAGTTGTTGTATTATGCATGATAGGATGTTTGCATTAATGACAGCATACTACTAATATGCATGTGATGGGTAAGTAGCTCATGGTGCTATACAAATTCTCCATTACTACTTATCTAGAATGAAACCTCTTTGTTGACATATTGGATTAGTGCACAATCTCAATGTTGTCCTGGTAGAGATGGAAGGCATGTAGAAAGTTTCAGTGAGATATGGATGAATGTTGTATTGGATAAAGTAGTTGCATGAACATATATTTATGCATAAGAATTTTCCAATATGAATTTTCCTTATGAAATGTTTCTAACCATGCAAATGCATTTGACATGTAGGAAAGATCGCATACATAATCGCCTACAAGCAAAGATGGATGAAGACTTGTTCCGAAGAACAAGTGACGATAGTTCAAAGACAAAGAATAATATGACAAGCTAACAGATGGGTGCAAGATGAACTTTTGAAGAAGTTCAAGATAGAGGATCTTAGTATCCAGTGATCCTAGATGGATACTACTTGTCACTCCAGTACATAATGTTTTAGTGCATAGAGTACGGAAGACAGAGGGAGTATGATGCTCTGCTTCAGAGGGAGTGATTGCAGAAGATCCTGAGGTTTGACATGGTATGACAGGATGGGAAGATTACTGATGATTCTAGGCTTTACTGAGAGTAAAGTGGATTCCAACCTTTGATCCAAGGTTGAATGTGGAAGACCAGTGATGCTTTTGTTATGTGTCGATGCACTATTGTTCTAGGTATGGTGGTGTGGTAGTAGAATATAGATGGAATCTTCCTTGGAAAAGGGAAGTATGCAGTAGAAATCCTGAAGAGGTTCAGGATGATGGACTGCATGGCCTCACCTATGGCATCGAACCTGAAGCTATTGAGTGATGCTTCTTTAGAGACGGTTGATACTACGATGTATCATCAAATGATTGGGTCCTTGATGTACCTAAGTCCAGATATTTGCTTTGCTGTGAACACATTGAGACATGTTCACCTTATGGTTGCAAAGCATGTAGGGGTACAATTGATTATGGGCTCAAGTACGATGTGAATCAAAAGATTAACCTGGAGGGTTATGTTGATTCTGATTGGGCAGGCATTGCCATCGACAGGAAGAGTACTTTAGGATGTTGCTTCAGTATGGGATCGGGTGTGATCTCTTGGTTTAGCAGGAAGCAATCTTGTGTGGCACTGAGTACAGCTAAAGCAGAGTATGTCGCAGCTTGTTCAACTAGTTGTGAGGCAGTATGGCTGCGGAAGCTACTGTATGATATATTTGATCTCCAGTGGGATGCCACCTGTATACATTGTGACAACCATAGTTGCGTGAAGTTGTCAGAGAATCCAATGTTCCATGACAGGTCGAAGCATATTGAGATCAAATATCACTATATCAGGGATATGGTGCAGAGAGGAGCAGTGAAGCTCCTGTATGTTGCGACGGAGGAACAGATAGCTAATGTTTTGATGAAGCCATTGGCTAGGCTGAAGGTTGAGCACTTCAGAGAGAGACTTGGGGTTCTCCAGATCGAGGCTTCCTCCCAGAGATAGTGATGAGACCCAGAGCCATTCTGACATGGTGAGAGGATTGGTTCCTTCCATGGTCAGATGTAAGGGCTGAGCCATTCTGTCATGGTGAGAGGATTCAGTTCCTTCCATGTCAAATATGAGTGCTGAGATTGAGATCCATTCTAACGAGTAGGTCAGATGTAAGGGCTGTGCCATTTTGTTCATGGCTAAAGGATTTAGTTCCTTCCATGTCAGATGTAAGTGTAAAAATCTCTCTTCATTGTGGTTGAGAGTCTTCCATCATTAGGTGGGATTGTGCCATTCTGACGAGCAGGTCAGATGTAAGGGCAGAGCCATTCTGTTCATGGCTAAAGGATTTAGTTCCTTCCATGTCAGATATAAGTGCAGAAATCTCTCTTCATTGTGGTTTAGAGTCTTCCATCATTAGGTGGGATTGTGCCATTCTGACGAGCAGGTCAGATGTAAGGGCAAAGCCATTCTGTTCATGGCTAAAGGATTTAGTTCCTTCCATGTCAGATGTAAGTGAAAAAATCTCTCCTCATTAGAGTTGAGAGTCTTCCATCATTGGGTGGGATTGTGCCATTCTGACGAGCAGGTCAGATGTAAGGGCAGAGCCATTCTGGTCATGGCTAAAGGATTAAGTTCCTCCCATGACAGATGTGAGTGCTGGCCATTCCGACGAGCAGGTCGGATGTAAGGGAAACTGCCATTCTATAGGAGAATGGAGGCGCCTGGTCAGTTACCAGGTAGCTCAGTTGAGGAGGACTAGGGGCCATTCTGATGTGACTACGGAGATGTGTTCTCGTAGGATCAGATGTGAGTGCAAGACTTTCCATCACTGTGATAGGATGTGTTCTTGTCTAGATGGATGTAAGTGCAGGAAATCTTCCACCACTATGATAGGATTGGTTCTTGTCTGGGTGGGAGTCTTCCATCACTGTGATAGGATGTGTTCTTGTCTGGATGGATGGGCCTTTCTGACGAGTAGGTCAGATGTAAGTGCTGAAATATTCCACCACTGTGATAGGATTGGTTCTTGTCTGGGTGGGAGTCTTTCATCACTGTGATAGGATTGGTTCTTGTCTAGATGAAAGTGGAGAAATCTTCCACCACTGTGTTAGGATTGGTTCTTGTCTGGGTGGGAGTCTTCCATCACTGTGATAGGATGTGTTCTTGTCTGGATGTAAGGGCCTTTCTGACGAGTAGGTCAGATGTAAGTGCTGAGCCATTTCATAGATGGTAGTTGATTGTGCCTACCATGCTAGTGAATGTGAGTGATGGGCCTTTCTGATGTGATTGTAGTTTACTACATGATCATATGTGAGTGCTAGGCATGCCTTTCTGACGAGCAGGTCAGATGTAAGTGCTGGGTGAATACCTACACAAGGGTAGGCCTACATCCAGCATGAAAAAGGGCTGGCTCTGTAGAACTTCCTATGACAAGATAGTACACACTTGATGATGACCAGCGGAGATCCAGATCGAGAGATGATCCAGATCCAGGTATGATGACTCCGAGAGATCCATATCGAGTGATGATCCAGATCCAGCAGTGATGATCCAGATCGAGTGATGATCCAGATCTAGTCCAGAGAGATGATCCAGATCGAGTAATGATCCAGATCCAGTCCAGTGATGTTGATCCAGATCGAGTGATGATCTAGATCCAGTAATGCCATTGTATGATGATCCAGATCGAGAGATGATCCAAATCCAGATGACTTGAAGATGAAGATGACTTGAATATGAAGATGAATCGAAGACGAAGATGATCCAGTTAATGCAGAGAAGAAGACCAGTGCTGAAAAATTGTGTCGAAAGAATACCTTCCTAGATAAGAGGGAGTGTTGATGTATATGTAACTTCGGAATGTATTCTTCTATGTATCTTATGTATTGTAACCCGATGTTTATTCCGGGATGTTTCTATTATGTATTTGAGTCATGTGGTCATGCCCTGATGTTCCGATCGGGAGGATTAATAATGTAAACAAGTCATATCAAGTCATTCGGTAAGTCCCCACAGTTTAGGGGCACTTGGGTTATTATACACTAATTAAGGTGTAGGATCAAGTAATTAATTATAAGTTAAGCCTACATGGTTGAGTGCACTTCAAGTCAAAGGAAGAATATAAATAGAGAGTGAGAGTCTCTCTATTTATCACTTGTGAATTACATCACTTGCTCTCTCAAGTGTAGCGCACCTTTGGAGAAGGAAATTCTTTGGCTTAACAGAAGACAGAAGGTTGCTGTTGTGTTGGGAGGTCATCTTACTATTTTGGGATCACATCTTGTGGTGATACTATCTTAGAGGAAGTTGAGGGGTTTTCTCCATTTATGGTTTCCCCTCCTAAAATATTTGTGTCTCTTGTCTCTTGTGATGTACTTATGTGATTGTTGTGCTTGTTATTCTCTCAGTGAAAAGATCTTAACATAATGCTAGCTTAAATGTTGAAAAACTAACAGTTTGTTGACAAAGCCTGCGATACTGATTTAACTGAAGTGTTACCTCTCGGAGTGAACCTGTTACCATAAGGAGGAGGTATGGATTGTCCTCCTCTGAAGTATGGTCTTGGGGCCTTCCCTGTAACATACTAGTTGGATCCTATCAACTTGCTTCCTCCCTTTGCATCTGACATATCCTTAGCATAGCGAGCATACTCAACTACCATGGAAACTGAAGATGGCTTCCACATCCGTACTGCGGCCCTGATCTTGTAGTTGAGTCCATACACAAATCACTCCACTTGCCGATATCCGAGTCCAAGTATGGAACATAATTTACTAGTTCCATGAATCTAGCTTCATACTCTTCCACCGTCATGTTTCCCTATACCAAAGAATGAAAGGAACCCGCCTGTTGTTCCCTATAATAAGCCAGAAGATACTTCATGTTGAACCTCTCCTCGAATAAATCCCATGAAACAGACAAAGGAGTAAGATGCAATTGTTTCTTGAGGTCTGACCACCAATTTAGGGCATATCCCTTTAGCTAGAAGATGGCCATTCTAGCCTTGTAACTTGAGGTATACTCATTTAGTGCAAAGCACCTCTTCATACCCTTGAGCCACGCTTCGGTGTGCTTACCCAGTTGTCCTCCTGAGAACTGGGGAATTTTGATCTTCTGTAGCTCTCTAGAAATATCCTGAAGCAGTTCTTGCCTTGGGCCCTGTGCCCTCTCAAAGTTTTCTCGGCTCACCTATGTGGTTTCTACCTCTATGATCCTCTCCGACTGTTTGTTTAGTGTGGCCATGATGGTTTCCAAGGACCTCAGTATCACCTCCATCTCAGGACTGGAGGTTGTCCTTGGCGGTGTCGGTGGTGGGGTCTATGGTGGCGGTGAGGGTGGTTGGCCTCCACCTCGCCCTCGACCTCGACCATGACCTCTGTGTGTTTGAACCATGATAATTCCTAGCATATTCAACAACATTATGCCATTATTATCTCAATCTAATAATTGCAAAGATAAAATTTAGTTACGCAATGCTTATATTTATGCATAGAGACAAATTGTCAATATTTGCGTAAAACTTGCATAGTCACTTCCATTAAACGATTTCGTCTTGTGTTTTAATCTGTGCCTTAACGTTCAGCTCATAATGCTAGTCTCAACTGTGTCTTGTTTTTCTTATTTCACATCCATCTCTCCTCTTCGACTATCTTAACTATAAAATATTTAGCTATATTTCTTTAAAACATTCGAACATTTTATATAATTTTTATAAAATTTTAATTAAAGCAATTTTATTTTATAAAAGGTAACAAATAAGTTTATAAAAATCTATCCATGCAAAATTTATAAAACATTAATAGACTAGATATGCAGTATTAGCCAACCATTTTTAATTAAGTAATTTAACAACATAAAACTATATGAAAATGAAAGAGAATATATAATTATATACATATAAATGAGTGAGCCATTTTTAATTAAGTAATTTAACAACATAGAAGCATATAGAAATGAAAGAATTTGTATAATTATACGAGTATAAATTATGCTTATTACTGTATCTTAGTTATTTATGATAAATAAATAGTCAACTCTATTCAAACACCTTAATACCAAGGTTTGAGAGAAATTTAAATAACTAATATTAAAAAAAATAAAACTAATATCATATCACAATAAATGTATCTTAGTTATTTATGATAAATACATGGTCAACTCTATTCAAACACCTTAATACCAAGGATTGAGAGAAATTTAAATAACTCATATTAAAAAATAAAACTAGTATCATATCACAAAATAAAAAGTGAGTATGAAGAATATAATATTAAAAGAAACTGAAAAGTTTGTATTAAAGAGGCCGCGTTTAGGACATTTTTGTTTTACACATTACATGTATCAGGCTACCAGCAGCATCTATGTGCATTGGCATTAAATTATTTATCTCGAAATAATAAGGTAGAAGCAAGGTTACTATTGAACACGGATGGGAGGCATGCACTGCCGAACAACGTGTCAACTGATGCAGAGTGATACAAGTTCTTCATCTCGGGAAGCTCTATGTAAAGGTTTGTATGTTCCACATCTAGTATACAATACCTCTTTACTTGTGGTGGAGGAGAAATTTGGAAGAGGATTGATCTATTTACCTGCGATGGATGATAATTCCAAGTTTCACTACAAGATGGAAAGGTCAGTTCACATTATACAGCTCCATGTAGTTTTTAGGTTTCCAGCAACTCCATATAGGATTTGGGTCTTTTCTGCGATTTTGATAAAATCCATCGTTGGGGTGGCATCTTTCCCTGATGCTGGTAGGCATCCGAGCGTTGGGTTCCTTTACGCTTAGAGGATGAAGTCAAAGAGAAATCTGGAGATGCCCAACGGAAGGAAACGTCGATTGAATCTGCAGAACCAGAGGCAAAGTCTGGCATTTTTATCTTCCCCCTAGGTTAATAATGCCACAGAAAACCCTAGCTCTAATCTGGAAAGGAGGCAGCAGAGGGCAGAGCGTTTTGAGGTTTCGGTTCAGTTTATTATAATTCCAAGGTCTAATGCTATGGATTTTTATTGAACGGTGCACAGAGCTGGGAAGAGGATTGTTGAAGGGAAAATGGGAGAAACAATCCCAAGGCTGGCACCAACGCACCCCACCTGGTGGCTTCAACACTGAGAATCACTTTTTCTTCCAGGCATAGTCGTTTAGGGTTTTCTGCCCCTACCCATTCCGATGAGTAAGGTGATGGAGGAATTCAAGATCTCTAAATGCACTAACAGTCGAAATCTACAATTTCGATTACAAGTCATGGAGGATTGCAGGACACTTGCCCGAGGATGTCAATCCAACAGATAACAATATTATTTTATGTGCCGGTTCTTTGCACTGGCCTGTGATCATTCATGGGGAGCAGAGTAATTTGGGTTTCAACTTGGAAGAGGGGACTTCCACCTCTCTACCATTTCCGAATATAGATGAGCGAGGCCCTTTACACCCTCGCATGTTCACCTGTGGGTCGCAGCTTCTACCCTGCCGATGTTAAATTTTCATATGCTTAAGTAAGACATCAGTATATCATTTCATTTTTCATAATAAAAGAATATAAAACAGGATCACTGAAAGAAACAGTATCACAAGAACAACACAGATTTATCCTGGGAAAACCCTAAAGGGAAAAACCCAGCAAAAGCTTCCTCAATATAGATGCCCCAAAAAGGGAAAAAGGTAAAACCAACAAGGAGATCAAAAACCTGATTCTCCTCCTTCTCCAGCAACTCCTCTCCTCCATAAGTGCGCTATTCCAAGTGAGTGTGTGTGTCTCAAATGAGGAGCACTACACCTCTATTTATATTCATCTGTTTACTTAAAGTTTACTCAATTAACATGTCGGCTTAAGTTAACTCATGTAGGCTCGAGTTACACATGTAGGCTCAAGCAACCACACTGGGGTGCTGATGACCCACCTTTACAATTAGAGGGAACTACCTCATGACTCTTATTAGTTCTTCCGATTAGGAGCATCAGGGTAAAATGTAATACAAGTGGTTCTCCCGGTTGGACCATCGGGGACCACAAAAGATACATAAATAATATTCTTCAAAGTTACAATATTTCAACACTCCCCCTTAATGAGAAGGGTATTCTACATCAACAACAACAATAGTAGAGATAGCGGACATCATCAACATCAGCAGGGTAACAC
Source organism: Pseudotsuga menziesii (assembly GCA_001517045.1). Lineage (NCBI taxonomy): Eukaryota > Viridiplantae > Streptophyta > Pinopsida > Pinales > Pinaceae > Pseudotsuga > Pseudotsuga menziesii. The sequence continues at coordinate 333,742 of LPNX010267930.1, read as the reverse complement.
ATCTATAAATCATTGGAAGCTTTTCAACATCATGTAGTCTTCATATTCAATCTTTAGTCTTCATCATCAACAACATCTTCAGCATTTTGATCTTTCAATTTGCAGCGACATACTTCAGCACTTTGACTGGTTCGATCAGCAACAACATCTTCATCATTTTGATCTTTCAATTAGCAACGACATCTTCAGCACTTGGACCTTTCGATCAGCAACATCTTCAGTAATTTGACTGTTCGATCAGCAACAACATCTTCAACATTTTGAACTTTCGATCAGCAACATCTTCAGCACTTTGACTTTTCGATCAACAACAACATCTTCAGCATTTTGATCTTTCAACTAGCAACGACATCTTCAGCACTTGGACCTTTTGATCAGCAACATCTTCAGCAATTTGACTGTTCGATCAGCAACGACATCTTCAGCATTTTGAACTCTCGATCAGCAACATCTTTAGCACTTTGACTTTTCGATCAACAACAACATCTTCAGCACCTTGACCTTTCGATCAGCAGCAACATCATCATCATCATATTCTGATCTGTCGATCATAATCATCATCAGATTCTGATCTTTCGATCAAAAACATCATCATCATACTCTGATCTTTCCATCAGAAACATCATCAACATACAAACAACATCATCATACTCTTATCTTTCGATCAGAAACATCATAGTCATAGTGCGTCATTGTCATACTCTGATCTTTGATATTAGTATGTCATCATCATCATATTCTGATCTTTCAATCAGTACGGCATCATCATCAACAACAACAACCTGCAATCCACAACTCAAAGACTAAAAGTCTTTGGATCACTTTTGGACTTAAAGTCCAGGGATGATACAATCCCACCACATTCTCGACAACCGAAGTTACCGGATTGATTACGGGAGAATCAGTCCCTATCACTTTAGGACTAAGTCCAAGGATGATGCAATCCTACCACATTCTCGACGACCGAAGTCACCGGATACAATTACGGGATAATCACTCCCTATCACTTTAGGACTAAGTCCAAGGAAAATGCAATCCTACCACATTCTCGACGACCGAAGTCACCGGATACAATTACTAGATAATCACTCCCTATCACTTTAGGACTTGAGTCCAAGGATGATGCAATCCTACCACATTCTCGACGACCGAAGTCACTGGATACAATTAGGGGATAATCACTCCCTATCGCTTTAGGACTTGAGTCTAAGGATGATGCAATCCTACCACATTCTCGACGACCAAAGTCACCGGATACAATTACGGGATAATCACTCCCTATCACTTTAGGACTATGTCCAAGGATGATGCAATCCTACCACATTCTCGAGGACCGAAGCCACCGGATCTATTATGGACAGATGTCCCAGGATGATACAATCCCTCTTCATTCTCGAAGACCGAGGTCTTCGGATCACTTTAGGGAAGGTGCCCAAGGATGATACAATCCCATCACGTTCTCGATGACGGAGGTCACCGGATCTGTTATGGACAGATGTCCTGGGATGATACAATCCCTCTTCATTCTCGAAGACCGAGGTCTTCGAATCACTTTAGGGAAGATGCCCAAGGATGATACAATCCCATCACGTTCTCGATGACCGAGGTCACTGGATCTATTATGGATATATGTCCCAGGATGATACAATCCCTCTGCAACATCACTACTCCCCCTTTCGAGGAAGGTCTTTTCGAACAACACCAAGCTTGTCTTGAAAGTGTTCAAACTCTACTCGAGGCAGAGGCTTCATCGGTACATCATCATCCAAACCATCATCATCTATGTCTTCAATATATGAATACAAATCTATCACCATCTGTATCTCTAGTATGTGAATACTAAAAGCATCATCATCTATATCTTCAGTATAGAAATACTGAAATCATCATCATCTCTATATTTAGTATAGAAATACGGAATCACCATCATCTATATCTACAGTATGTAAATACTGAAATATCGTCTATATCTTCAGTATGGGAATACTAAAATCATCATCATCTATATCTTCAGTATGGGAATAGTGAAACATCATCATCTCTATATTCAGTATAGAAATACTAAATCGCCATCATCTGCATCTACAGTATCATTATCTTCATCTTATCTTGTATGTAGAAATACCGGATTTCTACGTGTTACGTGGAACATAGGGTTCTTTGTCATCACAACAGTGGTTATCACATAGAATCATTGTTGTATCCATCTTCAAGTCAAAGATACCTGATATCGGCTTCTGAAGCCATATGGATTCACAACTTAGTAGAGCAATCTGCTATGTATTCTGCTTCAACCGTGCTAAGAGAAACACTGGACCGTTTCCTGCTAAACCATGAACTCATAGCAGACTTCAAACAAAAGCATATACCTGATGTGCTTTTCCTATCTGAGATACTTCCAGATCAATCTGCATCTGTGTAACCATACAATCTATACTCATGGCTACCATCATAGTATAGACCAAAGTCTATAGTCCCTTTCAGATATCTCATCACATGTTTTGCAGCTACTAGGTGAACCGGACTTGGTTGAACAAGTTATTGAGTTAAGGTGTTCACAGCAAAACAAATGTTTGGTCTGGTATTTGTTAAGTACTTCAATGACCCAATAATCTGTCTGTAGTGAGTCACAACCACTAACTTTAATGAGTCATCAGCTAACAGCTTCAGGTTGGAGTCCATGGGTGTGGCCATGACTTTGCATCTCTTCAATATCTCTGCCACATACTTTCCCTGGTTGAGAAAGATTCCTTCTGAACTTTTCCATACTTCCAGGCCTAGGAAATAATGCATTAACCCAAGGTTTTTCATCTCAAATTCTTCTGTTAGTTTCTTCTTGCTTTCCATGATCTGTTTCTCATTCCCTGTCAAGAATAAGTCATCCACATATAGTAATAGAATGATAGGTACAAATTTTACAACCTTGTAGGAAAGGTTATGATCGACTTTATTCTTGGCAAAGCCCATGCTCATCAGGAAACTATCTATTCTTTCATATCAAGCTCTAGGATCTTGCTTCAGACCATAGAGGGCCTTCTTCAACTTGCATACTTGATTCCTTCTTTCTTCAACTTCAAATCCTCGTGACTATTCGATGTAAAACTCTTCCTCAATCATACCATTAAGGAAGGCTTATCTTTACTTCATCATGGAAGAAACTACCCTGATAGTTTTGAAGGAAATGTACCTTGCTTCCAGAAGTAGGTGTCTCTTCAGAATTAATTCCCTCTTTCTGATAGAAACCTCTAGCCTCAACTTTACCTTACTTCTATCAGCAACATATCTTATCTTCCAAATCCATTTGGAAGATACCACATTCTTGCTTTCTGGTTTGAGTACTATATCCCAAACATCATTCTAGTATCACAACATCTTCTATGAGTTTGTCTTCTCAGGTCATCAACATATCCTAGTCTTCTGCAATAAACCTTGAAGGTTGGAACCCACTTTACTCTTGGTAAAGTCTCCATCCATCACAAAGATATCCATCATATCGTACCATGTCCAACTCAGATATAATTTTCTGTAGTCACTCCCCCTGAAGTGGAGTATCATCTTCCCTCTTCATTCTATACAGATGGTTATATGCTTGATATATACTGGTCAATAGAGTATGTCATGTCATAATCTATTATTTCTGGGGAGAATCATGAACCTTGCTTTGTACACTTGTTCCATCATATCGTATACATCATTTCCCATGATCAATTGTTATTCTTTGATCATAGCTTCTTTCATAGTATTCTTTTATTCATCTTGAGTTATCTCTTGTACCCATGGTGGTATTCATACTTCAAGGTGGATCTACCACTCTCTGAAGCTCTTTCTTCCGTCATGGTGTCTCTGACCCTGGGAGCCTTAGATTCATGTTTATTGGAGTGGAACAAGTCTCATCCTTCTTTTCTTGTAGGAGGTTGTTCATGACCTTTCCTGCAATTCAAATGCACCAGTTGCATGGTTAGAACTATTTCATAAAACATATGCAAAACTAAAAATGCTTATGCATCATGCAATTGTTTAGTCAATACAATATTCATCCATATCTCACATAAAATTTCTAGATGCCTTCCATTTCCACCATGACATTATTGAGATTGTGCACTAATCCAATATGTCAGCAAAAAGGTTTGATAAGTAACAATGGAGAGTTGTATAGCACCATGAGCTACTTACCCATCACATGCATATTAGTAGTATATAGTCATTAATGCAAACAATCTATCATGCATACCACATCACTGAATATAATCAAATGTATAACAAAACAATATTATGAAATGACAATTGAATACTTATCTTTATTTGTTTCATGGGTATATTCCTTCTTGAGTCTTCAGCTTCATCGTCTTCTTCAGCATCGTTTCTTATCCAAATTCTAAGGTGGATAAGAAGTTCTTCAAGAGTTGAGATCTTCATATTTCTCATTGATTGAGGATTTTTCTTTGGAAGATGAGAGCTTGATCTTCAGAGACGAGCTTCTTCTTCTTCCCAAAGTCTGCTGAAAGTAATCACTTCCTTCTGGAACACAATTCTTAAATGAATGAATTCTATGATCCTGGGAGGCCATTCAAGGTGGCCATCACCACTTCTACATTCTTCACTTCTTCTATCCCCACTTGAAGTTGTTCTTTGATTTGAGATATCCTTATGACTGCATGGTCTCTGCATTCTGGATCTTCACATTCTTCAGCTGGTTTCTTAAGGTCATATTATGATCTATGTTCTTCCCTTCAAATAGCTTGGTCAAGAAATCAACCCTCATCAATGTCTTTAGGGAAGACACTTGTAGTACAAGTTGATTCGTAACTGAATCATCAATGATCTTCTGGGATTTGACCAAGTTCTTCTTGAGAAAGGCTTCTAGCCTCATCTCCCTCTGAAACTGGAACCTCTATGCTCATGTAGGTGTCCAATCCATTTTCTTCAGAGAGATCATATACTTCTAGTCTTGGAAGTTGTCAACTTCACCAAGCTTATCATCAAGCTAATGTCATAGATAACTTTGAAAAGAGAACCTCAAATGAACATAGCAAAGGATTAGATCTTACCGATTTGAGGTGTCCGTCCTGGTTCCGGAGCTGACTGATCTAGGGTTTGTCACAGAAACCCTAATTTCAAAAAATTGGAATCTTTCAGATCTGATTGGATAGACAGATAGATCTCTTCAAATGCAGCTGTCCAATGTACTCCATTTCTGAAAACAGTGGAGGGAACCTCCCGGAATAGGAAGCCCTAATTTTCCAATTTCTTCTGCAAAAGTGCCTGTTACTGTTTCTGTGATATCTCCGAAATTTCTACTCCTCTATGTCTGAAATTTTGTACTACGGTAACCTCGCATGTCCCTGATCCACCAGCATAGATTTCATCAGAATTGGTTTCACCATTTGGGATTTATTATCCTTTTCCCAAGGTGACCTGTTATAGGACTGTTCAGAACAACGAAGTTGTACGGCATGCCACGTGTCACTGGTTCATCTTCTGAGTCTGAAATTTGGAACACCGAAATTAAATTCCATTCCCTTTCTGGAACATTTTCAAGAATTACATTTGGACCTCTGTAGCCCAAGATATTGCAATTCTCCCCAGGTGTCCTGTTTAGGGATGAATTCTGGAAGAGGTTGGAACCCTAACTTGGAGAGAACATATCTCCTGGAATACAACGGATATGAAGATGAATTTTGGATACAGTGTTCATCAGGATTTTATATTCGGCCCCTGCAATTTTCAGCTCCTGATACTTTTCCAATATCGGAATATAGTGAATGTTCCAAAACGTAGCAGTTTTAGTATTTAGGGTTTTTCTAGCTCGGGGTCAAACTAGGGTTTGACTTTCCCGAAGATTCACCCAACCAAAATTCTTGATCTAGGTCTCTAAAATTTGGTTTTGATGAGGAGAACAATCCTATGCTGGTCTCACTCAAAAATTCCTCTTCTGTAGAAATCCCTAATTTCCACATCGAAAATTGAAAATGCTCGGAATCGAATTCCGCTTCGACAGAACAATGCACCCTTCAAAGGAGAGTCAGCATAGCCTTATTTTGCTGATTGATTTGGAGAGAGAACCAAAAAATAAGAATCCTTAGATTCTGTAACTTGTGAAAGCTTCCCTATTCAGGTTAGCTCTGATACCATGTTAAATTTTCATATGCTTAACTAAGACATCAATATATCATTTCATTTTTCATAATAAAAGCATATAAAACAGGATCACTGAAAGAAACAGTATCACAAGAACAACACAGATTTATCCTAGGAAAACCCTAAAGGGAAAAACCCAGCAAAAGCTTCCTCAATATAGATGCCCCAAAAAGGGAAAAAGGTAAAACCAACAAGGATATCAAAAACCTGATTCTCCTCCTTCTCCAGCAACTCCTCTCCTCCACAAGTGTGCTATTCCAAGTGAGTGTGTGTGTCTCAAATGAGGAGCACTACACCTCTATTTATATTCATCCGTTTACTTAAAGTTTACTCAATTAACATGTCGGCTTAAGTTAACTCATGTAGGCTCGAGTTACACATGTAGGCTCAAGTAACCACACTGGGGTGCTGATGACCCACCTTTACAATTAGAGGGGACTACCTCATGACTCTTATTAGTTCTTTCGATTAGGAGCATCGGGGTACATTGTAATACAAGTGGTTCTCCCGATTGGACCATCGGGGACCACAAAAGATACATAAAGAATATTCTTCGAAGTTACAATATTTCAACAGTCGAGCATTCATGTGATAGCCCATCTAGCTCTATTGCTAGAGCGCAAGGCTCTTAACCTTGTGGTCGCAGCTTCTACTCGCAGTGTACGTATTCCAACAGATCATTCTATGGCAGTCTGAGAAGTTGAATGTGAACTCTTGTTCGTCCTCACCATGGAAGAAGATTTCAAGAATGCCTTTTCCTGAAAGGAATTTGATATTTTTGGACGAATTTCAAACTTTGAAAGAAGAAATCTGTTGAACCTTGTGAAATTCATGGTGAACAAGGAAGAAAATCGAAAATGTGGCATCGTCCTCCTCCTCATTTGGTAAATGTAACGAAGCTGGTAGATGCCAGAACACCGGAAGTGGAAGCATTGTATTCTATCATCCAGAAGAGAGTGAAGCTTTGTAAAAGGAAGAGAGAGGAGAACGAGGATTGCCATTTCCTTGATGAATTCGCTCCAAAGCACAACATGCGAGCAGTGTTGGAGGTGATTAGAGCCCAAGACGAGGTCGATATGGATTTGTGATTTTTCCAGTGAGCACTACAAAATTTTATAGCGCACTAGAGAATTTTATAGCTCCTCTCGTGGATAGTTTGGTAAAATTTATACTCTACTCCTCTCTTAAAATTTTAAATTATTGTTAGAGGACTATCATTTGGACTATTACTCCAAAGCCCTAAAATAGAAAGAAACATAGGCAGACAGAATGAATTTATATTAAAGTTCAGCGATTGATTCAAGTGAGCCACGCTCCCATAATTTTGAGTACACAGGCCATTGGGAATGTCAAAGACTATACTGCAGCCCACTGGGCAGAAGAGATTAACGAACGTGGCTGTAGTTCGCTTGAAGAGTCATGGAATGCGGTTTGAAATAGAATTTTATAAGAATAAAGTGTTTTCATGGCGGTCAGGAGTGTAAGTTTCGATAACCCTTTAATCCAGAAGTGTAAGTTTTCCATAATTCTTCATCTTTTCCAAAGATACTGATGTTATCATTTCAATGAAGTTCAATAACCATTAAAAGTTTTGATGAAAATCACTCTAATTTTGTATAAATATATCCTCATTTGAGATACAGTCTACTCCTTCTATATTTGAGTTTTATATATACACCCAATACAATTTTCAGTCCATAGCCCATCATCTTAGTTGGTACTTCAGCTGGAATTTGAAGAACCTCCTATGAACTTGTGTTTTGAATGTTTAGAAGATGAAATTAGCCCAAAATGTGTAGTTCTCTCTGGTAACAATAAATTTTCTCTTTGAAAGAGACTCTAAACTTAACAATTTTGTTTCTTTGATAACTGTTTTTAATATAAATATGTTCGTTATCATCTGAATCCCTAGTGTGATGAAGATTATGATCTGTGCATCGTTGTTTCAATTTAGACTTGTGCTATGTACATTTAAATTCTTTTAAGGGTTGAGGTATCCATGTATCATGTTGGTGNTTCATTCCAATATATCAATTGCGAGCCCTCTGGTTCCAGATTTGGAACCATGGCTCTGATACCATTCTGTAGTGCTCTACTTGCCGGGTAGAGCACTAAGTCCTAATATGTAGCATCAAAATGACATGAATTTTATTCTGATTTTAGGATTCATTTATCTATGCAATAACGAGAGGGTTACACCGAAAAATACCTGGACTTAAGCTGAAGACAGTCCCTGAATCCTGCTCCTATACCCTTTCCTCTCTCTTGTCTGAGCCTCGTCTGAGCCTTGATACCAATTCGGATGATCCACCCTGCCAACCAGTGTTGAACCTGCTGGCCCTAGGAAACCAACAGGTTTCCTAGCCCTTAAGCCCATGTGCCGATAAACTTGATAGCAACTTCCTTGTTGGATGAATGTAATTTCCTCCTCTGGAGTTAACCCGCTCCTC